>OY720032.1:16998780-17468233 GCA_963082485.1 Eudonia mercurella | reverse complement strand
CAGACTTTTATGGAAAATTTCCAATTTTTGTGAATAATATTATTTACGCCGTATTCGTCAAACTTATTATTATAATGTAATGAATTTTCATAATAATGTTGTAACATTGATAATATAAGCGCAATACCACGACTTTGGCTTAGCGACGACAGCGGCCGAGTTAGACGGATTCAGACATGCCTTTGTCCAAAATGGCTTTTTATTGGCTGTCATCATCATCATCCGCTCATTTTATGTCCCCACTGCTGGGGCCCGAGCCTTCCCTATGGATGGGTAGGGAGAACGGGCCGTAAACACCACCACGCGGCCCATTGCGGGTTGGTGGTGGTTGACGATTGCTAATGCAGCCTGCTACCGCCGCTTGTACCTTCAGCAAGGTACGGAGGATAATAATTAATTATCCATGACAATTATAATGATAATTAACAGTTGGAAATTTGACAATTAATAATAACAAAAAATCGCCCTTAATTATAATGTTAACTGTATTCGAACGACGAAGGTATAATACCGCACTCATACGCATGTCTCTGTGCTTCTTGATGAAGATTTAGAGGTCCCTAAAGTTACTGCATTCAATTGGCGAAAGTTATAAAATACTTTCGAAACACAAAATACACTATAATAGTTTTTAGTTTATTACGATCGCCTTAAGTTATCAAGCATTCTTTTATTTGTTATAACAAATACAACAAATAATATTACTTAGACTGTTGATAACTATCGGTTTGTATGTTGATAATTTTGAACCTCGAGCTTCAGCGATTAGCTCGGCGAAAAACGCTTAAAGACTATCAACGACCGACCGTGTCGCTATAGGCAAAAGCCAATATTAGCAGGCCTACGTCACTCTATGTACTTGCGCGCGTTAGATACCTACAGAGCGGCTTACCGCCGGCGGTATAAAAGCCAGTGGACTGTCGCAAGCGCTCGTTATCGTACGCTCGTTCGCTGTGCACGTTGCGTCATTCATAAAACATCGATCATTTGTAGGTATTCTGTAGTTATTATTAAATAAGTATTGTAAATGGTGAATAAGTTTAATATAAATGTTGATCGACATTTGTGTGGTTTAGATTATTATAAATAGTAATTAGGTGATTTAAAATCTCGTTTCAATAATATAAACCAATGCCGCCCGCGCCTGGAAATTTTTGTGAAGTTGATGATTGTAAATCTAATAAAAGGAATTAAAACCTGTCATTATTTAGTTTGCCTGTTGATGAAGAAAGGTAAGTACCTACCTAATGAAACTCTTTTATGTATATACATTTTAGATACCTACTTATTTGGATGAATTTATAGAATAAAATAGGTTGGTTTTAATTACTTACTTTCAACATTAAAGGCGGATTTTGAGTCACAACATAAAAATATAAATCTAAAAATGTATGAAACAATGTATGTATGAAATCGATTACGTTCCGACTCGCGTCGCGACACGACACGTCAGACAAATATAAATGACCTGTGACTATGTCTGCATTAAAGTTGTGACAACACGTTTGGTGTGGTGGTTAGTGACCCAGCCTGCCACGTCAGCGGTCGCGGGTTCGAATCCCGTTAGGGGCAAATGTTTGTATGATGAATGTGGATACCTATTTTATACTCGAGTTATGGGTGTTTATACTCGAGTTATAAGGAATATAATCCATCTCTATACCTACTCAGTTCTCTTTCATATCATAACACTTTCATACGAAGGAAAATCTATATTCCAGCAGTGGGATATTATGGACTGATGATGATGAAGATTTATAACTAAGTAGATAATTCATTTAATATCATAGGTAACATTATAATGTTCTCTCATGGAACTCGGATTCATACTGATCATAAACAATTGAGCTTTTCAATTTATCATTCATTTTAATTTAGATTACAAAGCTTAAACAAGCCATTTAGACACAGGTTAATTTAGGTACAAGTTATTGTGTGTGAACAATATTTTTATCGTAGCAACAGCCCTATCATTACTACGATGGCAGCAAGGCCGCGCGGCTGCCAATCGATAACAACTCTATAGTCGAGCCTATTAGGCATAATTTAGCACGCAGCGGTCGCCGACGCGTCGCGACGAAATGAAGTAGGCTATTAACGCGGTAGGTATACGAATTTTTGTAGGGAGTGATTTATCTGTTACGAAGTAACTATTACCTAATCTGTGGTATTAGGTCCATACTAAGGTCCAAAAGGTCTTAGCGACCAGCTACATACATTTGTATGAAACAGTCACGAGTTATCGCTCCCTAGAATCTAAATGAGAGCGGGGACACGCACTAGTGGGAGATGTCATTCTTGGTGCTTCGTTTCACACGGCTTGAGGAAATCCCTTAAAGTTTCTCGCTGCCTCAGCAAAATCTCACCAAAAAAACGAGTTATCGCTAAGTAACATTTACACAAAGCTGTCACTCATAGCAACACAGTCGTGGATATTAATTAAAAACCAGCAAATTAACCATAGCTAAAATGATACTTTTATTTACTAAGAAATCAGTAAGCGTGTAATTTCTTTGCTTCACACTTTTAAAAACTACTAGGAAAAAAATATTTAACAAAAACAAGGCGTTTGCTGTTTAACTCAGACGTATAATAATAGGAAAAACTTATATTAAAATATTACAAATTCCGGTTTCTCAATTTGTCTTCTATTCTTCTCTCAGCCTCCATCGCTTTCTTCAATAAAGCATCTTCCATAGTTTTTATCTGCAAACAAAAACACAATTGTTATTTAGTTAGTATTGTAATTTGATTGTCACCTGCTGTGGAGGAGCTCGATGGCGCAGTGGTTAACGCTCCCGGTCTGCGAATGCTGAAGTTAAGCAACATTCGCAAAGGCCGGACATCGGATGGGTGACCAAATATTTATCATCTCGAGCTCCTCCGTGCTTCGGAATGTACGTAAAGCCGTTGGTCTTGGCTGCATTAGCAGTCGTTAACAACCACCAATCCGCACTGGGCCCGCGTGGTGGTTTATGGCCCGTTCAAGGAGAACTAGGGAACTATTAGGGATCCATCCATAGGGAAGGCTCGTGCCCCAGCAGTGGGACATAAAAAATTAGTTGTTGATGTTGATGATCATCATCATCATCGTCATCGTCATCGTCATCATCATCATCATCATCATCATCATCATCATCATCATCATCATCATCATCATCGTCATCGTCATCGTCATCGTCATCGTCATCATCATCATCATCATCATCATCATCATCATCGTCATCGTCATCGTCATCGTCATCGTCATCGTCATCGTCATCGTCATCGTCATCGTCATCGTCATCGTCATCGTCATCATCATCATCATCATCATCATCATCATCATCATCATCATCATCATCATCATCATCATCATCATCATCATCATCATCATCATCATCATCATCATCATCATCATCATCATCATCATCATCATCATCATCATCATCATCATCATCATCATCATCATCGTCATCATCATCATCATCATCATCATCATCGTAAGCACACACTGCTGGGTATAAGCACAGAATAAGGAAGTATTACATACAATATTCCGTGTTAATAAGTCGGGCGAAACGACGCGCGAAACGTCGTTTCGGCCATTTTGTATGAAGAATACCTGTATGTGATACTTCTTATTCTGTGGTATAATAAGCCTCCCCTTTATCAAAACAATAAAATCAAAATCAAAATCATTTCAATCAAGAGGCAGTGATTGACTCCTCCTATTAGGTGCATAGTGCCCCTGTACCAAAAAGGAGTCGCTCTTCCATAAATACATTTTTATTTGCGGTACATACTAAACGAAGTACCTACTTAAACTAAACTAATTATTGAATTGAGTGTGTTTGAGTGTGTATGAGCGTGTATGTGTGCGTGTAAGGGTTTAACACGCCAACTTAGCTGGTTTTATGCGAACCTCCATCCCCCTATGGTCACCCAGACGATTGTCCTATACGACGTGTCCTATAATAATCATAATCATAATTCTTTATTGATCCATTTGGTTTATATGATCTTAAAACTAGGTCTAACATCCACAAATGGGCAAGGGCATTTCAATAATGTAACTCAAACTAGTGTTATATATAATGTTGTCACATTAATATACAAATTTTTATATAACATTAAATCTATACCTATTAACAAGTATTTATTATTCTTATATATAAATGCACGCATTTTCTTTTAACACAACAATATTAAAATTCCTTTAAGCTATAGAAACAGTTATATAACAGGTACTCCTTTAATCGTTTATAAAACTCTGTTATCCTTTGTATGTTTTTTTTAAATTATTTGGTTACTTGTTGTAAATTGTTGTTGACATAATATTATGTTGGGCACCTGAGCTTACTAAGTGTAACATGGTGAACGGTCGAGTTCAATACGACGTGTCCTATATGACTTGTCCTATACGAAGTGTCTTATACAACGCGTCCTATACGACGTGTCCTATACGACTTGTTCTATACGACGTGTCCTATACGACTTGTTCTATACGACTTGTTCTATACGATGTGGCCCATACGACGTGTCCTACACGACGCGTTCAATACAACGCGTTCCATACAAAGTGTTCTATACGAGGCGTTCTACATAACCCGTTCCACACGACGCGTTCTACACAAGGCATTCTACTCAACGTGTTTTATACGATATTTCACGCACCTCATTGACGAAGTCATGTTTGATCTTGGCCAGTTCCTCCGTTCCCGTGGTTTTATCACGTTCGTAGTCGACCGACATGATATATACGACGCGTTCTTTACGACACGTTCTATACGAAATATTACTCACCTCATTGACGAAGTCTTGTTTGATCTTGGCCAGTTCCTCCGTCCCCGCGGTCTTCTCGCGTTCGTAGTCGGCGGTGCGCTCTTTGATCTCCTGCGTCCGCTGCACCGCCTTGTTATAGCGTTCGCGGAATTTCTTGTCCTTCTCCTTCGCTTCTCTTAATAAACTGCAATATTATATAAAATGTTTTTGTTTTGTTTATATAATTTAAACGCTAATTTTGTTGCGAAACAAATTACAAAAACACAAATGTTGGAAAAAATTCCACGAGCAGGATTTGAACCTGCACCCTTCTGACATACCGGGTCAGGGGCTCTCCCAATTGCAATATTATATGTTGTATGAATACAATAAATGTAAAGTACAGTACAGGTACCCAAGATTAGCTTGGGTAACCTAATAGGGTTGGGTACTCCTTATTGTTTCTGACTCGAGTCCTTAGACGCCTGCTCATTAGACTACCACAAACTGGCACATGTCCTCAATAGACTTTAAACTTTATGTATACGGCAACCCTTTAACTCAGGCACAAAACACATGACAGCACCTGCGCCGATGACGTAATTCGCACAAAAAATTTCAAAAGAAAAAAAAATTACATAAAAAAAATTGGAAACGCACAGAAAATAAAATTGTTGGGTGTTTAGAGTGTAGCAAATTTATTCTAGTTTGTTTATAACTAAACTTCACCATGCAAAAGTAGGCTCTAAATAGATGAAATTTAAGTTTTAAGTCGCGTGGTCGAGTCCCGGCGAATTCGCCCGGTTGGGGTTTGACGGAATTTCGTTAGGGTCTGAGGGGGTTGAACATTTATTGAAGAAATATGACAGTTTTGGATAGGTTGATGTGCAGGCATCTGTACTATGGTGTCCTTTCAGTAATAGTTACTAATTCGCCTTGAGTTTATTGAGTATTCATTTCCGTACTCTCGCTGGGAGCTAGCTTCAGCCTGGAAACAGTAACTCTGACAGACTCGTGTACCACTGACTATGTTGTGTACTTCTGGCTATGTTGGATACCATCGATAATGTTGAGTACCTCTGACTGTGTTGGGTAGATATCTACAACTCTGACTATGTTAGGTACCTCCTATCCTACTTAGTCAGTTACCTCTGACTACGTTAGAAACAGTACCTCGGACGGACTCAGGCACCTCTGACTGTCCTGTACTTCCGACTGTGTTGGGTACCACCGACAATGTTGGGTATGTCTGTCAGCGTTGGATACCTCTGACTGTGCTTGGTAGAAATCTCTAACACTTACTATGTTAACTACCGTGTTTGATCCTTGTCTAAGTTGGGTACCCCTAACTACGTTAGATACATCTGCCTGTGTCGAGTTCTTCCGACTTTGTTACCTGTGAATTGCGTACCTCTGACCATGTCGAACGCCACTATGTCCATACCTCCAGGCTCCGCCACATTACCTTAGCACTTCATCCCGGTCCGCGCGCCGCTTCGCGTCCGCCGCCTGCGCCCGCCGGTCGGCGCCGGCGCGCGCACTCCGCAGCTCCGCCAGCTGCGCCTCCAGCTCCGCCAGCTCGGTGTTGAGCACGTCGAGCTCACCCTCCTGGCTGTCAGACTCGAAGTCGCCACCTTCATAGTCCCTGAAGAAACGAACCAAAATAACCCCTATTGACGAGAACAATAATTAATTGCAGAACATTATGTGCCTTACAAATAAACAGAGAATATTCTCCGAATTGTTACGCTGTGTTTTGTTCCTGTCATGTAAACATAATTTCAAATTAGAGAAAGAGAGAGAAAACACGGAATAACTATTCGAAGCTTATTCTTTGCTTAATTGTAAGACTAAGGTCTAGGGTAACATACAATTGAAATCGCGTTACAGTTCTTTAAAAATGAAACAATATTTTTAAGGATGAATTTCTATAACCTAAAAGTTATTTATTTATTTCATTAAATGGCACAACTACACAATATGAGTATAACACTCAATTGACGGAAAAAAATAGTGACTTCATAGTTTGCATTTTCATAGAATTTCTATTATTATTAAAAAATATTTTTGTCAGTTGCTAAAAAGATTCTCTATTGACTAATGCAGTCTATCAGGTATATCGAGAAGGTATTTAGCGGAGCCGTCCCATAGATGGGAACAATACTCCATACTCGATCGCACCTGAGTCTTGTACAGCAAACAGCGCTGTTCGGAAGTGAAAAACCGCCTCACCTTATTGAGAATACCCAACTTACGTAGTTATAATAACACTCTCGATATAGCATTTTGGATTCAGTTCCTGGCCGATGTCCATGCCAAGAATGCTGAGGTCCATCGAAATGGGTAACTGAGAGTCCTGAAGAGAGGGATGAGTAAGGAAGGGAGTTACCTTGAACGAGAGTGCACAAATCTGGGTTTTGCTGGCATTCAACTCGACCAGGTTTTCAGATCCCCACTTAGAGACACGATCGAGAGCCAGTTTCGGTTTGCAAACCAGTTCTTGCCTTTTCACCACGATATCGGCTTGCTTTGCCGCATGATGTCCCAAGTACCGCTCATGCACCGTACTGTCATCCGCATAACAATGAATATTGCCCAAGGACAACATGTCATTGATATGCAGAAGAAATATAGCAGGTGAGAGCACAGAACCCTGCGGCACTCCGGCATTTACTTTGTATAACGCGGAGGAACTACCCTCACAAAGGACACGAAACCTCCGCTCTTCTAGAAAGCCTGCAACCCAGGCACAAACGGGGCGGCACACCGAAGGCCGGCAACTTGGAAAGAAGGGAACGATGCCACACTGTATCGAAAGCTTTGGCGATGTCAAGGCTAACTGCCAGAGATTCGCCATGCTTGTAAAAAAATAAATAAAATTCAATTCAAAAAATAGAAATGAATTGTCATATAATATGCCAACGGCTGCAACGGCGGCAAAAAGGCATGTTCAACGTATTTTTCTATTATTACCCGAATGCGTCAGAAGGAGGGTTATGTTTTTCGAGTGTATGTATGTATGTATGTATGTATGTATGTATGTATGTATGTATGTATGTATGTATGTATGTATGTATGTATGTATGTATGTATGTATGTATGTATGTATGTATGTATGTATGTATGTATGTATGTATGTATGTATGTATGTATGTATGTATGTATGTATGTATGTATGTATGTATATATGTATGTATGTATGTATGTATGTATGTATGTATGTATGTATGTATGTATGTATGTATGTATGTATGTATGTATGTATGTATGTATGTATGTATGTATGTGTCTGTTTCTTTGGCACGCCCTACAGCCCAAACGGCATGGTGGATTTTAACATATGAGGTGTCGTTAGATTTGTTTTGACTGTGGGAGTGACATAGGCTATAAAAAAATCTAAAATAATGAAAAATAACAAAAAAAAGGAAAAACATTGACCGGGTTAGCTACTACTTGTAGTAGTCTTGATTCCAAAAACTGTTAGATCGACCACATGATCAAAATTTTTTAAACAAACTACACTGTCTACGGAATTTGAAGGATATGACCAATTTTTCAATGGACGTAGATAATTTTCATTTACAGCAATGTTTTATGGTGTTTTGTTTTCAGGAATATTAGCAGATTTTATTCTCATGTTTAAAAAACTCAAAGAACTTGTCAGTCAAAAGTACTAGACGTCAAGTTTCGTTTTTACGCCTTAGTCAGATTACTGACAATTGGTGTATGCGCTATGACTTTGTTATTTAAAAGAGTAAGGCGTTTTAGTATAATTATTTTATGTAGGTTTTGAAATGCTTGGTTATTTACTCAACAAAACTAAAAAGTGTGAAATAGACCAAATTATTAAATTAAACAAAAAACCCGATTGCTAAAACAACTATATAAAAAACAATTATATACTTGTAAAAACCGGACTAACATAAAAAATAACTGCAAAGAGAAAAAACTAAAAAGAAAAAAACAAGCTCTGCGAATTCAATTTGAGCAGTGTTGAATGATTTGAAATGAGTATATATAAATACTAATTATATAAATAAATAAAATAAATACTAATTTCACCTGTAAAATAGATTTAGAGTTATAAAAATATTTAGAAAAATATGTTTTCATACAGATCTGTAGCATGCCATCAAAATCTTTAACAAAAGTTTCTAATATAATCTCTTGTTGTATAGACTTAGCAGACAAACTCTTTTGCATCAGGGCTTGTATAGGGTTCCAGGTGGGTTAACAGAACTAGATTTCTTTAATGCTAGTTTTTTTTTTACAACACACAACTCACTTTAAACTCTCCGAAAGCTTCATGATCTCACGCAGGAGATTGTTGGCGGTGTCCAAGCTAGGTTTGATTGTCTGCAAATTTTGCAAGTTGTTTTCTTTTTCCATCAATACTGCTCGTAGTGAATTCAACTTCTCCTCAGCTTCTTGCACATTTTGGGCAGCTTGTTTTGCTTGGGCCTGGATGTCCTCTGCATCGTACACCCTCAAGGCTCTCTTACGTTCCACTTCAGCTAGCAAAGCATCTTTCAGGCCTTTTTTCTGTTCAACTATCACTTCTGTTTGATGATTTCCTTTCAAAATTCCTTCCGATTCTTGTTTTTCCTCATCATGAGCCTCTTCCTCCTTCTTTAGCTCTTCTTCATACTGTTTTATGTCTTCATCCAACTGAAAGTTAAAACACACAAGATAATTATAAAAAAGAACATTTATAAAAGTCAGAAAATATAATTAAAAAAATTGTTTGGAAATTGTACCTTTTCAAGTCTTACTGCCCTTTTGCCCTTCTCCTCAGCTTGTTCATTTAACATCTCCAAAAGTCTGTTCTTCTTATCTTCCAATGATTTCACCTGTAAAATAGATTTAGTTATAAAAATATTTAGAAAAATATGTTTTCATACAGATCTGTAGCATGCCATCAAAATCTTTAACAAAAGTTTCTAATATAATCTTAAACTTAATCTTAGACTTAATCTTAGACTTAAACTTCTAATTGTATTTTCAGATTATTTTTAACTTTTGAACATAACAAATGAAATTATGAAATAATAAATTACATAATAATTAAATTAATTCCTTAAAAAGATTAACCTCATCAGTTTTGGCAAACAATTCCTCTTCATGGGGTGCAATATCTCTCAACCGTTCCTCATTAAAGACCATCAAATTAAACAGTAACAGAAGGATGGAGCGAGACGTAGTAGCCGTTGGCTGTAAGAAGTGCGTCACGCTTATGGCATCAACTTGCGGCATCACCGACACGAGGTGGTTGATAACCCGTGTCATGTTTATAACGGGAAGCAGATCCCAGTAATAGACTGTATGGTCATTGCGACTCTCTTCTGGTGGTGGCTGAAATTTGAAATGTATTTTTTAGTTACTGTATATTTCTATAAAATAATGAATTTAACAATTAAAATTCAGACACTAATGCTGCTACATATAATTCGTTTATATTTATTATGTAATGTATTTGGAGTAAAATTGCAAAATTTTAATGTTTCTATGACATTTTATGTCACAAGTTGTTGATAGTATTATAACTTTCATAAATGTTTATTGTATCTGTTTAATAAATGTTATTGTTTTTAATATCATAAAGAAAGTATAAAACCGGCCACATGCGTGTCAGGCCATGCGCAGTGTAGGATTTCATAGCTCATCTCAACAATGTGGACTCTGAGAAGAGGGCTTTTGTAAGCATTTATTTAACGATGGCTCACATACTTAAATGTAGATACTACCGGGATGACACACCTGACAATGTTATTTAAGTAGTTCTCATTGAGGAAATTGAACTGCACCAAGTACATTTTAAGTTGGTCGACTGTTACTCATAAACTTGTAAAGCCTACTTAGCTGTGATAGTTTTATTATTATTCTCTTTATTTATTTTTAATCTTAGATCTAGATTTTATAAAAATTATATAAAAAGTAAAATATAACAAAATACATACAAAAAATACAACTTTTATAAAAACCTAAAACTAGAACACCGCCAGTAACGGGCCATTATTATAAGTAATTCAGGCAGGCAGTTGGAACAACTGATAGTTGCCAGTATCCAATGCAAACTAAAATTATTTGTTTCTTATTTCATTTTGTTGTAGTATAGGTCTAGTCTATTCTTAAACTGGTTGACACTTTGTGCTGTTATGATTTCTTTGGGCAGTTTATTCCTGGCATCAACCACTCTGTTGCTCAAAACATGCTTATGTGGGTTGTTGTGGGAAATTATTTTAGTGAGTTTAGAACTGTGTCCTCTCAAATGCGGATTTTTTGTTGGTCAACATCCTTCAAATCTCTGTATGTCATAGTGACCAGTAAGAATTTTAAAGGTTTCTCATATCATATCTCCCCATTCTCTTCTATCCTTTAGGCTGGTAATTTTTAGGAACTTTAACCTTTCCTCATACTGCATGTTCTTAAGTTGTCTTGGAATTTTTGTAACCCTTTGCTGCACATTCTTAAGCAAGTCAATGTCTTTAACAAAATAGGGGTTCCAGACTTGGAAGGCATATTCTAGATTAGGCCTTATGAAGGCTTCATAGATTTTTGAGACCATCTCAGGTGTCAGTATACCAAAGGTTTTTCTAATAAGGTAGACAAGACTGTTTGCATTCTTAGTGATAGTGTTAATGTGACTAGCCCATTCAGTTTCTTTTTATTGTGACTAGCCTATTCTGTTTCTGTTTAAGTTTTATCTCATCTACATGTGAAGTGAAAATTTAATTTTTCTTCTTATTATTATGCATAGTGTGGGGTATTGTTGGATAGCAATTTCAAAAATATTGCGGGTTTGTGGAAACAGTTTTTTAATTGAGGCATCCGTTTATGAACTGTTAAAAGCCTTAAAGTGCAAAATTTTTTTAGAGTCAAGTGTTCCCCTCCCTGCCAGCCAAATGGTTGTTTTTGAATATGTGAAAAAATTTACAGTAGTTTTATATACTTATGACAAAGTTAACCCTACCAGGACAATTGCATCTCTAATTTCATATTCTCAATTGAGAGAGTATAATAATATTATATGTTTACCGACAACACCGCATCCATGTCGATGCCAAGGCGATCGAAGACCTGAAACAGAGCACCCATCACCGCGTGAGGGTTCTTCAGGTCAGCCGTCGTTAGAGCATAATTTGGAAAATCTCCATTCCAATTGCTTATAAAGTTCTCTACAGTGAATGCTTGAGCTGAAACACAAAGACATCGTTATTTTATCTGGTGGTCTCTGGCATCACACGGACAGCACGGAATAATATTATTGTAGATTAAGAATAAATACGATAAAACTTAGCTTACGAAAATGTAAATTGTAAATCCTTACCTCTTTCCATGTTTACAGACGTATCAACGCTACAACTGTAAATACACTTATTACACAAATACACTTTTCATTTAACTTTTTAACCCTCCTTCTAAGTTAAACTTTTTAGATTAATTTTAAAATATTACTGTTTGTTCTGTTCAATGTTCTGTAAAATAACGATTCGAATTATTCAAATCAAACACAACTACAAACTTCTTCAATAGACAGCAACAGCACTACAGCCAAAGAGAATTTAACACTACGTTTAACTACAGCAGAAAGAAAAGTAAACAGTAGAGATGTGTTTGGTTTTGAATAAAAGATAGAGGAAACGGAAAACGTTTCGCGTTTTGTTTTAATAGAGGTAATGATTTTGCTAGAGCGAGCGGTACAGAGATTTCGTTTTTAATTACTTTTGTTGAACGTGTATTTTTTGATTAAAAAAAATTTCACTGATGATAGGAATACATACTCTATAGACTCAGAACAATAAACTAATTATTATTCTGGATCTGAGGCTCACTCCGCTCCCTATTAGGGCTTGATACCGTTGCCAACTTCCTACCATAAGCAAAGAAGAAAGTATCGGTAAGTAACATAATGCTGGTAACGTTATCTAGGAAAGTAACGTTAATATTTCGTTCATGTGATTTAGCAAATTTGCGCATAGCGATTATTTAATTTACCAATATAAATGCTACTTTTTTTTGGAGAGAGTTTACTGTTTGCGTCAGACGGCTTATTCAGCATCGCCGAACTTTTTTGAGGCGGCAAGAAACTTAAAGAGTTCCTTAAGTCGTGTGAAACGAAGTACCGAACAGAGGTTTTCTAGAGGGAATGGCACCACGCACTAGTTTGCAACTGTTATGGGATTATCGGTGTATCGGCTGCCGGAAAGGCAGTGCCGATACAGCGTGGAAGGATTAAGGAGCTGAGGAGGGATGGATGATGATATTTCGGACTTTCTTGGCGAGCTGGCGTTGCGTGGATACGCCACGACACGATTGTCGTGGAGATGGAGCTGAGCTGGTAGAAGTCGCTTATTATTTCGCGCACACACACACACGCGCACACGCACTATACAAAGGGATGTACCGGCCGGTAGGCAATTTATGAGTAGTTCTAGAAAGTTCTGAGCGGAGAGCTGATGATATAACTATATTTCTGTATGGCTGATCGAATCGGATTGTGCTGAACGACGCGACGTCACGGGCGGGCCGATCGTTGAGGACTCAATGCACCGAAATGCACGCCGCACGTCCTTGGAGCTGAGAGAAGGTCGTGCGGTCCAATCAACACATTCGCTCCGCTATGTCGGCTTGTGCGGCGTATCTTTTATTTGAATTAGTGAACAGCGAATGAAACTAATATATTCATATAATATAGCATAACATTATGCAATATTATAATATTATAATACTTTTACTGCTATAATATAGCACCTGAAATTATATTTTTACCTAATATTCGCTGATCGATTGCGATTCTTATTTGTGATGCCCTGCGGTTTCACCCGCGTTAAATAGCGACTGTTCCACTCCTATTAACCATAGCGTGATGTAATATAGCCTATAGCCTTCCTCAATAAATGTACTATTCAACACAAAAAGAATTTTTCAATTCGAACCAGTAGTTCCTGAGATTAGCGCGTTCAAACAAACAAACAAACAAACAAACAAACTCTTCAGCTTTATAATATTAGTATAGATGTGCTATTCTACTTATTATGATTAGATTTGTTGGTTACGTGTAGTATTTAAGTTTACGTACTTAAGTATACTTAAAAGATTGTTATATTATTATTAATTATTTCACAATTAAACCATATTTGTCCAATACGTGGCATTTTTACACGTACGCACGTTTACTTGCACCGAACATAACACTCGGCTGATTTGAATTCGTTTGATTATTATTAGTAATAAATAGCAGTAAACATAACGTATTGAATATTTTTGGTGATTTAGAATATTAGACCTTAGGTCTAGGTAATAGGATACATAGTAGTAGTTCATACATCAAACCAAAGACATATGATATAACGAATAGGTCGGTAAAGCAGTCTCAAAATTAGGTTTTCTTGACTAAAAGCAACTTTTAATTTGGTGCATAATAATACATCTCGTAAGCAATAGGTGTCGCTACCGTCTGAAAGAAACTGTCTAATCTACCGTGGAGTTTACACACCGACGAAACTAGATGGTGTTGGTTTACCGATAAAATTATTTTATTGTAAAATAGCAGAAAATGGTATACACCGTTGGCCTGAATAACCCGAAAGATTTAACTTAACGATTCTACAGCCTAATTAGAGTATATAAAGTTATGTAACACATAGTCCTAAACCCCATAATAAAGGAGATATTCATTATTTAAAACAAATAATAATAAAAAAAATATCAAGTATAACACACCCTAAGGTATGACGTAGACACCTACTACTTTCACGCAGACGCACTTACCTAGGTGCATCGGTGTCAACCAGTTTTACCTAAGTAAGTTTGGTACCTGTCGACAAAAAGGTTTTACTACCGAAAATAATTATTTTTCATTGTGGATAAAAAGATGTAACATGCAACTGATATACAGAGTAGGTAATAATTATAACTTTATCTTTCTTATTACACTTTAATAACAAGTAGTTATTCTCTTATCAGTAAGACTGATAAGACTAGATTAATTCAATCAGCAAAGTGCAACCTATTTGCCTTCACTGACAACTAGCTGATTCATAGTTTGAAAGTTGAACATGATTGATACATGTGACATATTTCAAACAAACTGATTTCAAATTATTACTGATTGTCACGTAAGAATTACACTGTTATAATTTAATAAATAATATTCGTTATGCCGTCTTATCCGCCGGAACATTTAGCGGAAATACATTATGTGTACGGATTCGTGAAGTGTCATGCTCGCTCTCTGTTTCTCAACTTGAGATTAATATGATTCGCTTACTCTCTGAAGTAAAGGCTTGACCATAAAGAAACACGCTATTACTATGATTTAATTTGTATTGAAAAAGTGGGTCAATTAAAACACACATTTCGACCCATGTTAATATAACGTTATTTACTCGTACTGTCGTTAAGAATACGTGGTTTAAATCTTTCGGGTTATTCAGGCCAACAGTGTATATTAATATTACGCTTTATTGTTATATCTTTATAACGTTATAATATATTCGTTATCTAATATAACGATCACCTCTACCCCTGCTGGCTGGCTGGCTGTCACTTCACTTGACTTGCTGTTCTACTGTCACAGTGTCACTATGTGAAACGTCATCTGATAGAATAATATTGGAACTGTTCGTCAACAATATTTCTATTTTTCTACAAAACGAAAGACTTAAAATTAAAATAGTCCAAATTTTTAAGAAGACTTGTAGGTGACCAAATGAAAATGAGGATTACAAACGTAAGACGTGGCAGGATCATACGTATGGGATCAGCTTGTGCTGTTTTATTATTTTTGATGTACGCTCTACTTAAATGGTCTAGTAACAATACCCTTAACAATACCGAGGAGGTATTACTTTCTGACGCAGAAACTGGCTATTATAAATTCCATCGTGATGTTTACCCTACTTTGAAAACAGGTAAGGCCACCTATTATTTATATTTTTGTACAAAGTCTAGCATTATGAGAGCAAGTACAGTTAGTTGGCCTATTCAGCTTGCCGGCGTGCCTGCGTCCTCAACGATTGTTATGTTACGTCATTTTATGCTTTACGAATACAGTGTTATCGTAAAAATGTGATCGAACTATTATAAATATCATTTTAGGCTTGAAAGTTTTACTTTTAAACTTTCTTTCCAAAAAATTGTTCATAATCTGACTAATAGATTAGTCTATTAACATATAGAAAACAAAAAATGTTTAGGCCCCAGTACACAACGGTGTATGCTAGCCCACATCAGGTAGGCTACTCTTGACGCAAACTCAATCTCAATACAATTCCAATGCAATTAATATGTATCGATATTGGGATAAGTTCCGCAATTTCGGAACGCCCCATCTCGATAATAATTTGTTCACTCAATTTCCACCCAATTTAATTCCAATGTGGCGCTATTATCGCTTTTAAAAGTGCCATTTGACATTTTTTAGATTTGTGATTTGAAATTGATTAATGCAATTGTGCTTCAAGAGTAACCCTACAGGTGATCGCATTGTGTACAGGGGTTAATGGTATAATAATGGTGGACAATTGTCAATTGTGGCGCGCAATCCGCATGTTGTCGGTTTTTTAGGCACACTTTAAAGAAATCGTGGCGTAGTGTGGCCTGTGGTGTTCATACGATCGCCCATTGTTTAGTTCGTCACCGACTGCTGACCGGGATAGAGCACTTTTCTATTGCGTACTAGTACTTTAATTTTTGATCGCCTAAAATGTCAGTATCGTGGAACAATAATGAGACCTTCCAGTTTATTGATATAAATGTCTCTTTCTTTTTTTTAGTTCTAATTCGCAGGGAGTCTGCAATGCGATTCCATGCATCATTGACCTGAAAACATCGTACCTATGTTACTGCATATTATGTTCAGACAAGGCTCTTCTATCGCCTATGTTCATCAGACATAATGTATGATTCTAATGCTAAAAGAATTTTTCAAATCGTTCCATTCGTTTTGGAGCCTATTCAATGCACACAAACAATCAAATCTTTCCTCTTTAAATTACTTCCACGTTCATCGCAAGTGTTTCGCCAGGCAGCAATGAGCCATGCGCCATTTTGTGCACACCAAGTGATTGTGGCCTACAGTTGTGCATTCAAAACATGACCCATTACATGACAGGCCATTGTGTACTGGGGCCTTTATAGACAATGATGGATATTGTGTATTTGATTGTTAATTGACAGATCACAATATCATGTTCTATGTGGGTACTAAAATAATAAATGAGTAATGCTTTGATCTCGACTGATGTTGTACTCTTTAATGGAGAAACCATTTTATACTCTTTATTTTAAAAAAACATGTGTTTATGGTAGATTAATAGGTATGAGCTTTATTTATTTATGAAGTACCAAATAAACTTTTTTTAAGCCGCTTGATGCAAGCAGTACAAAACCGGTTGTTGTGGAGTAACCTTTATCCAGGAGTGGATGTCTTTTGGCTGAGATGATGATGATGAAATAAACTTTTTATCCATATTATAACCAGATAAGGTTGGAGCTCGATAGCGCAGTGGTTAACGCGCCCGGTCTGCGAGTGCTGAGGTTAAGCAACTTTCGCAAAGGCCGGTCATTGGATGAGTGACCAAAAATTTAACATTTCGCACTCCTCCGTGCTTCGGAAGACACGTAAAGCCGTTGGTCCCGGCTGCATTAGCAGTCGTTAACAACCACTAAACCGCACTGAGCCCGCGTGGTGGTTTATGGCCCGTTCTCCCTATCCATCCATAGGGAAGGCTCGTGCCCCAGCAGTGGGGACATAAAATGAGCTGGTGATGATGATGATGAACCAGATAAGGAGGACCACAGTCGCTTTGCTAATAATACTGCTTGCTGCTTTCAAACATAATTTTTTAGGATCAACCAACAGTTGAAGAGTAGAAAAAAAAATTTAGTTTTAAACCCCACAAATTTATTGGAAAATACATAATAGGGAAAGCAACATTAAAATCTCACTGTTCTTCCTAAGGTTGGAAGAGCCCAATTAGTGGCGCCTGCCGAGGTTTCCCTCTCCCAGTCACACTTCCACCCAATCATGGGGTTGGGTCTGACCGGTTGAACCAAGAGTATGACCTCTTTTATGCAACCCCATCCTTCCACTCTTCTTCCTCTGTAAAGATAAGGAGATGCCATAAGTTTGGCAACTCTTAAAGAAGAGTGAAGAGTCACACAGTAAGTGCTGCATTGACTCAGTTTCCTCTCCATATGCTCTACACAAGCTGTTCGCTGATAGATGCATTCTGTGAAGCATCTGTTTTGTGGCAGTGCCCCACTAAGGCGCCGATGGTCACTTGGGCCCGCCTACTACGGCCTCCACATGAACTTACTCCGTAGGACATTTTAACCTAGAGATAATTTGGAGTGTTTCATATCTGGCTGCTTTTTCTATCTGATGCCGTGCCTGTTTCTAATACGATCTTTTAACTCATTCAATGCCGGACCCCGCACATGTGCGGGGCGACAATTGAATTTCTACTGTGACTGGTTTTAATTCAGTCAACGTGTTAAGGCCTTGTTGATAGTAAATAAGGCAAGTGCCTCTATGGCAAGTGCATCAGCCATCTCGTTTCCATGGATTCCCATATGGCCTGCGACTCAGATCAATCTCACTTTGTTAAGTCCACCTCGCTTGTTAAGGGCTTTGGTGGTTTCTAGCACAAGGCTAGAGTTGATTGAATGTGAAATCATAATTAATATATTACGTTTTTCATAGCTTGTTCTATATTCGTCTTTATGCATAGGAGAATTGCAAAAGTTTCAGTTTGGTAAACAGTGGCCAATTTTCCCATGCTTAACTGTGCTTGAAGTTGTTATTAAAGATAGGCGTTTTTAACAAGAACTTCATGCGTACACTGCTTCATTTTAGATCCATAGGAATACCAGATTAGGCTGTCTTTTTCTGGTGGCTCTTGTTTCCATTCGTCCCTAGTTAGAACAAAAATTTTTGCTTTCGTTTCCATGATATGGTCAGTAATATCACTTGGTTCCCTCTTTTTTTAATTACAATGTACAGGGGTGGAAGGTCTGTGAGGAACTCTAATGCTGTTGTTGGAGTAGTTCTAAAGGTGCCATTGATTGCCAGAAAAGCTTCTCTCTGACAGCTGCTAAGAGCATTCTTACAGATCTTCAGCCTGGTTCTGGGCCACCAGACAATGCTACCATGTAAGGATCGGTCTCACCATCATCATGTACGCCACCTAATGATTTGGGGTTGAGTCCCCACATCTTGCCATAGGTAGACACATGCTAAAAACTCTGTAAGCCCTAGCAACGGTCGTGTCCACATGCTGTTACCAGGTTAACTTGCCAGGTTGGTTGCCTAGATATATCACTTCTTGGACCAAGAGAGCTGGGTATTATAAATTATAAAGTAACCCAGTCCGTTAGTATTTCTCATTCTTGTAAAGAGGATGACTGTTGTTTTTTTTGGGTTTACACAGAGGTGATTGACATTGCATCATTCCTGCAGCGAACCCACGGCACGTTGCATTAACGCCGATACTGCAGAGGGAAACTTCCCACTGACTGTGATGACCAGAGCATCTGCTTAAACAACCACAAGACTCCACAGAAGAGGCGAGTTAACCTCTCCTTGTGGGCATCCCCTGGTTGTTCGTGCAAGTAGACTGTCACCTGGCAGTTCCTAGTTGAAAATTCTACTCTTTAACATGCATTCAATCCATTTACAGATCAGTTGTGGCCCGCCATGGTTTTTGGTTGTAACCTTGATGGAGCCAAAGGTTATGCGATCAAATGCACCTTTAATGTTTACTAAACTACCAGTAAATTGATTTATTTCTAATTTATATTGTCTTCTTATTTAGAGCTTGGCAACTTTGAACCACGAGACAAAAGGACTGTCACTGGCCCCGGTGAAGAGGGTAAACCGTACCACATGTCTCAGGAACGAGCCAACGATGTTGCCGAATCCGAAAGTGAATATGGCATGAATATTGCTGCGTCTGACGATATTGCTATGAACAGGTAAATTTAACATTTTTATATTTGCTAATTTTATTTGTTGTTTGTGTTAAAGTTAAAAGTAGTTTATTTCAGCTTATCATAATCTTAAATCATTTTAAACTTACTTCTTATACTTAATTATCAGGATATTTTAATATTTTTATTATATTTTTTTAAGTGTGCGAGTTATTACGCGTTATTAAAAAAGTGAACTATCGGAATTTATTTCGCATTTACTACACGCACGAGTAAGGTCAACCGCACGCGCGGACAACGCCTCGCTAGTCGCTTCGCTCGCCCGCGCGTAGTAAATTGTAAATAAACGGATAGACCATTTCATTTAGGAAAAAAGTAAAAAATTAAGGTGGTGTTGTTTTATTTTTAATGGAACAGGTATCGGCTTCTTATACACCTCCTTTAACGCGTCCGTCGTCTAGCCAGTCACGGTGTATTTTTCCAAATGTTTTTGCTTTAATATGTATAATACTGTGCAGTTTCTTGTGCTTTTTCTTCTGCACAGCTAAAACATGGCCTAAATGGATATCAGAATATCCATTCTATTTATGAATTATTCAAAAGTACACACAACTGTCAAACTCCAATAGACTTTGACTTTATGTTAGACTAGCTTTTGCTCGCGGCTTCGTTCTCGTAGGCTACACGACGTGTGATTGTTTGTATTAAAAGCTAAACTTATATTATTAAAGGTACCGTTCATGTTAGTCAGTCCGTGGATTAAACTTTAAAATTGTCAGATTTCCATACAAACTTTCCACCCCTATTTCACCTCTCTAGGGGAGGTTTTTTGATAAATGCTAAAAAACGTAATTCTTTATTTTTGTTGAAAAATCTATAGATCAATTAAAATATTCATTTTGATAGTTATTACTTTAAAAATAACGATTTCCCCAAAAAAAACCTTCGTACCTTTTTTACTCCTTTAAAGGAATATAAACAAAATTCCTGAGACAAGGTGATTCTTTATTTCTTTTCAAGAAGCCAGCAAATACCAATTTTCATGTATTTTACTTCAAAACTGACGGACTTTCATACAAACTTTATTTGACCCCATCAGGGTGTGATTTTCGTAAACTTCCTTCTTCCTTAGTGGCTGGTTACGTCACTCAATTAACCTATAGTTCAAATTTCATCTAATTAGCTTCAACTGTTTAGGCTCGGCGATGATGAATCACTCAGGACAAGTCATTATATGTATATTAGGTCCTTACCTATGACATGGACGTTTTATATGAAGATTTTTTATAAAATTATATTTTTCATACTAACGTTTTTATTTTATTTTCTTAGCATCTATTTATGTTAACACTATAAAAATTATAGAGTATTGTGTTTGTTTCACTAGCTAAGTATAGCATGCATTAAAAAGAAAAAAATCAAGTCCCTTCAAAGCTACAATGAAACAAAAGGTCAATTCCGCGAACAAACATAAGAGTGAATTTAAAAAAAAATTAGGCGATAAAGACAAAATGAATAATCATTGTTATTACTGAAGCCTATAGTCCTAATTAAAGGTGTATAATAATATTAACAACCGGTATTGACTTTTAGAAGTAATACACCTATTAATAAGTGAGAAAAAAATGTTAATTTCATAGGTAAGGACCCTATATATAGATACATGTTATATTGTTGAACTTTTATTGAAGAAATTTGTCAGTTTTGCGTAGGTTGATGTGTAGGCATCTGTACTTGAATTAAATAAATGCATTTTTGACTTTGGCTAAGTAACATTTTTTGTACAAACTTAGATCAATCCCAGACACACGATTGGATGAGTGCAAGTACTGGCACTACCCTGAAGATTTGCCGAGCACTTCTGTGATTATCGTGTTCCACAATGAAGGCTTCTCAGTCCTCATGAGGACAGTTCACACTGTTATAGACAGGTCACCACCAACAGCTCTACATGAAGTTGTGCTGGTAAGCAAAATTTACATTTAAACAATGTAATGTGACAATTTTATATTTCTGGACTTTTTCTCCGTAGGTATACACTTTGCGCGCAATGCGCTTAATATAGGGCACTAAGTTTTCACTTCACGTACCTATTCATATATAGATTTATGAAAATTGTGATGATTAATAATCATAGATTTTTTTAAAAATATAAATTCCAACTTTATTATCTCAGTAGTAATAACTAAATGTGATAGTAATAATAACAGAAAGTGTAAGTTAAATATTTCATAGATTTATTTTGTTTTCTAGTAGGATAACTTCCAACCAATTTTCCAAATCCAAAATTCATACAATTCATTTCTGTACTCGATTGTTGAATGAACAATTAATGATCTAGCTCCATTGTAGCAACAGTTATGGAAAAAAACAAATATTGCTATTCAAATGAAAACTTTCCCATGCACAATTAAAGTTTTTATTTTAAAATTGCGTCACTGGCACTAGCAGCACTGTATTCTCTCTTCATACAAAACGGCCGAAACGACGCGCTTGTATGAACTATGAAGAGATAATTCTGTATGTAATGCAATTCCTTATACTGTAGCAGCAGCGGTGTGCAAAATATTTCGCTTTGAACGTATTCGTAGCACACCATTCACACTTGGAGTTCTTTTGTTTTATGGCAACAATGTCGATAACAATATAAAGCATCGGCTAAGTAAGTTGGAATGCCGCTTTTTACGCGTGGCCGCGCACATAATTCGTAATGAAAATTAAAAAGAACTAGGTATATTATTATCGACTATGAATATCGTTCGTGTCCTGCATACCCTAGCCTTATCTGTATGCTTCTATAGTAAAAATACATACTTACACAATATAGTAAAAAATCATTACCTACCTTATTTTACCCGCAACAAACCTCGTACCTAATTAAAGTTCTTATTATTTATGATTTTGCATTCAAATTGCTGTGTACAGGTTACAAGATAAAATTTTACAAAATTTTATTAAAAAAGTGGGTATCAAACCCGTCCTTTGGATAACCGCTTCCTAAGACTAGTTGATTTTGTCTAGTAAAAGTTTTTTATTTATAAGATTTTTTATAAGATACTATATACTCTCTTGTACAGTTTAAGATACAATAACTCCTAACTATATTAACATATAACTATATTATCCGCTAACTCTATACAGGTGGACGATTTCTCCGATAAGGAAAACTTGAAAAGCAACCTCGACAAGTACATCAGACGATGGAACGGAAAAGTGCGTCTCATACGGAATGAACGCAGAGAAGGTTTAATTCGAACGAGATCTAGAGGAGCGCAGGAAGCCACGGGCGATGTCATAGTGTTCCTAGACGCTCACTGCGAAGTAAACGTCAACTGGCTACCGCCACTCCTTGCGCCCATATACCGCGACTATAGAACCATGACGGTACCAGTGATTGACGGCGTTGACCACAAAACCTTTGAGTACAGACCTGTTTATCAACACGGAATAAACTACAGAGGCATATTCGAATGGGGTATGCTGTACAAAGAGAACGAAGTCCCTGATAAAGAGGCGAAACGTCACAAGCACAAATCCGAACCGTACAAGAGTCCGACGCACGCGGGAGGTCTTTTCGCCATTAACAGAAAGTATTTCCTCGAAATTGGGGCTTACGACCCTGGTCTCTTGGTGTGGGGAGGGGAGAATTTCGAGCTCAGCTTTAAAATTTGGCAATGCGGAGGCAGCATTGAATGGGTCCCCTGCTCGAGAGTGGGCCACGTGTACCGTGCGTTCATGCCTTACTCCTTCGGCAATTTAGCTAAAAACCGTAAAGGATCTCTCATCACTATTAACTATAAGAGAGTTATCGAAACTTGGTTCGATGAGGAGCACAAAGAGTACTTCTACACTAGAGAGCCGTTGGCGAGATTTTTGGATATGGGTGACATCAGTGAACAGGTGGCTTTGAAGAAGAAGCTGAAGTGCAAGAGTTTCAGTTGGTTCATGGAGAATGTTGCGTACGACGTTTATGACAAGTTCCCCAAACTTCCGAAGAATGTCCACTGGGGTATGGTGAAGAATAAGGCCACTGGTGTCTGCCTAGACACAATGGGAAAAGCTGCGCCGGCATATATTGGTGAGTGATGATGTCCTACTCATATTATGAATGCAAAAGTGTTGATGTTGATGTTTGTTGAAAAAATTTCCACGAGCAGGATTTGAACCTGCACCCTTCTGACATTCCGGGTCAGGTGCTCTTCCAATTGAGCTATCGTGGTTCTAACCAGACCGCCGAAATTATTCAACACTTTTTACTTTGAAAGCCAAAGGCGCCCATTCAATGTCAACAACTACCGTCACTAAATCCGATCATAATATTTTTACAAATATTAAAGATCAGTTAAGAAGTAAGCAAGCTATTTATAAATGTTCAAATAATATTAGCTCCTAAAGCAGTATCGTAGCAGTTTTTTGTTGCGGTTGTGAAAACGAGTCACACATCAGCGTATATACACGCGTCTTTTTTTCACAACTGCAATAACATTAAGTTGTGCTCTAAGAGCTCATAGTTAGGCCCATGAGCCCAGCCCCCCGATTCTCATAACAAAAACCTTAACGATATCGTAGCGAATTTTTACTTTTACTTTTTATTTTTTTAAGTACTAATTGCTGCACTGGAGCTGAATTAAATATTTATAAAATACAGTGAAAAAATTAAATGCTTACCCGACCCAGCCAGGAATCGAACCTGGGTCGTCCGCAATCCAGGCGGCTGCACTGACCATTTTGCTACCTGGAAAGCTGACGTAAGCTCAGTTTTTGACAGCTTTTTAGCGACAGAGTGCAATCTATCCAACGGTTATTGCAACCGATGGCTATGCAGATTCATCTTTACAGATGAAATACCATAAATTTAATAACACAACGCTATAGTAAATATTTACTTTCATCGGTCGGGTAGTAAAGTCGTTCGAACGCAGTTCCAATTAACCGTATACAGTAGATCTGAATACGGTTGGTTGGAACTTCGTTCGAACGACTTTAAAATCGGCTCAATTGACGGATGTGAATAGAAAAATAGTTCCACGACAAAGCCGCTACGATATCGTTACGAGAATCAGGGCACAGTGGTGGCACGTATATAGGCAGACACAAAAAATGCTGATGCTTGTAGGTACGTCGAGCTGCCACGGCTCTGGCAATAGTCAGCTGTTCCGGCTGAACGAGGCTGGGCAGTTGGGCGTGGGCGAGCGCTGCGTGGAGGCTGACACTGACAACCTTAAACAGGCCATATGCCGGCTGGGCACCGTCGACGGACCCTGGAGGTATACTGTGCTTTATTTTTATATAATCCCGCTATTGCAGCAACTACAAACACAGGAGTGATGCCAGAATCAGCAGCAGTAAGCATTTGTTGGCTAGGCCATATCGGTGGCTTATGGAGGTATTTGTAATAGTGTTATGGTAAGGTTTAAACGACGACGAAAGTCTTTGACCAGTGTGTGTTGCCAGTGATGACATACGGGACTGACACGTGGTTGCTCACTATAGGCCCTATCAGAAGGCTCAAGGTCACTCAAAGAGCAATGGAGAGGGCTGTTCTCGGGGTTTCTCTGCGTGATTGAATCAGAAATGAGAAGATCCGAAGAAGAACAAAGGCAACCGACATAGCCTAAAGAGTTGCTAAGCTCAAGTGGCAGTGGGCAGGGTACATTGTTCGCAGGACTGATGGCCGCTGGGGCGGAATAGTCCTTGAGTGGCAACCGCGTACCGGAAAGCGCAGTGTGGGCAGGCCGCCAACAAGGTACCGACGATCTGGTGAAGGTCGCGGGAAGCCGCTGGATGCGAGCAGCACAAAACCGGTCGTTGTGGAGATCCTTGGGAGAGGCCTTTGTCCAGAAGTGGTCGTCTTTTTGCTGAGATGATGATGATGAAGGTTAAAACATTTCACGGTTCGATCTTCAACAGCGTTAGTAAGGGTGCTGTCAGCTGTACCGCCAGAATAAGAAGAATAAGAATAAATTTATTTGCTGTGTAAAACTTAAGACTAAACACATAAAACTTATAAAATAACATTTGTCTGCATAATAATATCATGCATTACAAGAGTGCCGCTTATATTGTAAAGTGTTAAAATTAGGGTTAGTAGTGCAAAATAACCGAAGTGATACCTAAACTAAGAAAACTAGTTACCCGTATCTCAGGCATCTAATCGGTGTGTGTGTGTTAGCGCTTTCTTACATAACATTTTATTAAATAGCAATAAATTATAATACTTTTAATAAAATTTTGCTTATGCAGCATGTTGCTGCCATTGTATTCCAACTTATGTATGTAATAACTAATAATAGATGTTCGGTGTCATTGTAGGTTTTCCCTTTAAGCCACTTTTGTATGGTTTTCTTACAATTTATTTTATTCATATGATGTATACCTAGTGTTAAATTAAGTTTATCATACAAAAAACTTCCAAGAAAGAAAAAGAACCTGTGAGAGTGAGCTGTACGATATAGCTCAGTGGAACAAACAATGTCTGCTCGCCTTTTGCTGGTTTATAGTGCAGGACTGTAGGGCGTAAGTGAATGTTTCTTTGTTACAGTTAGTAGTATAAACAACTGACGAACAGAAAGGACATCACATTCAGCTAGGAGTCTGCTGTAGGGAAACTTTCAAAATGGCTCTCTGTGCTATTTCTAAGTTTAGCATGGTAGTTTTATGAGCGCCTCCCCAAGATGAAATGCAGTACGTTAGCAAAGATTGGCAAAGGGCTAGATAAACCTCTTTTAGAAGTTTTCCTTTCGCGGCATATCTTAAACTAGCTGTGCCCTGCGGTTTCACCCGCGTTAATTAGCGACTGTTCCACTCCTATTAGTCATAGCGTGATTTAATATAGCCTATAGCCTTCCTCAATAAATGGACTATTTAACACAAAAAGAATTTTTTAATTCGAACCAGTAGTTCCTGAGATTAGTGCGTTCAAACAAACAAACAAACAAACAAACAAACTCTTCAGCTTTATAATATTAGTATAGATTTTTAAAGACATAAATTGTCGAACTCTAGTAGTAAGAGCTTCTATATGTGCTTTAAAATTCAGATATCTGTCTATGATGATGCCTTGGTATTTTATTGTGTTTGTACTACTGAGTTTAGGACATACACAGTCGATATCAGTCGAGTCAAAACAGTGATGTGCCACTATTGCATGTGAGTCATGGGATGGTTGGGTCAGTAAATTATATGAAAAAGTCATGTATTTGGTAGAATGAGGCAGGCGTGGACTCTTGGAGGCTAACACCGACTGCCTTAAGCATACCCTATGCCGGCTAACTACCATCGTCGGCGGGCCCGGGAGGTACTTTCAATCAAGCAGCCTCTGTGCTTTATGATATGATCCCACTATCAGAACGACAACAACCTAATAAAAATATGTTTATTTTTCCCATCACAAAATAGGTCCATTTGACTAAGGCTTATTAACTAATAATTAAGATAGCATCATATATTTGTGAGAGACTGGTGCCTGATAAAGGTTTCGGAAAAAATACACACAGAGATACACACGCCTACACATCACATCAGAATACCACAAACTGTCAAACATCCTCAATAGACTTTTAACTTTATGTGTAAGGCATATGGTTGATTATGTATTGAAAAAAAAATACAGTTTTGGATAGATTGATGCGCAGGTGCCTGTATACCAAACCTTTAATGGGTGGTTTTTAATTAAGTTCTATGTTAGAAAACTTTGTGCAAAGTTTATTTCTGTTACACAAAAAGTCTGTAAGAAGTTAGTTAGTGTTCAGTCTATTGCGATTTTTTAATTTCTCTATTTTGTGACCTTCTCATTACAAAAGGATAAAAAAATGTAAATGCAAAAATCTGCTATTGGCTATACTTATTGTAATTAAAAGTAAAATAAGTATACATTGTACATAATAAGCAGTGATCGGAATAGGTAGAACTATTTTGGTTCATTGACCGTAAACGTTGATGTTAATATGGACATTACGCGAGATTCTAACTGAAACATTTTTTTATAAACATGATAAAAGAAGGCTTGTCTTACGTATTGGCAGTGGGCGCCACGACGTTGTCAAACTTACATTAGCGACGCGTTGCCAATTTCCATTGCGCACACGCGCAATGTTGCCGCACGATTTTGCCGCGCAACATGGCTTTTGGAAACAAAAGAATACAACCCATCAAAAACAATACTTGTCAAAAAAAACCAAGTCTCGCAACTCAGTTGTTCTGCGGTAAAAAGTTGTGAGATCCATGTAATACCAAGTCGGTTATTAATTTATTCAGTCTCTACTTAAGCGACTTTCTGTCTTAATACGTCCAGTCTCTAAGACCACGATCGTGGTCCATAACATTCTTTAATGTTTTATATAAATATATTGAGACTTGGCCATCGCCTGAAAACACGTGTAAATTCAATCGCCTGAAAACACATGTAAATTCAATTATTTAGTGCGATGGCCAAGTCTCAATATATTTATATAAAACATTAAAGAATGTTATGGACCACGATCGTGGTCTTAGAGACTGGACGTATTAAGACAGAAAGTCGCTTAAGTAGAGACTGAATAAATTAATAACCGACTTGGTATTACATGGATCTCACAACTTTTTACCGCAGAACAACTGAGTTGCGAGACTTGGTTTTTTTGACAAGTATTGTTTTTGATGGGATCTCATTTCTTTTTGTATTTTGTAAAGACAGTTCTACTTTTTTCCTTTCGATTTGGCAGGGCCACTACCATGCGCCTATATTTATATGGGACTAGCTTAAACCCGCGGCTTCGCACGCAATAATAATAATTGCCGTAAAATAAATAAAATAAAACATCGTTACAAATAAAGCCAATATTGAAAAATTTAACTGAACCTATTATTCCATTATATTATACATGAATCAGTGGATTCATTAACTGCACATGTAACTTTGTAATCCTATACATTTATATGGGATTACAAAGTTATTTATGCAGTTGGTGTATCTAGAAAACTGGACCGAAATTGCAAAATATTTTAGTTTTTCCTTGATTCATACACCAAACACTACTTATATTCCAAATTTGAAACTTCTAGGTCTGCTAGAAGTGCCTTAGAATTTTGATGATCGGTGAGTCAGTCAGTGAGTGACAAAATTAAGAAATTTGACCCGTTATAATTCTTAAAATACTGGTTCAAATTGAATGAAATTTGAAATATACGTGTCTTTACAATGCCTGCATGGTTACTGAAAATTTCAGTCTTCTAGTTTTATCTACATCGAAGTTACAGGGGGTGTACTATTCCGATCACTGGTAATAAGCTGTTGGTTTCTATAAATAAATAAATAAATAAGTTATATAGCCTCTGTGCTTTATGATGTGATCGCACTATTCTAGCAATGGCAACTCCTGCGTGTGCAACTGATTTAAGTGCCTAGTGTGAGTTTTGTTTACTATCCGTATTCATTCGATTACGTTTACGAAAACAAAAATTAGTATGGAATTAAAGCAGCGCCTCCTGGTGGCATACGAGAAGAGTTAACATTTTGCCATACATATTCTCGTTTTCGTTAACGTGATCGAATCGCGAATGAAACTCGCACTTGGCACCCTGATATTCGACCCAAATTTTAGGGTTGCAGCAGCGGCGTAATTATTTAAACGTTTACTGCGATGCATGCAGAATAGTTCTAAAATATTTTTAATTATAAATCTGTTGTGTAAATAAATCCATTGTTATTCACTCAAAAATTTAATTTTACGCAAATTTTGTTGTTAATAAATAACAATCTGAAAAAGACAAAGTGTGTTCGGCGAGTTGGTTTGAGTCACGATAGTATGCTATCTATCTTGGTAGTTAGCACCTGACCCGGCATGTCATGGGGTGTGGATTCGAATCCCGCTCGTGGATTTTTTTTTAACACTGTCTTTTCCAAATTGTTAAAAGAGATACTTATCTATATGTCTGTATTTTCGATCTAGTCTATTTATTTTATAATCATCATTCAAAGTGTTTATATTACAAACTTATTTTTGTTATAAATATTTATCACGATATTTCAATATCATACTTCTTACAGGTACGAAGAAGAGAGCAATCAACTGATACACAGACTCCACAGTTACTGCTTAACGCTACAACCGCACTCGCGGACTCTGGGGCTCGCCCCGTGCGACGTCAACAATACGTTCCAACAGTGGACCATATCCCATAAGAAACCCACCTGGTGAGCCGAACTCCTCAAGCTACAGTTATACGGAATGAAAAGATCGTTAACTTAGGTTTCAGTAAGGCATTTTGTAATCAGGCAAATAAAGTAGAAATTAAATAATTGCAATACCGTTGGAGTGCTTGTCAAAAGTGACATTAATTCCAAACAGTGTTGCCATTATTTAATTTGAACCCTGTTTTTGCTAGGCTATACTACTACTGCTTTAAATTTAACCGTATTTTAGTTTTCTATAGTTGGCATTATGTATTTCCATGAAATTATATTTTTGCGTGTGGCAGCACAACACACGGTTCGCTTCTAGCGATATTCGTATGAAGTTAGTGGACCAATCACAGCACAGTAGAATATAGTTGTTGTGCGATGTAAATATAAATATGTAGTTATGTACTGGTTTATTTATGATGAGAAGGGTAAAATTCCATTAATTAATTATTAACATGTTTTAGGTTGTCCATAATCCATGCCGATATATTGCAAGCTTTAAGGATTCTAGAATAAGTCCACCAGTTGTATGTTGGAACGGGAGGTTCTATATGTATCATGATTTTTTTTATTCCGTCCATGCTGGCAGTAGAACTTGAGAAGTGCCTAATAAACTATTTAATTCGCTTTGACAAATTAGATCCTAAAGGCGTCCACTGCGTCAAGCGGGCGATGTGCTGTTTCATGTAAATTCATAGAGCAGCGTTGCTTAAGGTGTGTCGCCCGTCACACGCGGCGCGATCGACGGTGCACGTTTGTCTGTTCGCGGGACGGATATCTGTATGCACTTTGACACATGTCAGCTTCAAAACCATCATATTTGTCCGTGACGGAGCACGGCACGGGTTCCCGCAGCAGACACCCTAAAGTGTTCACTGATATTCGCAACTGACCGATGGCGTACCACAAAAACAGACCAGAGACAATTTCGAAAAGTTCAACCTTTACAGGTAAAAGAATTAACATGCTAGAGGCTAGAATCGGCGTGCTAACCCTTAGGCCACTTATTTTTTTTAATTTGATTTAGACTGCTTATACAATATTAAACTTTATAAACGCTTTTTATTAAATTTGTTAATTAAGAATCGGCTACTGAGTCGAAACAGACGGAAATGAAACTTGTCAACGTATAAAAAAAAGCTTTATTGCTATGACTTAGGTACGTTTTTGTTTCGTTCCTTTCGTAATAGGGTATTTGACTACAATGAAAATATAGATCAAACTGTTGTCAACTTAACAGTAAATATATTTTTAAACCAATTTAGCCAGTACATAATTTTTATAGAAAATAATTTATAAAATAATTAAATTTTTATGATTGACCACGTGATCGAAAACGCACGGGGGGGTCACGTGATGTCGTGACGTCATTTGCGTGATGTCACTCGAAGTTTTGTACGGTTTGATTTGACAGCTAACAGTTTGTTTACATGCAACTGACGTCACGACATCACGTGACCTGCATGCATCGTTTTAGCGGCTATTTTATTCATTTGAATGTTAATGGCGATTTTCATAAAAAATAAAGAAATTCACAACGAATTAATCCAATTGCAAATATTGCTATAATGAACCATTATACTACATATTTTTCTAAAACCTGTCAAATACCCTATGGACTTAATCTTTGTATGATTAGAAAGGAAAAGTAGGTACGTAATAAAATTGGCTGAAATTGATTCACTGACCGATTATAAACCAAGTAGGTAAGTAGGTTCTGGATGTGCGTTTCTTATCGGGGCGGTCTTCGCAGCCGATTCACGCTTGCAACTCTTAAGAGCTTGTGCGTTGCGTACCCTAAGGACTTTGTTATTATGCCCTTATGCCCAATGATATTGTAACTCTTAAAAGTAAGAATATTTTGAAAGCAAAGAAACTTTTTTAGGAATTCAAAAAAGTTAAAATATTTACAATAAAACCTCATACAGTCCTATAAGTAAATAACTAAATAGAAAATCAACTGAAAAGGCCGGAATAAGATAAAAATTCAATAATTACATAAAGCTAGCGAAATAAATCGAAACGATATCAAACATACATAAGTACTGTATACCATTAAAAATATCAATACGGTAGTCCTTCGAAATTTTATGCAACATCATACATAACAAACACTCGGAGGCACGCACAAAGTGAGAATGATTTGACTTATCATTAAATTTTATGACTCCGACTGCATGTTATGTATGATGTTGCATAAAATTTCGAAGGACTACCGTATTGATATTTTTAATTGTATTTATTTCGCTGGCTTTATGTAATTATTGAATTTTTATCTTGTTCCGGCCTTTTCAGTTCATTTTTCTATCCGATCTAACTAATCCGTTTTACATCATTTGACAATATATTCAAAAAGATATTCGCAGAAATTAAAAATGTGCATCATCAGTCTTGCCACCTCGTTAGATTAGAACGAAACAATTCATTCTATCAAGATAGAAATAATGGCTATATCGACGAAATATATTTTGGTCAGTAATTATAAAGCCAAATGTTTCGTCGACCATAAATGCAACCGGTGAAATGAATTTCGATATCCCGTGGTAAATTGACGCCGGAGTTTTCAGTTAAACGCCCTATTAAACATTTTATTTCTAGAACGTAAAGAAGTATGTCTGCGTAATCACTAATTATGCATTCGTTCAGCCGTCTACGTACAAGCCGGTTAGATATTGCTGTAAATGACATCTGGGTGTTCATTAAATTTAATTACGTAATATTTACTTTGTTTTATGACTTTAATTTTAATTATTGTATTCTCTCAAATTACCATGGAGTAATGACCTTACAGTTTTGAATTATTGTGATTATACATGTATTTATAATTATTTTACCTTTTGTTAATGTATAATTATTTCTAATTGTTCTCTTAATTATTTTATATTTTTCGTGTGCCTATAAGGCAGATCGCAGTGAAACCTTATCATCAATACTATTAGACCTAATGACTTACCTGTGAATCACGAATAAATAATTTGAATTTGAATAAAAATCTAAACAAGTTTAGACTACTGAATCTACCACCAGTTCGGATCTTAGGAGAGCCTTAGACCGAGATGAGCTTGCAAGAAACTCAGGAGGCTTATTTTTTTTCTCCACCTTTTCAATGAAATTATGACCATGTAATATAATATACAAACAGGTTGCTATTACTGTACTTAATTACAACAAATTAGATTTATCATGATAATTAAGTGTAATAAGGTGAATGCATTTATTATAACAACATATTTTATAATGTAAGATAACTTTTTGTGGCATACCGATCATAATATAATATTGTATAATATTACTTTTGGTGTAGTCTAGTATTTTTAGTCGTCACATTGTTATACCAAAATTTTATTTTAATCCAACTATTATTGGAAAAAAATTAAGTTTTAAATTTATAGCAATGTTGATATACGTGGTAAATGGTATATCTTCAATTTAAATACAACTTTATATAGTGGTGTTATATAAATAGGTACTGGTTCTTGCCCATCGCATTGTATTGAATCGTGATTAAACTTTATAAATCCAAGCAACTAAACAGTTAAGTAATCCGACGCTTATATACAAAATAATTATAACCCTTAAAATAGCTTTATATTATTGTCACAACATTAGTTTAAAAAAGTTTTTTAACGACTGTTCCTTAGTCGCCATTGTCACAAAATATACAATTATAAACCAGATTCGGTTACATTAGTATAAATTCTATATTGTGTCTAATAAAACTATTATATATTGGTCATTTTAATGTTTACATACATGCTGTATAGTAGATGGATGGATGAGATTATATACCAAATTCCGACGACAAATTCAATGATATTTCAATGTTTTAAAATGTTTGAAAGTGATTCCAACTGCTTTGGATTGTAGTAATAAAATTATGCTCAAAGCATTTTTAATGATTTGTAAAAAGTACTGCAAATTAGATGTAAAATAATATTGGAGACGTTATTGAATGTAAAATGTAATAATAGTATATGTAATGGAAAAGTTAAATGTGAATTGTAAAATGTAACGGATTGTTAAATATAACAGAATAATGTTTAGATTAAGTACTTAGGTAGTTTTCTTTTGGTGTATAAATTGTTCCATACCTATAAGCAATATTATTAGGTTATCTTATTTGCTCCAACGATGACTAGAATGCGCATTAATATGGTCATTATCTATATCTTTAAAACATATGATATAGAAATGTTCTTAGAATTTCTTATGAATTACTAATTAATTACAACACTCAAACATTTTGATGATAATTTTGCTATTTTCAGGCGCACGGATCATTTGTGCTGCGTTTGGCTTATAGTGTGCGTTACCTCGATGCGACAATCGCTGCGTTTGACGCGTCAAGTTAGGATATTTCATATAAAAAATGAGGACGTTTTGGCGGGAAAGGCTTCACTTTTTAAATTCTCTCAAGAAGTCCGCGTGAGATCTCAGTAAAGATCACATGTTTACTGATACTCAAAGGGTTAGCGAAATATAATTTATCACTAGTCATTTTTATTATAATTAATTGTGACAGTAACAAACAAAGAAAAAATTATATAACTTTTAAGAAAAATTACTTTGACACTGACTAAATGTCTGTAATGCGTCGCACCAGACGATTTCTACGCAATAACCAATGCGTTGTCATACCTTTGTATCTATCAAATCGCACGTCAATCAAAATCCGTTTAAAACTACGATTGCCGTACATATAGGGAAACCGCGCTCATAACTTCTCATACAAAGCAGTGCATCACTAAGTTCTGCGGAATAACAACCAATTCGATGTCATCACCGTTTCGCTTTTGTTATACCTAATTGTTCTAATGCGTGAAACGTTGCGGATGCCGCATAAACGAACCGAGCCCTGTGTATATTTTATTAAGCTTCCCTGTCTCTTCGTCTAGTCTCTCTCATGGACATAAAAATGGAATAAACAGAAAGTAAATACAAACGGAAAACAGTAGACGAAGCGATCATAGAATTCAACGAATACACGAATTACCATCATATTCGTATGGTAGCGTAAAATAGGTCTATTGCATGGAAATTGATACAGCGCCACAACGTCCGAAAATGGAACTAACAATCGTGTGCGTGTCTTTTAACTTTACCATACTATTTTGATGGAAATTCGTGTAAGACCTACAAGTGCCTAGTGTAAGTATTGTTTACTTCACGTATTCGTTTGATTACGTTTACGAAAACGAAAATTTGTATGACAACATTTAAACTCTACTCGTATGTCGCCAGGAGGCGCTGCTTCAATGCCAAAATAGGGCATACCATCCACGGACGCGTCATTTGACGAATGCATGCAACCTACAAATGACGATAGGCGTATTTTGCATATTTTCTATTACAACAAAACAAACATCGTTAAATATTTAAGCGTGAAAGCGTATCAAACAGTTTTGGCTTCCACGGAAGATCAGCGTCGGGGTGCAAACCAGGTATCTCGACATTATGCTGAGTGGAGACCGATTCAACACCACGTCTAGTTCTAAGTCTTTTGCACATGTTGCTGTTACTAATTTAAGTGGTTTGAATAAAAAAAATCTATTCTATTCTAAACAAACAAACAAAAATAAACGCACTTTTTTTTAAAGTATCCTATATCCTTCCCAATACCTTTGAGAATATGTGTACAAAGTTTCATGATGATCGGTTAAGTAGTTTCTGCGTGAAAGCGTAACAAACAAACTCACATTCACATTTATAATATTAGTAGGGATATACTACCTATGTCCGTTTATATGTTAAATTGGAGATTATCCGTGCCAGAAATCTATATCTCGCCATGACTATAGATATAAGTTTCAAATGTTTAGTGATGTTTTCCCTATTCTTGTAATAATTCTCATTCTTTTTTACATTACCGATGTCTAAGCATTGTCAATATAATGCTCACTTGCCTGAAACTTATAAATTATTTGTATTAATATATAGGTATTAAAGACATTTTATTTTGTGTCAATAAATAATAATTGTTTGTATTTAGTATTTATCTCATTATCTATACATTATCTTGTATCTTAACTGCTTTTAAACAACGGGAGATGAAATTAAAAATTGCTTTTCCATTTTTGATTTTGGAAAAGATGAATCCATTTTAGACTGATTAAGTAACTAAAATAAATATTTAGCATAAATAACTTAGTTCTTAGGGTCCGATTAATAATAATGTTTCATTCCAATTTGGTCTTTCATGGTTTTTAATAACAATAAACTATTTCCCTTTAGTGTGCTGTTGGTCTTTCATATTTTATATTTATATTTACATTATTTACTTTATAAGTAATTGTATTTAAAATTGTGTTTTACGTGACAGCATGTTGATCCTTGTATTAATAAGATATTTTAAGTCTACATTATACATAAACATGCCGTTTCATGTGCTGTCAGCATTAATGTATATTTTGAATTTATGAGTTTAAATGACTTTTCCAAAAAGTTGGCGTTTTTTTACATAATCTTGTACTGGATAGTCAGATTAAAGTGATCGAAGCAACGTAATTGGTCAAGAACATCTTGGCATTTAAGAGAAACGAACCTTGTCGTTATGGGATTAGGACGTGTTCTTGGCTAACAGTGACAACGTTTTTGATTTAAGCAAAAACGGACCTAAATGATTGTTTATTTTTCAAACGAGGCGTGAAGAAGCACCTTGTGAGCCGGCAGAGTGAGGGTAACTGATGCTGCGTTGTTTTCACGCTGCACCAGTTGTCGTCGCATCTGGATTCAATATTCACTTAACATCAGGTGAAATGGAGTCATTTGCGTGCTACGTATAAAAAAATAAAAATTATTGTCCATGTTTATATATTTTGACCATTTAGCTGCTCTAATAAATTTAATTCTGATCATACAGACGCCTTCACATCAACCTATTCAAAACTGTCAAATTTCTTCAATAAATGTTCAACCATATGCCTTAGACACAAAGTTCAAAGTCTAATGAGGAGAATAATGCTTGCTTAAAGTAAGTACTCGTTCTACTGTCTATTAGGTAGTATAATAATAACATAAACACCGTCGTCGTTGCCAAACCAAAACCTGCTGTGAAAGTACAGTAGTTTTACTAGTTAATCAAAGAAAACATCTTGTTAAATTTAATTCCGGCAACGCATCTGCGATTCCTCTGGTCTTGCGGGTGTGTCCATGGCCGGCGGTGACCCGACCCGTTTGCTTCCTTCTAATATAAAAAAAAATAACAAAATGGTGGTAATTCTAGAAACCATTGCCAAATTAAAGACACATAACTAGTGTGTTTAAGCTCATTCCATGGCAGTTTTTGTATATGAAAGATCGGTCACTACACTACCTGAAATTATTAAAATGTCTAAATCTTATTAGATCAAACCAAAATCTGCTATGTAGTATAATAATGCTACATAGCAGCATAATAATGCTACATAGCAGATTTTGGTTTGACTATGACGACATAGTAATTTGGAAATACAGATATTTCTCTACCTTCGCCTCGGTCTCGAAGTCAGTGGGCTTTTTTTTCTGGAGAGAGATTGCTGATTGCCTCGGACGACATTTTCAGTTTCACCGGGCTTTTTTGGGGGCGGCGAGGAACGTAAAGGGTCCCTCAAGCCGTGTGAAACGAATCTCCTTCGGAGGTTTTCTAAAGGGAACGGCATCGCGCACTAGTGCGCGTCCCCGTGCCCTATTAGATTCTCCGAAGGGTTCGGAACGGATCGGGGAGCGGAACCACCCGTGGGCGCCTCTTAAAGGCTCGGACCTCGGCTCGGGTAGACCCCGGTCTACCCGCGGCCCGCCGCGGAGAGAAGCGCCCAGGTACATGTCTGTACCTGGTATAGCGTGTGAACCGGTTCTTCGTACCCTTGTTCTACGAGTACGGTGTCTTGCACCTAAGCTAGTGTGCATGTTTAGTGTATTCTGTAAATGTGTAGTGACATTTAGAGGGTCGGTGCTAAAAGTGAAGGCTTTTTTATGAAAGAAAAGCAATCTAGCGCCTCGAGTATTCCATTTGAAAGAGTAAATGAGCGCGTCGCAGCTGCAACAGATAAGTGATATCATAGTATACCTTGTAAATGTCCCCGTTATTACTTGGTAAATAAATATATTTTCTCCTTCAAAATTATTAAAGGAAAATACTATTTCAGGTATATCTTTACTTACGTTACGTTACGTACGAATTGAAAATAAAGGGAGATTGGCTGAAGCATCATCCAGTAAAATAGTTACACCAAGGAAAAATAGAAAAACAAGTTGAAAAAAAACAAAATTGGACAATTTTGATGGGTGTTCTTAGACGAAAGATTCACGAATTTTATTGAGAGTGAAGAAAGCAGTGACGATGATGAAGACAATGAAGACGAAGAATTTAATAGTATGCAACCTCTCGACATAGTTTATGTAGAACATAATTAAAGCAAAAAAATTTGAAAAATTGTTTTTTGTTTAATTTTATTCACATCATTTTAATTTTATTTTGAGAAATAATAAATTGATCCACAAAAAAATAGTAGGCTAGCACCTAAAATGCTAAGTTAACATCTAAATAGTAGTTTAGGTGCTAACTTTGTATTTTTAGGTGCTAACTTAGTATTTTTGTGGGTTAGGTTAGGTTAGTTTGGTGATCGATTAAATATAACCCTTTTATTTTTATGTAATAAATCCTATCATTTAAACATTCCCTAGATTAAAATTTTATTACGGAATACGGAGGCAGGTTTACACAATTCCCTAAAACTAAGGATATTTTTGTAGCTGGTAACCCTAATTTCACCCCCACGCCCTCATGTCACCGTCATCCACGTGCCAAAAGATCCTTGTAGCACTATACGCGACGTGACATTATAAAAATGACATATATGTTACGCACACTAATATAGGCCAAAGTACAGACCACTGAGCAAGTAATCACTATGTTATAACAGACATCGACGGTCCCTACGTAAAATTCCTCAAGTGGTACATAAGTAATTTTTATTTTTTTGTTGCGAAACCTTCAGGTCATCCTAAAGTTTCGTTTCATCAAAGAAACAGGGCTAAAAATGCCATAATTCTACTCTAAATCAAACCTCGACAAATTCCATAACTACAAAATCTCCAACGTAAAACTACAGCAGTGGTAGTTCCGTAATTTTACATCGAGGAGTCAAGGACGCCCTTGCGCGCCTCCCCCGCAACTGCCACTTGCGGAACAGTTGCGCTCGCTCCCTCATGGTAATGTTTTCTTTTACTGCGTAAGTACTCGTTAAATATATAGAAACATGCCACGAAAGAGTAACATTATGGATTACTCCCAATCTGAAAATCCCGTAAGTGTTTATTACGGCTCATTATGTCCCACGTATAATTTTGTAATTGGCAGTTACAATATATATCACCATAAAACCTGCCACGTAGAAGTCATTATGTATCACTTAAGCATTTTAAGTTAGAATGTTACCGATATAAAATGACGTATGTGACTAATAATACATAAAATGAATGTTTTTTAATAATATTTTTTGTTTTTCCTTAAAGGGACAATAAATAAAAACTTCATGCCAAATTTCATTACTCTATATGCAATAGAACTTGAATTAGACGCGTTTGAAACTTCAAACCGCTCTCCTGTAAAATTTGGCATTTGCAGTTATGTTATTTTACGTAGGGACCGTCGACATGTCTCTGGGCAACCTCTGGGCGCTTCTCCTCACTCCCGGTCAATCCGAGCCAAGGTCCTATTTTTGTTTTGTAAAACATAAATCTGTGATTATGATGATGTTCTGAACTTGGCAATTTTATAAAATATACATTGTAACTGTATATAAATTGATATTTATTTAATGTTTTGTTTTATTTACCCGTTGAGTGTTTGTACTACCTAAGACACAGAGGTATAATCTCAATTCCTAAAAACTATTTAAAAAAAATATTGAATAGTAGTAGTAATCGGTTATTATTTAGTATTGAAACTGCATATATTTTATTAAATCTTTATTATTTCAATAGTAATTTATATAATGTAATAAATGCTACTATAGGTATAATGTTAACTAAGCAACTATTATTTATGCACTATTGAGTTCCGTAGGCGTCATCTAGGTTCATACCATAAACTTTATGGTTCATACTTCAGCTGTAATTTTTATGTTATTTTACATAATTTGTTCACATTTTTAAATTATTAAATAAATTATCAAAAGTAAATATAGCTTTACACATGATGAGACTAATCATAAATAATTAGAAAGTGTTATTGTATATAAACAAAGTTAGCATTTTGTAATTATAACAAATACTTTTAAAAATAAATGCCACATGTTTTCAAATTGTTAAAGGAGTGAATTTAATAATTTATTTTGTAAATAATTCAACAAAGCTTCCTATCAATTTGATATTGAGTAAACTGCAGTGGAGATTGAGACCACTTCTCAACAATTTGATATCAATTTAATGGCAATGGTGTTTTGGACCACCACTCGTCCCAATTACTAATTCGTTTTGCAACATCTAAAACTGACCAATTAGGTGATGGAACATCAGGAGCCAGCCAATTGAAATCATCTAAGTTGTCCCAGTTATTTACATTTTTGTCTAAAGATGACATATTGAAATGTTTATCCAAATCTTCATAATACAAATTGTATGGTGCAGTTCTAATTTCGGAACAATCTTCAACAATTCCTTTGCTTGTCACATGCAAATAAATATCACATTTTGAGGAGCTATGCATACGAAGTTGCTGGCAGGCAGTAACTATTTTGGAATTGTTGCACTTTTCAACAAATACAGAAGAGGTTACAGGTCCACAAAGAATTAAACAATTTTCAATATTAGTCATATGTACAGTGCCCATAACACCTTTCAAAGCTATTGTACAATTCTTAAGGTTCCGTAAAGTGACATCCCTCTGAAATAATTCTTCATTCTCGAGAGACAAAACTTTTCCTTCTAAAGAATCAAAACCAAAGAGGTTTTCATCCCATTTATTGCTGTTTGTCTTGCCAACTGCATCATTATCATCAAATGAACTCTGTTTTTCAGTGTGAGATTTTAATAACTTCTTTTTTGTGAAACCAAACTTCTTGCGTGGTACATACCTGTCCTCTAATTCATAACACTGTGTCTGCAAATTTTGTACAATTCCTAAGTACTTTCGCATGCTAAATTCTTTTAGGAAAAATGAAGATGTGACTACATATTTTTGTAACTCGTTGACTTCTCTTTTGATGTTATCCAAGTGGGATGGGAGAACTTTTGTATCCATAGATGGTATTTGGGAAAGCATGTCTTCAATGTACTCGGATTTGATTTTGAAAGCTCCTGAAAAATAATCATTATTTTCATCAGACGCGTCTACTTCTTCCCTAGCTCTATGTGCCTTTTGTAGTTTCTCAAGCCTTTGTGCATCTCTCTTGCTTAGTCTTTCTAATACACTATTTTTATCACTCATTTCTTGATTAGTTCTTCAATTTTTTTGTTTAAGTCAGATCCTTGATTGGCAGCCTCTTTCAGCACAGTTAAAGTGTCACGAGAGAATTTTCTGGTGTCAGTATGTTTGGATGATTGATCAAACTGAAAAGACAAAATTGAATAACATAACACAGAAAATAAAACTTTAAAATAATTGCTTTTATACAAGGATACAGTAATCTAAAATCTAAATGATCAAACCTTAAAGAGTAACATTGAACAGATGAAACTACAACACTAACAATTATGACTTTTGTATGGTTACTGAAGTTTTTTAACTCAAACTGCTTTATACATAAGCCAATATAATGGTTTAAAACACTAATTTGATACACACAAAACATAAAGGTTTTTTTTTAGAACCCACAAAACAAACATGCACTGGTTGATTCCCAAACCATTCAACTGTTAAACATCAGTGACCACTAAAACTTAACGAAATATTGTGTATATTGACCTCTTTAAGCAGCTCATCATTTGGTTTGAACACTTTTAACAGTGCATAAGATATGCCGCCAATGGTCACCACCCAAAACGAGGCTCTAATAGCAATGCTCATCTCACCAAGGTTTATAATTTCCCTTCGTTAGTCCAGACTTTAAAGTCGTGCTCTCTTGTTTTGTGATCGGCGATTTTCTCGCCCATTAAGTAGTAACCTTCCAACACCCAATTATAGTTTTTGTGCATATACAGGCGAAAATCTGGAATATTAAATTAATTTGTTCAAATGTTACAGTTCAGCACATATTCAGAACGTTAAATGGAGCATCGTTGATCACAACTAAATACTGTGTTTTAGATTTTTCTAATTCCCCTTTCTCTAGAACGATTGGAATCCTATTTTAAGTTAAAATCATAAAATACTTGGTTTGAATAAAACAAATGTAACACGAAAAAAAGCAATGTTTCAAACACTTCTATTATCAGTGTTTTGTAAGTAAGGTTTGGTCGATAAATAGATTTTAAACAGCAAACAGTCTTGTAATCGAAAAGGGATTCCTCTCACCTCTTTCGGAATTGAGTTTGTACCACAAACCGTATGAAACAGCAAAACCAACAGCTTCAGCTATAAAAACGGTCTTGAGTGCTGTCGTAAACAACCTTTTGTATGCTGGTTTAGGCTCTTTTACTAACATAATAAAGGGAAAAAGGTGAAATTTTTGATTCTTTTTGTAGCAAGAATTTAAGAATGCCTGACGTGACGCATTCGATGACGTAAGGGAAATCCAATCATAGACAAAATACAGATGGTGCGACCCATAGACTATGTATAACATATGCGACCAGCGTGAGCAAATACAATGTAAAATGGCTACATCATCATCATCATCATCAGTGTATGGCTGGAGTATAGTTGTAAACCATCGGCTTGTAAGCCGGTAGTTACCGAAACCAGCGAATAGAAACGAATAACCAACCGTTTGATACAGGGTACCCGACTTGAGCATCGAAAAACTACGATTTTTATTACATTTTTTATTATTAAACTCTTATTTTTCTTATACAGTAGCACTTATTATGTTCTGCTATTTTATAAATACCGAAGACATAGTCTATACCTACTAATTTACTTAATTCAGTTTAGGTGGTAGTGTATGAAAATTATAAGAATAAAGGTAGCTAAATTAGTTTACTTTTCATCATTATAAACCACAGACCAGTGTGACCAGAACAGTGTTATAAACAAAACGCGGGAATCTCACGCGGCAGGATAGCTTATGCGTGAGGGGGGTGCGCGGGCATTAACGTGGCGCGGGGGCCGGGGCATATTGGAATGAGTGCGCGATACTCGTTATGGGGCGCCCGCCGCTCGCCGGTTATTTACCTATTTCCTCAGACCAAATAAAAAGTTAAGACGGAACTCTGCGAACAGCAAAGTGAGGCCAGTTTTTTAAACGTGTGTGTTTAAACAGGTGTTGCCATGATAATTCGATTACCCCAAAAGTACAAAAATAACGTTAAAAATTAGCAACATTATTTTTAACGTTATTAGTTAATAACGTTGTCATATGATATAAAAAAAGTGATCCTTTCCGACGTAAGCTTTTGGTAAAAAGTGGTGGCGGTAGGAGAAAAGAAATGGAAAAAGTGTTTCAGGAATAAAACGTGTCATTATTTATTCAAACTATTTAATTAAAAACCTTTATGTTTAATCCATTTCTTGTATGCTTGCCTTTTACTTTCTTTAATCGCTTTGCATCTTTGACTTCATGTCAGGTTCATTTTTTCACTTTGCTATTATACCGAACCAATTTTGATAACATAATTAAGGGATGAGACCCACCCTTAAGGTAATAATTTATTTAACGAAAAAAAAACATATACTTAATCAGTTCACCAACAGCGAAGATATCGCGTCGTGTATTCATAAACATTAAAAAATACAGTCGAATTGAGTATCTACCTCCTCGTTTTTTAAGTCGGTAAAATTTTTATGATAAGCATTACAAGAAACAAGTAACGTTACGTTGCGTGTCACAGACGTCACAGTACCCAATAATAGGGTAAACAAAAACACTTCTTATTACTTGTGTTTCAAGCAATAATGTCTAAATTTTATTTTGATTTATTGAAAAATATTGGTTTCCTAATTACTTACGTGTGAAATATGATTCCATCCCGCTTTTTATCTTTTGAAGATTGATTCTTACACCCTTTCACAACACAATTCGGCATTTTCACAGACAAATTTATGATTTTTCAAAACGACTTGCTCCCACGAGCCGCGGACCTACACTGACAAGTTAAGGCGTAGTTTCGTTGTACGTGTGTGCGTCTAGTTGTGTATGTACACGGCGAGGCGTAGTTTGACCCGGCCTCACTTCGCTGTTCGCAGTGTTCTGTCTATAATATCTGTATATTTTTATTTGGTCTGAGCCTATTTCCAAAACATCTCTCACAAATAAATTGGTTAGGGTGTCGCAAAGGGGGTGCAGGACTTAGAAAATTTTCGAGCAAAAATACACTCATAACTTTTTTTCACAAACTGATGAAAAACATAGACCATCAAAAAGAGACAAAAAATCCAATTAAAAAAAAAAACTTGAAAAAAAATTTAGAAAATTTTCAGTTGATTTTTATATGGAGCCGACACTTAGAAAAATTTGCGATATTTTTGTATGCAGTTTGGACTTGTAAAATTTTTCGCTTGGTTCCACGTTGTGTCGCAAAGGGGGTGCAGGACTTAGAAAATTTTCGAGGAAAAATTTAATTTTTCACAAACTGACGAAAAACAGCTATCAATAAGAGATAGAAGAAAATCCAAAAAAAGTGCAAAAAAATTGTGAAAAAAAACTTAGAAAATTTTCAGTTGATTTTTATATGGAGCCGACACTTTTTTTAAAAAACATAGCTATCAAAAAAAAAACCAAAAGTAAAAAAAGTAAAAAGTAAAGTTAATTAGGTTAGGTTAGGTTAGTATGTTGACCAAAAACGCGCGAGCCGAGCGAGCGGAGCGAGCGTGCCGCGGCAGCGGCCGGCGAAGCGACAGAAACGACGTTTTTGTACGTGCGACGTTTTTTTTTACATACTTTCAAACACTACTATGTTTTTCGTCAGTTTGTGAAAAAAAAGTTAGAGTGTATTTTTCCTGCACCCCCTTTGCGACACCCGGACCAAATAAATTAGTAAAATAGTCCTATTCCACTACTATGTCACATTTTGTATGAGAATTTTGAGTTTATACACTTAATACAGATAGAATATTAATAGTACCAGGGATGCAAATGTCATTTTTTATGTCTATTTATGTTAAATGTATCCTATAGTAAATAAATCAGAAGAGAAACAACAAACACAAAAAACTAAATCATGTGAACATATCAATGAAATTTAAGCAGCCGTTTCCAGTCCAGCCGCTAGTTATCGCTAGAAATGATAATAAGCCAAACAAGCCGTTTCTAGCTGCTAGGCTAGAAATGTTAGTAACCAGCTTCACATCTATAGGCTGGAGTTACAGCCAGACTCGATTTTTATACTTGTACAGTTATTTATTTCATTCCAATAATTAATATATCGTTACAGTTTGTACTACGGACAAAATCATACGAGATCTATAGTATCTAAGTACCTTCTAGCCACTTTTAGTCATTAAGATGCTTTTAGTCAATACCACATGAAACAAAAATACTTCGTTCAAATAATTTATGGTCACATGGTATACAGTTCCTCAACTGCATAGCAACTACCACCCCACGACCTACACAGATCTACCTTTCGGCTGATGTGCAAACCTTTGATTATATAAACAAGTAATATGTGGTGGCCCTTTAGAAGTAAAACTAAGAATAATAAGGAGGAAGGAATTCATTTTTATCGATCCAGAAGAAGAAAAACTAAATAATGTTTTACATATAGTATATTACATTTATTATAACATAATTCGGTATTCAGTAAGTATTTCCATATCACACTATAACACAATTCAATAAACTTAATTACATCGATCGTTATTGATAAATTACTGAAGCTGTTAGCTTATTCAACTTCGTCCTCTGAAACAAAATTAAAATACAGCATTATTATCGGATGGGGGACCAAAATGTATCATCTTGAGCTCCTCCGCTTCAGGAGGCACGTAAAGCCGTTGATGTTGGTGATGTGACATGATTATTATTCTTTTTTAATGTTTAATTCTCTCGTACACACAAGCGCTAGAATCCACACAGAGAAGCAATAATGTCTCTCCTGTTGCTAAGGGGTTAAGCTTACTGTAAGTTTGGGATCGATAACAAACAATCAGGGCTTGGAATACCGGTATTTTCAGATACCGGTAATACAGACCTTGATATAGTACCGGTACTTTAGTTGGTACCAGTATTCATATACCGGTACTTTACAGATACCGGTTCCAATTAACTTGATACAGTACCGATACTCGAGTTGGTACCGGTATCGATTATACAGGTATTGACCATTTGATGGGTATAATATGGGTGTTGTAATACTGAAAGCAAATAGGCGTTTACATAAGTGCGAGCGAAAGAGCATAGTATTCGAGTCCGGGGTGGCGCAAGGGCTTGATACTGGTACCAAAAATACCGGTAAATAACGGTAAATATCGGTATTTTCCATTACGATACCTCGGTATCGGTACCTTAACGAATACCAGTATTTTACCTTTATTTACCGGTATTTTTGGTACCGGTTATCAAGCCCTGATAAAACAATACAAACAACGCTTTGAATGGAGTCAAGTAGATATAGTTTCGTCGAAATGTGTATTCGTCATCATTATATGATACTAACAAACAAACTTATCATTATGTGTTAGTATGATAAGTTTGTTTGTTAGTATCAATTATATTATATGTTACTGGTTGGTACATGTTTTTGTTGACTGCCCATTAAATAAATAAATAAATGGGTTGGATCAAGGGTATTTGCTTTTACCTAAAAGCAATAAGTATTTAACTGTTTCTTTTAAATTAGTTACAAATTTAATACCTTCTTCCAATTCATTGCTAGAACTGGCAGAACAGTCTTCCTCGCAGTTCTGAGTTTGGAAAGTTTCTTCTCGCAAGCAAAATCTGGGCACAATTTTCTCATCCGATGAGGTCTGAAATATTAATCAATCAATCATAAGTATGTTTAGAAAACTATAAATTGCACTTATTACATACGGCTGGCAAGTTTCATTATACGGATCTACCTAGAGTCTAGGACCTAGACTCTAGGTACTTCCGTATTAATGAATAAAATCAAATCAAATCAAATCAAATTCTTTATTGCTAACTAAGTGTATAACATGTTGTACATTTATGAAGGAACTTAAAAACTTAGTCGCCCTTTTCGGACACGGCAAATTTATAGAGAGCTCCCTAGTAGTATTTTCTAGTAGTAATCCCGAGTATTATTTATATATAAAGCTATGAATAATATCTTAAGTCTAAAAGTTAAAAAAATTAAATAAAACAATAACAAAATAAAGTAAAATAAAATAAAATAATTAAATAAAATAAAATAATTAAATTAAATTAAATTAAATTAAACAATTCAATAATTATATAATTAAATAATCGCATGTCTAGACTATTTATTAAATTATAAGTTTTAAGTGAATATTGATGTAAAGGCAAGCAAAAATGTGAAGGTAAGCAAAAAATGTATTTATTTGTTGGTGAGAAAATGATTAACAGAATAAAAACACTTTGCAATAAGATAATCTTGTAACTTCTTTTGAAATGCTTGAAAGGTTACTTGATTTTTTATATCAGGCGGTAATTTGTTAAATATTTTTACAGCCATATAGTATGGACTGCAGTTTAACATTTTTATCCTAGATTGAGGCAGGTATAGTCTATTTTTATGTCGTGTATTTAACGCGTGGGTATCACTAACTTTCATAAACTTTTTATTATTTTTAAAAACGAATAAACAAATGTCGTAAATGATGTAAATCGAGGGTAAAGTCAGCATTTTATATTTTTTAAAATAAGGCTTGCAGCTATCTGTGTTACCTATTTGAGCAATGATTCTAACACATCTTTTTTGCATAATGAACAGTTCTTGAGCGTCCACACTATTTCCCCACAGCATCACCCCATACCGCAACCAAGCGTAGGCGTAAGCATAGTAGGTAGATATTGCGGTCTCTGTATCTGTAATAAGAACGAGCTAGTGTTTTTTTTATATTATTGACCTCTATAAGCTTCAGGTCATAAATGTTGCCATGTAAAATCTCTGAATACTCTCAAACCGAAACACGGCAATGTCATTGCAGCGTTGCTTTGCAGCAGAAATAATATGTTGGTACTATTACCACATTATGTAAAACTATTGAACTCACGCTGTATTTGCCAACCACGACTCCTTCAACTATGTGATAACGGTATCTTAGCCGTATACCCGTGAGAGTTCCGTTCTCACAAACTCCTTCACACGGCCAATCTTCCCAGGCAGTCATCGGGCAACGGTCTGACGACTCGGGATCGGGGGTTATTGGTTCTTCGCTGAAAACAGAACAATAATATTCCTACTGGAAATTCTTTAGATGAATTTTCAATGTATTGACCGAAACACAGACCGAAGTGTTCATTAGTGATTAAATAGGTAGGTATACATTTTGTTTCTGCATAAAGAATAAGTAACCATCTCATTGCAAGTGACAATAAATTTTATTGTTTTTATGTTATGGCAACACTGGTATTCCGCAACGCGAGCAACGGGGTATATTTAGTGATTTTCAAAACTTTTAAATAAATAAGTTAACTAAAGATTGACTACAATAATAATAATACTAATAATTTATTTCAGATTTAAATCCATATGACAACGCAATTAAAATTAAAATATAACAAAACAAAACTACTTTTTAACCTCTCATCTGTGGCGAGCAATGATCAGCAGTGGCCTAAACAATTAAAATCTATTGTTTCTGTATTCCCAGCATCAGCAGACAGGTTAAGTCAACTTAAATGTTACAAGCTAAACTAAACGGTAACGGTAGCTAACTAAACGGTTACCTTTTATGAGTCGTGGATGGCTCAAACGGTTCAGGTAAATCAACTCCGTCGTCACCATTGTCAGTTTCACCTGAAACTGTGCGTTTTCTTTTTATGAAACGATACATGAATACAGTAAAATGAAGCATAAAAATTTCCTAATAAATTACCGCACGAGGCACACGAAAACACTAAAAACCACTAAAAAACATTTATAAAAATTAAAACTACGAGGGGAGGTCAATAAGTTCGCGGAATGAGAGAGAAGGAGGTTGAAATTAAACACCAAATTATTTTTCCTTTTCAATATATTCTCCTTTAACCCTAATACATTTTTCGGATCTCTCAAATAGCTTGTTTATACCATCGAAAAAAAATGATTTGTCTTTGGTGTCAAAATAGGCCGAAATTGCCGACTTGACTTCTTCATCGTCGTCAAATTTCTTTCCACGCAGCTCTTTCTTCATTTTTGGAAATAAATAATAGTCACTGGGGGCCAAGTCTGGACTGTATGGTGGGTGGTTTAATTGTTCAAAGCCGCATCGGTGAATAGCAGCCGTCGCAACATGGCACGTGTGGACGGGTGCATTGTCGTGCAAAAGGAGCACACCTTTTGACAGTTTTCCTCTTCTTTTTTCCTTAATGGCTTCTTTCAATCTTTCCAGTAAAGAAGCGTAGTACTGTCCCGTTATAGTCGCACCACGTTCTTTATAATCGATCAGTAAAATACCTTCTGTATCCCAAAAGATAGTCGCCATGATCTTTCCGGCCGATTGTGACACTTTGAACTTCTTTGGAGGAGGTGTGCCTTTTTTATGCCACTGCATCGACTCTTGCTTCGACTCAGGTTCATAGTGGTGAACCCAGGTTTCATCTCCAGTAACAATCCGGGCCATAACTTCTTCCTTTCTCTCTCCACAGAGCTCCAGAAACTGGTGAGAGCACTCGACACGCTCGCGTTTTTGAAGTGGCGTGAGCATTCTCGGAACCCATCTTGCACTGACTTTAGTCATCCGAAGATGATGATGTAGGATATTTAAAATACTTGATTCGGATACTCCAACCATTGCTGCAAGTTGCTTCTTCTTCAGTCGGGCATCTTCCAATACAAGTTTTTCTACTTTTTCGACGATTTCCGGTGTGGTGGCCTCAATTGGCCGTCCGGAGCGGGGGTTGTCTTCAATGGACTCCCTTCCTTGTTTGAAAAGACCATGCCACTTGTAAACCATGGTTTTACCAGGGGCAGAGTCGGCGTAAACCGCTAACAGCTCTTGAAAAATCGTCTGAGCGGATTTTCCTTGCTTGGTAAGGAACTTAATAACGGCACGGTGTTCAATTTTCTCCATACTGGCTGACTTCTTCCCGATTTAGTTGTTTGCAGGTCGATAACTCAAAAGTTAATGACCCGATTAGGTTCAAACTTGGTATATATACTCTTAATGAGGTGCTTAACTGGTGCCTACCTGGACGAGTAAATTTATCCCCACCAACCCCTCCATTCCGCGAACTTATTGACCTCCCCTCGTACATAAAAATCTGGAGGAATAAGGATTTTTTATTTATTTATTTTATTGGTAGACATCTAAAGCACTGCCTGCCATGACATATTGTAACCGACTGTGGTTCCTCGTGATAAAAAAGCATGAAAGGCAAATAAAATAAACTTTTTTTGTGGCCGAGTGGCTAAGCGGTCGACCCGATGAAGGTCCCGGGTTCAATTCCCATTACGGGCAAAGTGTTTTGCATTTTTCGATGCCTTGCTCACCAACCGTAGTGGTAACTTCAATTTTACTAAGCTATTATGTATTCTGTGGGCGCGCGAGTGGTTCGGCCGCTCTCAGCGACACGAGGCGACGCGGTGGGCGTAGTCAGCGGGCGGTGGGAACAGGTTTGAACCCCTACTGGCCCGCCGTACACCGCCGCACTTAGCCTCGCGACAGCTTAGGCACCGGCCGATTTCACTTTTGTACGTCCACGTTTTCGTGTGTCCACGAATTGCTTGTAACAAATAATATTATATCTCTTGAAATACAGTACGCTTTTCACTCCAAGATCCCTTTGAGATCGACATAATGGTCCTTCGAGCCGGATGCCTAAGCTGTCGCGAGGCTAAGTGCCGGGGTGTGCGGCGGGCCAAGGGTCCGAACCTGTTCCCACCGCCCCGCCCACCACTACGCCGTCGTGTCGCTGAGAGCGGCCGAACGCCACGCGCGTGCCGACAATTACTACTTAAATATTACCTTCTTCCACATAAGTCTCGTAACCGTCAGTAGAAGAGGTATCCGAAGTGCAACTTGGATTCCGGTAGGTACGGATCAAGTTGACCGTTACTCTTGCAAACGCTTTCACTTTCTCGCCTTTCGCTATTTCAGCTGAAGTGATCGGTTGTGGTGGAGACGTCTCGTCATTAGAAGACTGTGAAATGAACAATATAATGTTACTTGCTTCATCAAGATGCTTCAGTAGCCGAACTGACAGATCCAGCTGTCAGTCTCGGGCTTGAATAGGTACCTATGTGAACTCGTGGTTCAATCATGAGGTTCAATTCTCTTATAGAGCTCCGTTTGACCTGACGTGAAACCATTTCTAACGCAAATGTATAAGCTTACTGGAGGGGTAAATATGACTATTATCTACTATTATTTCTTCTGTGCTATTATTCTAAGAAGACATTAAAAATATTATTTTTATAAAATATATAAATATTTGGTGATGTTATTCCATGGACTAGCAATGCTGTCTATTTTATTGATATTGTTAAGAACCACTTTGGATAAAAAATAAGTAAAAACAATTTAGCGCCTCACCTCAAAATCCTTACCACTGTCGGTACCAGCGTCCAACGGATACAAATTGAGTTTCACAGTTTTCGCCCATTGGCCCGATTTAAATTCGCATAACTCTAAATTGGCCATTCCCAGGAACCAATCAGGGGAAGGCATGATGCCTGTCACAAGGGACACCAAATGGTTCTCGTTGTTCGCTCGAAAACTCGTGACGGTCGTCAAGTTGGTCTTCGCGGGAGCGGTGGCCTTGATCACGGTGCGAACCCCGTGGCCCAGCTGTTGTGACGATAAAAAAACAATTCAATTTAGTTTTAATAATTTTTTGACGTAAGATAGTGGCACCAGCGTATGGCAGAAACCAATGATCGACACATGTTTTTATTCTCTCTTTCTTTCTCTCTTCCCTCTTCCGTGCTTCAGGAGGGACGTAAAGTCGTTGGTCCGGTTATTGTTTTAAGGGAGCAGTCGTTACCCACTTACATGGTGGTAGCTGTGGCCCGATCTCCTCGTGTTGTTAGTCGTACGTATTCTTCACATGGGCACTTGGGAATGCCGGAGCCTAGCAGAGAGACGTAAATGCTATGGGCGATGATGATAATGATAAATAATTATAAAATACGAGTATAGTGAAAAAATTAAATGCCTACCTTAAGTATATTTTATAAATTTTTAATTACCTTAAACTATTTAATTACCTTAAACTATTTAATTACTTTACACTTACCTTACATGATGTAAAGAAACTAGATAATCTCTAAATCTAGTTTCAAAAAATATATTCTTTATAAAATTTAAGACTGCTGTTTGCTGTTTTTAGTTACCATTATTTACAGGCTTTTGTCCGTAAATAGTAAGGTATTTTATTATAAAATTTGATCAATCTACAAAGAAACACAATTAAACACAATAGAGACACAATTCTGTTCTGTATTTGTCTTTCAGTCTCATTTTTCTTCTTTACAATAATAATAACTTTAAAAAAATGGAATAAGGATAAAAATCAATAATTTTTCAAATCAAGATTTAATATGAGCTCGAGCGCGCGAATATCAGACAATAGAATTTTAATTGTTATCGGCCACCTGGTGGCTTATAATATCATGTAATGTATTATAATTGGATAGCTGTCAATTTCAAGTAAATTACTAGGTACCTACTATGTCATGTCTATTCGCTTAGTAAATCTATGGGTTTACTGTAAAATACCAACGACGCACGAATCGCGACCATCAAAGTAAATTAAAATTATTGGGCGCACGAAACGCGACTATTTCATGACGGCATTTTTTATTACTTACATCTAACAAAACGCACGAATCGCGACCAACTTGCTTGTTTACTAAAGATCGACGACGCACGAACCGCGGCCACACCTAATGTTGGGTGTTAGGTGATCGAGTGTTGTGTAACTGACTTTTTTCCAAACTTAGTAATGAAAACAATAGGCATGTTATTCAATTAGGCCGTGCTCTTCTAATCATGACTATTAAAACCTTGCGTCACGCGGTGAGTGTTTTTGTTTGGTCCGGGTTACCTTCGCCATATTTTGACCCCTCGCCACTGGTACCTAGTGAAAAGAATTCAGTGCTTACGTTATCCTTCCCGGTAGTATAACGGTCAGTGCAGCTGCTCGGATTGCGAAAGACCCAGGTTCGATTTCTGGCTGGGTCGGTTAGGCATTTAATTTTTTCTCTATATTTTATAATTATTTAATTCGCTAAAGTGCAACAATTAGCACTTAAAAATAAAAAAATACAAAATGATGATGATTGTGTCCCTACACACATACATTGTAAGTTGCGCTGAATTGCGAAATGCGCACAGACCGAACGCGTGTAATCCAGTAGCCAGTCGTCTCCCGTCACGCGTCGCGTTCAATAACTTTGTTATATGTACAGCTATACAGTGCAATATACAATCTACTGTGACTATTGAAGTTTTAATTAATGGACCTTCTGATACTCGATAAGTAGTGCAGGTCGGTAGCAGCTTAGTGGTGTAGTACCTGTGCATCCTTGTCAGATAGAGCTACCACCGCCCACACTTACAATGTATAGAGATACCAAAGACCATCGTGTTTTTTTTAATAAATAGTTGAAATACTACGTGCCTCAGCTTGAATTTCCATCTCCAGCTGCGTGGTGTTTCCCTGTTCAGCCAACATTTTGATCCCAGCGCTGGCCTCTGCGTTGTACTTGTACACGCTGAAGTACTTGCTGTGTGAGGCTCCAACGACCTCGCTGAAGCGAGCCAGCTCTTGAGATTTTGGAAAAGAGTTGGGATGGGTGTTGTAGGACCACATGCCCTCGAAAGTCAACTGTTTGAGAAAATAATCACATAAATTGTTATTCTTAAATAATAAGTAATCTTTAACGAAAAATATATTAAACTCTTTCCCTTTTACAAATCAAACAAAAAGCCGAAAAACCTATACAAAGATGTACTTATCTCGATACATACCTAGTATCTAGCTAGACAAACCTAATATAGGCTTTAAGATACTACTAACTAATATTGTATTAAACATAAAATTTATTATCAGGCAAACAGTAAAGAAAATATTTACGTACTTAATAAGAACAATAATAAAACAAAAATAAATAAAAACAACCACTGCACAATCAAATAACCCTCCCCGCGCCATTCCAGGGTGCAAAGGTGCCCAATCCCAACACACATGGCGCGTTTCCACCTTGAACAGCGAGAGACAACCTTTGCACTCTCGAAGACGGCGGCCCACTTCCCTGAAAAACAATTTGGCCTCTGAACCTCAACAACCAGTTGTTTCTACCGCAAGAGGTACAAATAAATAGTTTGTGAGTACAGAATACTTCTCGTGCTTTCTTTGAGTTGCTACCTCAGCAGCTGATGCCGCCATCCTCATGGTGCGACCAAAGTGCTAAGCGGAAAAAGGCTAACACATGTGACGTCCCAGAGCAGGCACTTTCCTTATTGCCAAGGCACAAGGGTTAAGCCATCAGGCCTTTTGCCATCTGACCGACTAAGGCCTGGTGGCTCCAGCACACAAGGAATGTTTGCAGAAACTAGCGGCCTCCGTATGATATCATTGAGGGCATGATGGCGCGGAAATCTCCCTGCACAACGACAACAGCTCAAGGCGTGGTGACCGTTGCTTTCCACCATAGTGCCACAGATGCATATCTGAGGTCCACAAACACTGCAGCCTAGGCGGAGAGCCACGGCGACCCCGACCCGCATAGAGTCGTCATCAAGGAGAGTTTCCAGATGTGGAGAGGGAAGCGCGTGTTGCCAAGCCCCGACTCTGGCCTTCATACCGCAAAAAGCCTTGCCCTATCCAAACCTACAGCCCTTTCGAACTGGCAGTCAAAAACTCGCTTCACCCCTATATCGTCCCACAAGCGCTGACGGTCTAGTTTCTTTTTTTACCCGACTGCGTCAGAAGGAGGGTTATTTTATTAAATAGCTAACAACCCCTTTATTCATAAAAACTATTTAAGCAATATTTAGTTAAATATTGTTTTGTCAACGTCACACAAACGTCATTTTAAATTTGAGAAAAAGAGACAAAAAGAGACAAAACAATGATTAACTAAATTATGCTTAAATAGTTTTTATGAATATGGGGGTAAGTATATAAATATAAATAAACACCTTACTTCTAAATATTTATTAATTACGTTATGCGTAGGTACTCATTAGTTATTATTTATTTATTTTATTTCACAATGTGTCGAAGTTTTTTCTAAGAGCATGTTTTGGATAAAATTCGGTGACGGTTAAGCTGTTTTAAGCCGAAAGCAGTCTCTCCAAAAAAGGTACTTGTACTCATGCTTGGACTTGGACCTATAGACAGTGCACAACTGGGCATGCCCCGGATTGTCAAAAAAAAATGTATCTACTATCTGAAATTTGTTTCATGCGTAACACCTGGTAGTCATCTCATATCCTGTAGGTACCTGATATCGTGCCTCCTCACAGACCCTACAGTCATCATTCTGGGTCGGCAGAATGTCGTCGGCATTCCTGATGTCTTCACAAACGCGCTTCGACAACGGCCCCTCGTAGTTGTACCACACGTCGGGTTTGATCGCCACTATGGCATATATGGTCACGCAATTACTACCTTTCTCTGGTGCAATCCACAAAGCCTAAAAATGTAGGTTGTATTCGTTTATGAAGAAAATTGAAAATGAAAATGAAAAATGTTTATTCAACAAAAATAGGGTAATGCATGATTGATAATACAGTGTACTCTAAGGCAACAATACATCCTACTTTGTTGTACAGATTTATCAACAGTTTACCTGTGACATCAACACTAAAAAAAAATTGTTTCGTTGATGCCAGTATGTTTAACATGAAAAATAGCCTCATCTTATTCTAAATTTTTTTTGTTGAGCGCGTAGCGACGTAATTTTTTTATTAACATGGCTGTGTTTTGCAAAGATATCTTTTGCTCCTGTATTAAATAACTGGTTAGTTTAAGAATATTCAAAATTAAATAATAGTTTTTTGCTTTTGTTTCGAATTTAGATTGCCTCGATGATAAAGTAACTTTATTGTAATTACTCGTAGTACTCAAGTAGGTGACACGTTTGTCTTATGAGAAAAAAGCTCTGTAAAACCCAAATAAAAATTAAGTACCAAAAAATGTTAATGCAGTCTTTCTCTTTCTATCGCTCTTATAAGTGGCATAGGTCAGTAAAGGAAGTCGTTTTAATGTCGTTACTTATTACAGGTTAGTAGAAAACGTTCAGCTAATTTCGTTGTTTTTTCTGTTACCTTAGCAGAAGTTTTGGGTGTAATGTCAGAATGAATGACGGTATTGTTGCAGTAAGGTCGGGTCTTGCCCTCCAGCGAGTCTGGAGACGGCTGCAGTCTTCCAGGCTTCAAGCGCTTCGGCCGACGAGGGTTCTTTTCATTGTACGCTTCGTCTTCGCGAAGTCCTATCGTGTATCCTATGAAGGTGGACTTATTGTCTTTCGTAAGTAAGCGTACTGAAAAATATAATTTGAAACAACTATCTTAAATGTTTAAGATGAGATAGGTACCTACCTACGCTGCGTTATTGGACTCTCATATTTTACAACCTTTGTGTCGTCGTCACAAACATAATATCGTAACATAAAAATATAATTTGAAACAACTACTTATCTAATAACCTAAAGTAACTAAAACTAATACAAAACTAAAATATGCCGTCACAAAATTCCTCCGCGTCGCAGTCGACTGGTAAAGTACCCAAGAGACTGGCGGCATTGCCACGTTAAATGGCAATGCTTAGCATCTGGCCAAGGAAAAAGCCAGCCTTTGGGTCATGGGAAGTGTCAACCAGCCGTTTGGAGATGTCATTATTAAACAAAACATGAGCACTCGGACCCCACGGCCCGAGGGTTTCATTTCAACCCCAAACGGCTCAAAAATATAATTGCCGATAAGGTTATTATACTTAATATAACTAACTTAACTTAACTTTATACTTTATTATATAATCTCATAGGCCTATTAAATATACTACTTATCTTAAATTTTACTTTTTATTCATAAGTGCTAATTGCTACACTGAAGCTGAATTAAATATTTATAAAATTGGTAAACACTCGTAACCGCCTCTGTGGTCTAGTGGTTAGGACCACCGGTTTAAACCCAGAGGTCCCGGGTTCGATTCCCAGCGGGGGGTACATGTTTGTGTACTCGGTTTGGTTGGTGGTAGGGCTTGTTAGTCCGCCTGGCCTAGCTACCACCATCTTATCTAAATATGTCGCTATAACATCAATGTTTGTAGCATTGTTGTGTTCCGGCAGCTAGAGATAAGATAGCCAGTGCCTCACTAGTTGAGGATCCCGGGTGACGTGCGCTTCCATCATTGGCCTTATCATCACTTTACATCAAGTGAGATCAAGGCACTGTGCTTACCCGTAAAATAAATTTAAAAAAAAACACTGGTGCCATTGTCTAATTATTAAATGTTAATCACCCGGTCTCAAATCACCGAACGGACCCTGGTTCGATTCCTAGCGGGAAGTAATAATTTTTAACTTGGTTTGTTTAGTGGTTTAAAGACATTCAGGCTACTGCTATCACCTTATCTAAAACTGTGGTCGTACCAACAATGTTAATAGAATAAACTTTTATTCATTCATTCATTCTTTCATTCATTCATTCATTCATTCATTGTTGTGTTCCGACAATTAGAGATAATAAAAGCTTGCTCTTCAGTAAATGAGAGTTCCCTTCGGTCGGTGAAGTCCTCTTCCATCTTTCCATCCTCGGCCTTATAATCATTTACCATCAGGTGCGATGAAAGCGTAACGTGTTGCTTCGATGATTTGTAAAGTTAGATTTCTTTAATAAAATAGCTTTTTTCTTACCCGTATACTGAACTCCCGGTATATACTTATTAGTGATTCCATCGATATCGATATAAAATCGATTGTCGGGTGGCAGCGGAGCGGTTTGTGTGTCGAAAGGGCGCCGGTCACAAGTTTCCCGATCAGCGAGACATAATTGCACAAACAGTGCTTGATAAACAACTGTAAAATCGGAGTTATGTATAATTTCAGCTAACACAAGTTATGATACATAATTTCCATTATAATTATAGGCCGGAAACCTAAGATTTATATACGTAGATACTAACTTAATTTGCAAATAGTATGTCAATGTAAAAATAACTTATTTAAATGGTTTGAAAATGAAATTCTGGTTCTAGCTTGCGAAACTTGCGTAGGTCATAGGTAGGTACTTGAATAAGTAAGTAATCTATACATATAGGTAATAAAGCTAAAGAGGGTCGAAAATCTGTACATGGAAGATATTCGAAAAAAAGTAGGCTGGGGATAAGTACTTATAATCGATAACAGAACACGTTCCAACAGTTTTTAGAATTTTTGTCTGTTTGTCTGTTTATTTGACCGCGCATCACGTAAAAATAGCTGAACGGATTTGGATGAAACTTTGCACATAAACAGACCATGACCCGGACTAGAATACAGGATATAATAATTTATTATTTTATTATTTATTAAATAATAATTTTTATCCCGGTAACAGGTTCCCGTGGGATAGTGTGTGTGTTGGCTATAATATACTGTCCCACTGCTGGGCAAACACCTCCTTAGTCGAAATAAAAGTAATCGCTAAAATTGATGGGTAGGTATTGGCTCAATTTGATACTTACCATACAAAAGTATATTCAATAATAATCCATTTTTCAGACGATCCATCAATAACACAGTTAATTAACAATTAAAAGTTTGGTTTTTGTTATTTATACTTCACAACAAGCGGATAGCAGATGATACTCAATTGACCGCTACTTTAGTACTGTTTCATTCATTAACGAGAGAATTTAAATTGTGTCACTACACTAGGTAGGTACTAATTATTCCACTCCCTACGGCCATAATTGTAATTATTTTGCTGTCTTCCAGACATGATGCATACCTAGGTTGTCGTTAGCAAACGGAGCTAGACATAGACGCCCCATAGGCTTTGTTAAAAGCAGGTGTCTGATACTGCTATAGCAATGTTACCCTTGATACTAATGTAGGTAACCCTGTTCTACCGCTAGATACTATCATCATTATTATCATCATCAGCTCATTTTATGTCCCCACTGCTGGGGCACGAGCCTTCCCTACGGATGGATAGGGAGAACGGGCCATAAACCACCACGCGGGCCTTTGCGGATTGGTGGTTGTTAACGACTGCTAATGCAGCCTTCCGAAGCACGGAGGAGCTCGAGATGATACATTTTTGATCACCTATCCAATGACCGGCCTTTGCGAAAGTTGCTTAACCTCACCACTCGCAGACCGGGCGCGTTGACACTGCGCCATCGAGCTCCTCATCTAAATATTATAGGGTATTTTTTAAATTTCCTTACGTGTACCTAACTAAATCACTTGGCGTTCATCTCACCTGACGTTAAATAATGATAAGGCGGAAGCGACTTCTCCCGGAATCCTCAACTACTGAGGCACTGGCTGTCTATGTCTAGCTGTGTCGGAACACAAAAAAGCTACAGCTGTTTTGGCGACATATTTGAATAAGACGGTGAAGCCAGGCGAACAAACAAGCTTTACCACCAATCAAACTGAGTACGCAAACATACTCCCCGCAGGCAATTAAACCCGGAACCTCTGGGACTAAGACCGTTGGCCTTAACCACTAAACTACGAGGCGGAGGACACACTATAAGCACAGAATAAATAATAGTCTATAAGGCGATCGAGATGTTCATTCATGTTCAAAGACGTGATGGCTGCTACCTACTATGGCCGTACGCACGCGGTGGGAATAAGTTAGGGCAGACTATACATGGTGCATATGACCATCCTGGCTTGACGCCAAGTTAAATTTGAAGAAAAATTTTTAAAAAATTTACCAAAATTTACTTAGCCATAACACAGATTAAGTAATAGTTACTGCCACAGGTAAAAACTTATGCACGCTATTTTAAGAAAAAGCCTTTTTTTTTTGAGGTTTTGTCCAAAATCCTCCCGGGTTAATGATGGCGTAATGAAAGGCGTACTACCCATGACTGTCACGAACTCTTTCATACTAACCCTGCGAGGTATATTCTATTATTCTATTTTTTTTTCGTGTCAGCAGGCCTACGTCACTCCATGTACTTGCGCGCGTTAGATACCTACTGAGCGGCTTACCGCCGGCAGTATAAAAGCCAGTGGACTGTCGCAAGCGCTCGTTATCGTACGCTCCTCGTTTGCTGTGCACGTTGCGTCATTCATAAAACATCGATCATTTGTAGGTATTCTGTAGTTATTATTAAATAAGTATTGTAAATAGTGAATAAGTTTAATATAAATGTTGATCGACATTTGTGTGGTTTAGATTATTGTAAATAGTAATTAGGTGATTTAAAATCTCGTTTCAATAATATAAACCAATGCCGCCCGCGCCTGGAAATTTTTGTGAAGTTGATGATTGTAAATCTAATAAAAGGAATTAAAACCTGTCATTATTTAGTTTGCCTGTTGATGAAGAAAGGTAAGTACCTACCTAATGAAACTCTTTTAAGTATATACATTATAAGTACCTACTTATTTGGATGAATTTATAGAATAAAATAGGTTGGTTTTAATTACTTACTTTCAATATTAAAGGCGGATTTTGAGTCACAACATAAAAATATAAATCTAAAAATGTATGAAACAATGTATGTATGAAATCGATTACGTTCCGACTCGCGTCGCGACACGACACGTCAGACAAATATAAATGACCTGTGACTATGTCTGCATTAAAGTTGTGACAACACGTTTGGTGTGGTGGTTAGTGACCCAGCCTGCCACGTCAGCGGTCGTGGGTTCGAATCCCGTTAGGGGCAAATGTTTGTATGATGAATGTGGATACCTATTTTATACTCGAGTTATGGGTGTTTATACTCGAGTTATAAGGAATATAATCCATCTCTATACCTACTCAGTTCTCTTTCATATCATAACACTTTCATACGAAGGAAAATCTATATTCCAGCAGTGGGATATTATGGACTGATGATGATGAAGATTTATAACTAAGTAGATAATTCATTTAATATCATAGGTAACATTATAATGTTCTCTCATGGAACTCGGATTCATACTGATCATAAACAATTGAGCTTTTCAATTTATCATTCATTTTAATTTAGATTACAAAGCTTAAACAAGCCACTTAGACACAGATTAATTTAGGTACAAGTTATTGTGTGTGAACAATATTTTTATCGTAGCAACAGCCCTATCATTACTACGATGGCAACCAGGCCGCGCGGCTGCCAATCGATAACAACTCTATAGTCGAGCCTATTAGGTATTTAGCACGCAGTGGTCGCCGACGCGTCGCGACGAAATGAAGTAGGCTATTAACGCGGTAGGTATACGAATTTTTGTAGGGAGTGATTTATCTGTTACGAAGTAACTATTACCTAATCTGTGGTGTCAGTTTTATGTTTCCATTGGTCGTTTTTGTTATGCTGCTATTTTATTTCTGTTTTAATTTTAATTTCCCAATTTTTATTTGTGACTTTTATTATTCCGTAACATGTTGGTAATAAAAAATATTCTTGTAATATAATTACTTTAATTAACTTTTATTAAGTGCCTACAGTAAAATAGTTAATAGTTATTGTACTAACTAACAAACTAAACTGAAAGAAAGTCTACTCAGCTATGTTTTAATTAAAATGTTTATATCAGGATTCAGGATTTGCTTTCAGTTTTAGAGCTCTCTTCTTCGACCAAGTGTGACCCGGTGCTATTGCGGAAGCAACTCGTTGCGAAGCTGAAAATAATAAACACCAATTAGTTTAGTCCCAGCGTACTATTTTAGGCATTCAAGTTGCGATCTTGGAAGTCGGGAAACTTTTACAATACACCAACATTTTTACAGACACAGTCACCGGATAGATAACCAAATTTAAACCGTGTTCTTCCGTGCATCAGAAGGTTGTAATAGCACGCTGAAACAGCTCACCCAATACCCCCCCGCCCGATCCTCTAAACGACACTACACATTTACAGAATACACTAAACATGCACACAAGCTTAGGTCCAAGACACCGTACTCGTAAAACAAGGGTACGAGGAACCGGTTCACACGCGCTCTATACCAGGTACAGACCTGGGCGCTTCTCTCCTCCTCCACGGCCCGGTCTATCCGAACCCTTCGGAGAATCTAGTAGGGCACGGGGACGCGCACTAGTGCGCGATGCCGTTCCCTCTAGAAAACCTCCGAAGGTGATTCGTTTCACACGGCTTGAGGAACCCTTTAAGTTTCAAACAAGCCCGGCGAAGCTGAAAATGCGGTCTGAGGCAATCGGCAATCTCTCTCCAAAAAAAAAGCTCACTCAATAAAAGATACATCACACGATTGATAAAGAACTACCTACTTACAATATAAGGAGATCAGTATCATTATGTTTGTAAAATAAATATTTCCTAGTAACAGTAAACAGCCTTTTACTGACCCACAGCTGGGCATAGGCCTCCATCATTGAAATCAAATCATCGCTGCAATTGATGGGTAATGGCTTAATCACCACGCTTGCCAAATGCGGGTTGCATGCATCGAAAATTCGCAAATACATTTTACCCGACCTGGGAATTGAACCCGGGGCCTTCGGGCGGTATCGGGCCGAGCGCTCTGTCACTCGGCCACCGAGGGGTATCCATATTATTATTATATTGCCTTAAAAATATTAGGATCGGAAGTTGATGACGTATAAATAGTTGTCGACATTGAATAAGGCTCCTTTGGCTTACAAAGTAAGAGTAGATGTGTTGATATTTTCGGCGGGTAGAAACCACGATAGCATAAAGGTATGTGCGGGCGGGTGCGGGTTCGAATCCCGATCGTAAATTTTTTTCAATCTTTTGTTAAAAGTTTACATATTACCAGTTAACTTATCTTCTTCTTCTTCATCCGAACACTCCTCTTCGCATATAGTCTCCTCAAAATGTTCATAAGCCTCTTCACAATGTTGAGATACCTCTTTTGTAGGCACATTATGCTTTGCCTGTGATTCAATAACATAAAAATATTAGATACACATACATATTACATACTCTTCTGCTTTAGAAATATTAAAAACATTAAAAAAGATCCTTACATTGGGCTGGTACTTTCCAATGGGAATGCCATCGACCAGATGATATCTCTCTCTCCATTTGATGCCTTTGATCTGCCCGTCCACACAGACACCTTCGCAATTACTCCACTCCTGCCAAGCTGTCATGGGGCAATCTTCAGGGGACTCAGGGTCTGGTTCCGACGAACTTCGAAAATTATTGAACGCGATTAACTTAGTTAGATGATTATTTTATATTTCAAACAAGCGGGCAAAGTGCTGAGTGAGCAAATGAGTTTTTGGTCAAAGAGAAAAATAAAATAAAAGAACAACAACTGTAATAACAAGTGTTTGGGTGTATTAGCAGTGCCTCAAGTCTGCTAATTCAATAACGTCTCAATAGTGTGATGGTAGCTTGATTTTGTCATTAGGACTAAGTTTTACAAAATCTGGCTACAAATTGTAGACGGATTAAAATTAGAGAGTCGAGGTCCATGTATTTGTTTTAGTTCATTTGCGATGTAAGAATGGACAAGGCTATGGGTAAGTAGTTGAGTTGACGGTCAAAACTCGAGATAATGTTTAAGAATGATTAGAAAATAATGACAACTAGCTTTAGGAAGTGCCTCACCCCCCGTCCTCGCCGCTAGCTAGGTCTGGGTTTTGATACCTGGATGGTTCTTCGGGCTCTCCACCTTCATCCGAGCCTTTGTCTTTGTCTGCCTTTTCAGTTGCTTCATCACCTCCAGTTTCTAAGACCAAAAAAGATTTTTTTTAAACTGACAATATTATCTATTATTGGAGGTCAATGGCGCAGTGGTTAACGCGCCCGGTCTGCGAGTGCTGAGGTTAAGCAATTTTCGCCAAGGCTGATCATCGGATGGGGGACCAAAAATGTATCATCTCGAGCTTCTCCGTACTTCGGAAGGCACGTCAAGCCGTTGCATTAGCAGTCGTTAACAACCACCAAATCTGCAATGGGCCCGCGTGGTATGGTAGTTCATGGCCCGTTCTCCCTATCCATCCATAGGGAAGGCTCTTGCCCCAGCAGTGGAGACATAAATGAGCTGATGATGATGATGAATCATTGTCAACTATTTATAAGGAAAAGTTGTTAGTAATTTATTGTTTTACCTGTTGTTTCTTCACACTTTCTATGATACGTCCTTATTAATTTGAAATGTAGTCTACCGAAAGGGTGCAAATCTTTTAGGTCCATTTCAAAAAACGGCGAATTCTTATCGTACGAACTAGTTTGGACTCGAGCTACAGCATCCTGGGGGAAGGTGACAATATTTGTCGACTGAAAAATTAACAACATTACTGTTAGATGTATGGGTAAAATTAACTAGATAGTTATTTAATAAAATTTAAATCGTATCTGGTACGTTGAAGAGTTCGTTCAGGTCAATCTCATGCAAGTAAAGCAACTTTTGTAATGCCGAATCACCAGATGGAGGACCAAATTAAAATATCTCGGGCTTCGTTAAGCCTTAAGTCCGATTGCTGCCGTAATTCTTTTTTAAAGTACTCAGTCGTTTAAACGCAAACATCATTAGGCAAGCTTGGTTTATGGACCATTCTTCCCATCGTCTACATACAGACGCGTGCACATGAACCTATCCACAACTGGGTGCCAAGTGCGAGTTTCATTCGCAATTCGATCACGTGAACGAAAACGAGAATTTGTATAACAAAATATTGACTCTTCTCGTATGCCGCCAGGAGGCGCTGCTTAATGTTGTAATGCGGAACTAATATTATACATAGTCTATGATGTGGACTGTCTGTTCCGACGCCCCGTCGTCGAGTGGTGACGGCTGCAAGAAGCCAATCACAGTAACGATGTATTATACACGGAGAATAACAAGTATGTCACTGAGTGCTGATCTATAAAGATTTTTCTCTCGCACTGACAGGGCGCTATGGTGCTTATTAGGGGAGGCCTATGTCCAGCAGTGGACTAAGATAGGCCGATGATGATGATGATGAACTATTACTGCGTTTCCTTTTAATCCATGTCATCTTCTTCAACAAATGTCCAACCACAATTGCCTTTTACGTAAAATTCAAAGTCTATTGAGGAAATTTTACAGTTTGTAGGTAGTCTGATATTTTTTTTGGAGAGAGATTGCTGATTTCCTCAGATGGCATTTTCAGCTTCACCGGGCTTGTTTGGGGGCGGCGAGAAACTTAAAGGGTTCCTCAAGCCGTGTGAAACGAATCACCTTCGGAGGTTTTCTAGAGGGAACGGTATCGTCCCCGTGCCCTACTAGATTCTCCGAGGGGTTCGGATCGGATCGGGGATAGTCCGATGTGCAGGCGTGTGTGTGTACATGACGAAAACCCAGTTACTGCTGTAAAACATTAATGAGCTGACTAGCTAACCCCGCAAACGTTGTTCTGCCATATAAGGTACCTCTAAGTGTTTACCCCTTAAAGGGCGAATTTCCAAAAATCCTTTCTTAATGCTTTTAAGGCGAAGGTAAGGCACACTAGCCCCACCAATTGATAATTTGACAATAACTAACGGACCGGATCTTTTTTTAAACATTGCGTAGCGTCCGATAACAGGAAAGCATCCATAGTATTTATTTAATAAACAACAACAAAATATGTAACTTTCGCTATACGAAATACTCCAATTAACAATAACCTACAAATAAAGGTGCATAAATGCGCAAACAACACTGAAAGCGAAGCATGCGCATGCGAACTCCTAGAAAATACCAGTGAAGTAAAGTACTTAGGTGTTATAATCGATAGGAATCTCAACTTTAAATCCCACATAAATATGTTAAGTAATCGAATCAGAAAACTTATATACGTATTCAGGACTCTCAGATATATACTGGAACCAAAACTGTTGAAGCAAATTTATTACGCACTTTGCCAATCTATAACAGGATACTGCATTTCAGCATGGGGAGGTGCCCTCAAAACAACATTGAAGAAGGTAGAAGTTGCTCAAAGAGCTATTTTAAAGGTCTGTACATTCAAACCATTCTTTTTTCCAACGAATGACCTATATTATTTCTGTGAAGTACTAACAGTGCGACAGCTATTTCTACTCTTTGTTTCTTTTCTGGGACCGTACATATACAATAAGTTAAATAAAGTACTTCAAATCTATCCTATGAACATCTATAACTGTAAACATACTATTACTACCTGGCTGCTAAAGCACTCGTATGATGATAATGAGGATATACTAAGAGTAATCTCATAAAACAACTATACATACTAACTTTCAGACACGAACAGACATACACACAAGCACAGACATACACACAAGCACAGACATACAGAACACTTAAACATACGCCTCAGCCTAGCACATTTCTAAAATAAACTGTAATTTCACACTTTCAGATACACATTCACTCTTCACATAATAATGCACTAGTAATATAAGATAAATAGATAATAAGATAATAGTTAAATACATACAATTATCAACGATGATTATTTTGCCGTCTAGCATCAGTTATTTGAAATTGTGTAGAATATATTATTATTATTAAGTTATCTTCTGTTAAATTTCTGGTATCTTTAAATAGGTATATTCATATATCAGCATATTTTTGTAAAAGTTGTATGGTAAATCAAATTGTCTTACTTTCCATTTTTGTGGAATAACATGATTTGTAGGCTTCATTTGTAGTCCGAGATGGGGGCACCTGACACCGAAGAACAGGTTTTTCCTAGTTTGGTTGAAGGTAGTCTCAATTTTTGTCAACCAGCGTTGCCTTTATACCTAATTTTAACTTATGTCATAAAAATATGTAAACAAAACTTCGCTGTATACTTGATACAAATAAATTATTATTATTATTATTATTATTATTAATTGTGCACTACTTTTGTGCGTGGTTTATTCACAAAACGGGCTATCGCATTTATTTACAAACAATGGCCACTTTTGGTGTTAGCGAATGAATACAAAAACAAACCTAAAAGTAGTGCACAACTATTAAATAATAGATGTTTGCCTAGTGTCGGAAGGTCCGCAATGTTTGAAAAAAAGTCCATTAGCGGCGCTAGTGTGCCCTTCGCCGTAATTAAATTTTAAATTTCTAATCCTAGTTTTTGGGTTGTGCGTTGATATGTCAGTCAGTCAGTGACTCATTAAGTCAGTTTTCCTTTTTATATATTTAAATGATGATTCACTAAGTACCTACATACGTACCTCATACGAAACACCACTATCTGTACCAGCGTCCCAAGGAAACAGGTTCAGCTCTCTTTCTGGCAGCCATGTGTTGTCCTGTTGGCACAGTTCGAACCTTGCGACACCGAGGAACCAGTCTGGTGAAGGATATATACCAACTGCCACGCTGACCAGGTGGTTTACTTTATCAGCTCGAAAAAAGGCGTATGACGGCACGCTCATTTTAAAATTACTATGCCCTTTACCCTTTATCAGGGTACGCACTCCATCGCCAACCTAAAACGAATCTGTGTGATCAATTTAAATAAAATAATATGTTGAACCTAGAACACTAAATGTTTTATTAATTTGATGTAAACAAGCATATTTTGTATTTTTAAAGGAGCAACTATCGTGTTTATAGCCGGGCTCTTCTTGATATTAGATAAGAATTCTTATTCGGACGATTCTTACGTAAATGCTTTTGAGAGTATTTTTTTTATTGTAGGTATATCATAAAAACTATATCTAGATGCGAGTAATTTATTTTTATATGTTTTGTCAATATTGTTAAATTAAAAATAGACTTATAGGCAAGATAGCCTAATTGATAGTGTATTTGACCCAGTTTATCATAAAATGCAAGTTCGAGAACCCGCTCGCGTTCATAAAAATATTTCTTCTCTTTCTCCAAATTCCATTTTTTTTTATGTTAAAAGGAGGGAAACGAGCAGGCGGGTCACTGATGGAAAGTAATCACCGCCGCCGCCCATGGACGGACACTCGCAAAACCAAAGCAATAGCAGATGCGTTGCCATGCCATGCATGAGGAGGGAATTGGGAGGGGGAGGGGTGAGAGATGGGCCTCCGGTACCTACTTTCACTCACCGGACGAAACACAACAGCAACGAGTGCCATTGTTTCACACCGATACTCTGTGAGCGAGCCGGCCCATTTCGTGCTGCAACGCAGCGTGGCTCTACCACTCAGACAGTGTCACTAATTTAGAACCACCCAGGAGTCACGTGTAGGGTCTCAAGGGTAACCTACGGACGCGAGTAACATTAACCCCCAAAATAATTCTGATCGTCTATTGTTTTGTTCTTTGTTTCAGCAATGTTCTGAAAGCTAGTGAGGCACACACAACCCTGCTCCACTGGCTGTACTCGTATCTGAACTTTACTTCTGCTTAAATCAGGTAGAGCGGATGCATTTGCCACCCATACTATAAAAAAAACAGTGTAAAAACCTTTTCCAGTATTTCTTCTTCCAGTTTGCTGGAGTTTGCGTGTTCAGCTATCTGTTTGACCCCGTCCGAAGCTTCAGTACCCGGTGCCCATAAAATTAAGTCAGCAGTGTGTGATGCACCCACTAAGTCGCTGTAGCGGGGTACCCAGTCATTTTCGGGATAATTCCTAGGATGAGTGTTACGAGACCAAATACCTGTGAAGGATACCTGCAAAAAAGGTTACCTACACTCCTAAAAATATTTTTTGGCATTGAGTCAACCAAAGAGATTTAATAGGTAATAGAGCGGTTATCAGAGACTATTTCATACAAAGAGATAGTAAGTAGTTAAATGTCTTTGGAGTCAACCTTTTTGTTATCGCTCGGCTCGGCCGCGAGTCGGGGTGGCCAGGCAGCGACGACGACGCGACCCGATTAGCATTCTCGACTAGTTTTCTCTTCATTGCGCGGTCGAAACGCTTACCGCACTGCGGCCAATTGACATCACATGCCATGTATTAGAAAGTCGCTAGTCGAGATGCGCCGGTCGCGGTCGCCCCGACTCAAAGTCGAGCGGTTATGCTGACTTCATAATTTCTTTGTAAGTTTATGTCAAGAACTGTGTTTAAAGGGCAAAAAAATGCACTATTGGTATAAAAAAAGATAAAAGAATTAAGAAATATGAAATTATTAAAAAACAAATTAAAGAAAAAGCGAAAAAAGCGATGTCCAACAACACACGTTGTTGAAACACGGTAATAATAAACTAAGTGCCAGTTTTATTTGCCATTAAATCACGATAACGAAAACTTGTATTTTGATAAGGACACAATAACAAATCGACATTTCCCATACATTGTGGTGATAAGCCGATCGGTCGATTTGTCTTACATTTTGTGAAAAAATAGTTTTCATATAGGTATCAATATCATTCTAATATTGATTGAAATTTGAAACATTACTTTCGAGACTATTATTGAGGTTATTAAAAAAGGTCGTAATTTCGAAACCGAGACACAGAATTGCATTTTCCAAGAGTTTTTTATACAAAATCTTTATTTCCTAATAGTCACCAACCTCGTATTTGGCTTCATCGCAGATCTGACATTCATAATTAAGCTGTGGCGCCACGTCGTCCGGCTGTCGCATGTCTTCGCAAACCTTCTGCGTCAGAGGTCCCCCGTCTTCGAACCACATGTCTTCGTTCTCTGCCACCATGGCTCTGAGAGTGACGCATCCATTGCCCGATGGGGGTGCTTGCCAGTAAACCTATGGGTAAAAACAACCTAGTTACAGTCTTCAGTCTATAGACGTCCCACCTGCTGCAAAGCCTCGATTCTCTCCCTAAAAATCAAGACACTGAGAAACGATTGTGTGGACATTTTAAAATAGCATTATCTGAAGCCTGGACTTTAGCCTTTCTTGATTAACAATAGCAAAATGGGGAGATCGGGTCATACAAAACTCACAACGCTTTGTTCAATACAGATAGAATATGCTGTCTAACGATGACCACTCAAACCAACGTCTTGAAGCACGAAGTAGTTGGACATATTTTTTTTTAAATATTTACGGGTTAGCACAATGCCTTGATCTCACCTGATGTTAAGTGATGATAAGGCCATTTGGTGTAAGCGCACTTCACCCGGGATCCTCAACTAGTGAGGCACTGGCTATCTTATCTCTAGCTGCCGGAACACAACAATGCCACCTACAAACATTGATGTTATGGCGACATATTTAAGATATTGATAGATAGCAATCCACAATTGCGAATCGCATACCGATCGCTAACTGCTGGGCTGCCTTCGATCTCCTACACTTACCTATATAATAAAATGAAAGTCCCATGACACTTTAGCATAAAATAAAGAGACTGCAGAATCGGACCATCTCGGACCGGTCCGAGCGCAGCTGTTGCGAGGTCCTAATGTCTGTGAGAGGTGCGTGCATATGTGCGTTGATCGAGCGCGTTTGTATGAAGCTTAAACTTTCTGGTACATTAATTGAAAAAGAGACAGAGTTGAAAAAATTCCACAAGCGGGATTCGAACCGCTTGATTCCAACCAAGTCGTGGCTTACAGAGTAAGAGTAGATAGTGTTGATTAATTTCGGCGAGTTGGATTGAGCCACGATAGCATAGTTGGTAGTATGGTAGTGCACCTGACCCAGCATGTCATGGAGTGCGGGTTCAAATCCCGCTCGTGGAATTTTTTCAACACTTTGTCTTTTTCAATTTATAATTTGTTCGTAACAAAATTTGCGTAAAATTATATGTAAATAATCATATTTCTGGTACATGTTTGTGCACTCGGTTTGGTTGGTGGTAGGGCTTGTTTGTCCGCCTGGCTAGATACCAACATCTAAATATGTCGCCATAACATCAATGTTAGAAGCATTGTTGTGTTCCGGCAGCTAGAGATAAATTAAGTAGTTACTTACAAAGAAGTAAGTAGTTAGGTATCAAACACTAAGGTGTTTGCGAAAGACCAGCGTCAGGTTCTCCTATAATCTAGGAGGCCTGACATCATGCTGAGCGGGCACCTTTTAGTGCCACTTACCTAGGCGCAAGCCACATATAAATGACGCCAGGCCACAGATTAGTTAATAGTTACTGCCAGGCGCGGACGGGCGGCTTCCTATTCCATTCAAATTTCATACTAATTGCATGGAAATAAAGTGCAATTTAAGTCGCGGGCGCCGAAATGGCGCGTCATAACCACGACTGAGCCACGACATACCGTGTGTCTTAAATTGCGCTTTATTTCCATGCACTTAGTATGAAATTTGAATGGAATAGGAAGCCGCCCGTGCCATGTCCGCGCCCGGCGCCATTTATAATATGTGACCTGTGCCTTATTGTTAAACTTTTATGTAGAAAGTAGTAAAAAATGTCATTTTTGTTGTATCACTAAAAAAAGTTTTCTATCCAATTCTATTTTAAACTGAGTTGCAAAAAAATATTATTATATTAAAACTAATTTGTCATTGCTATAATTACCAAACTGTAACTAATTATTTGCGCACAAACCTCAATGGATGACTTGTAGGAGTTTACTGTTTGCTCCACTGAATACAAACAGCGGTCGCTGAACTTGGACGTTGACTGTGTTTGCGGCCTGATTTCTCCCGGGTATTGTGGAACCATTCGCCTCGGATTTCTGGGGTCTTGTTTCAAGTCACCTTCAGCTGATATCATGAACGCAACGAATCTCGATCGCCCGTCTGTTTCCGTTACTTGCACTACAATATAATAATTGGTGATCGTTATTAGAACACTTTTTATATTTAATTAGCGGCCTGTTGAGAACATCCGGAAATTCTTTATTGCAACGTAGCGCTATAGTATTCAACTATGGCAGCGCTGGGTCCAAGGATTAAGTCCGCCTGGCTAGCTATCTCCATTGTATTAGCTTTAGAAAGGCCAGAAGCCATACATCCCGGTCGTTGCCGTAAGATTGCGGTACCTACTTCAAATCTAGGTTGAGATTTTTTTGTAAATCGAAACCATACACACAATTTTTTTTCTCAATAAAATTGATCCACATTTTGCTATGGAAGAATTATATATTAAGATTTATTATTAAATATACATCACATAACGGGGTGCCTAGTCACAGAATAATTAATAGACCGTACCAGGCCGCTAGGGTTGCCACCTTTTTTCAGGACGAATAAAGTATTTTTTTATTTTGTTAGAACAAAAATAAAGTACATATATTCGTAGCATAAAAAAGAGTATTTATTTATTTGTCCTTAAAAACGTATTTTTTGTTGCTCTTTGCGACATTTACCAAATATTTTGTGGCTGTGGATACCAGGTTTATTTAGTCTCATAAGTACTCATAACCAGTAACGAGCCAGTAAGAATCAGTTTTACGTAAATAGAGTATTTTAGCGTAAGTAGGTACTTTATTGGTGTCGTAGATTATAAAGTAGGTAAAATGAAAAAGAGGACAATACTCTATTTTAGAGTACGGGTGGCAACCCTACAGGCCTAGTGCGAGTTTTATTAACAATTCATTATCGAAAACGAATATTTGTATGGCATTGGAGCAGCGGTGGTCTGGCGAAAAATTTAATGAGAGTAAAAATGCCAAACAAAACCTTGTTTTCATTAACATGTTCAAATTGTAAATTAAACTCGCACGCACTGTGGCCGATTTTTAAATATCATCGGTGATTTTGAAATTAGAAGTGACAAGACCCTATGAAATATCATATTTTTTACAATTTATTATTATTATTATTTACAATTTGATTTTTAAGATACTTACCGTTCGAAAGTTCTCGGTATCAATAATAAGTTACCAGTGACCTTGAAGAGAAGAAGCACTCGTAATTGATATTAAAGCATGACAATTAGTCATAGGTCTTCTGTATAGGTTCATATGTAGGTATGTTTCGTTTACCTGTATAAAGTTGTTCAGGCATGTAGGCATTATAGCCGCCGACTATCTGCAGCCTAAATCTACCATCAGGTGGCGACGACGGAGAAGTAGAACCATACGGTCGCCGATCACACCTAAAACACACAGCCACATGAGTCAAGAGGATCACCAGTAATAAAAAAACACATTTCAAATGTACAGTCATGGTAAAATTATACAATGTTACAGTATGATCATTGTTTGTGACTTATATAGGTTCTTGGAAGACCGCGTTAATGGTTTAACAGCGAGCTCATGTTTCTAGTTTAATGAATTGTAGTTGTTTTATTAAACGCAATGTAGGTTACATATTACACGAGTATAGACTGAATCTGATGTCGTATCAACTATATTTTATATCTGTGAGAAGGTAGGATATAGTATAACTAGCTGTGTCCTGCGGTTTCAGCCGCGTTAATTAGCGATTTGTCAAACCGTGATGTAATATAGCCTATAGCCCTTCTCAATAAATAAACTATTCAACACAAAAATAATTTTTCAATTCGAACCAGTAGTTCCTGAGATTAGCGCGTTCAACCAAACAAACAAACTCTTCAGCTTTATCACTACATAGTATAAAACAAAGTCGCTTTCTCTGTCCCTATGTCCCTTTGTGTGCTTAGATCTTTAAAACTACGCAACGGATTTTGATGCGGTTTTTTTTAATAGATAGAGTGATTCAAGAGGAAGGTTTATATGTATAATACATGCATATAGTAGAGCAACACTGATAATATCAGCATTGCAACCGTGCGAAGCCGGGGGCGGGTCGCTAGTCATATTATAAAGTATATATAGGTAGTACTACCTACTTCTAAGAAAGTAAAAAGTTTCTGGTTAAAATTTAAGGCTAACGACTATCTAATAGCCATCTAGTCCTTGTACTATTATTTATTCTGTGTCTCGTCCTAGCAGAGACTATTTATTTAGTCTTGTCTTTAGGGGGCATATATTTTACCTCAGGTACTTCTTAAACATATTATCATTGCATTTTGTACATTATAGCAAATCAATATAAAACATAATATGCAATATAAATAATAATAAGTAATAGTGTTCGCCCAGTGGTCGAACTTCGACCGTTTCATAATAAATAATTTGTAAGACATTTCCTCTCAATTAATTTCATCCTACCACCTTTATGCAGATGACTTGCAAATATATACGCGCCTGTTGACTTTCTCAAGCTGTCAATATCGTAAACACTGACTTGCCAACGATTAGCGATTGGAGCGGGTCATACGGTTTAATAGTTAACCCTTCCAAAACCCAAATCATCGTCATCGGCAGCTCTACGTTTACAAATATAATTGACTGGTCCCATTTACCTGCTATTTCGTTTGATGGTGTTACCTTGACTCCCGGTGAGACGGTGAAAAATTTGGGCTTGCTCTTTGATAAAAACCTCAATTGGTGGCCTCAACTACAACAAGTGGGTCCGAAAATGTTTGCTGCAACTGGATCCGTGAAAATGTTACGCAATTTCCTTCCTATTGCCACTAAAACTGCGCTAGCACAACTTCTCCTGCCCATCATGGACTATGCCGATGTCAGCTATCTAGATCTTACTGAGGAGCAACTGAATAAACTTGAGCATCTCCAAAATTTTAATATAAGATTGCACACATGCACATGCATGCACACATTGTTTCCCTGCTTTGTAATATTTTGTTTCATCCTCTCGCTCCCCGCCTTATCTCAAGGACGTTTCCAATTCCTTTACGACACGCACTCTCGAGTTTTGAGATCATCGGAGAGCTTGAACTTGGCGATACCAATGTATTCCACAAAATTCCTTGACAAATCCTTTTCAGTTCACGCTGTCCGTCTGTGGAATGCATTGCCTGGAAAAGGCCATATTTTAGTTTTTATTTTATTTTATTCATTAGTTTAAACTAAATATATAATATGATATGGACAGAGTATTTAATTGTCCCCTTGAGCGTCGAGCGACCAGCAGGTGGCCGATAACGATTAAAATTCTATTGTGTCTGGTATTCGACGCTTGAGCTCTTATAATAACATTATAGTGACAAAGATAGATAGTCCTTAACTTTTTGCTCCGAAGATTTTGCACACTTGACTTTTCCAGGCAATGCATTTCACAGACGGACAGCGTGAACTGAAAAGGATTTCTCAAGGAATTTTATATGTATGTATTCAATTTATATAATAATATAAAATGTATGTAGGTATGTATATTCACTGTATGTATGATAATTAAGTATATTTATATAGTCTGTAAATAATTATTAAATTAAATAATTTGAAACACCATTAACCACCCATTTCTTAGCTTTTTTGTCCAGTTTAACACATGGTTGCCTGGGTGAAATTGCTTTTTAGCGATAAGCCCGCCATTTGTACTTCTTCTTGTATTGTCCTCTTTCTGTATTTTTTTTCTTTATCTGTGCCATCCAGAATTCCTCGAAAGCCAATTAAAAGGATATTTCACACTCCTCTTGCTAGAACTAATCTTGGTTTGAGTTCCCCCTCAGTAAGAATATGCCAGGAATACAACTTCACGAACAGTAATAGTGATGATATTGACATCTTTGGCGACTCATTGTCAGTATTCCAAAGGAAGGTGCTGGAATCATTTACCAAGTAGAGAAGTTTATATTTTATTATTTATTATTGTTATTTTTAAAATTTTATTTTATTAATAATTTAGCTATGTGTTTATGAATTAATTTAATTTACTTAAATCAATTTCATTTATTTTAATCAATCAAATAATGAAATCATGAATTTTTATTTTATTTTTGTTAATGTTTTTTTTTGTCAGTATTTTAATTATTTTTTATTTTATTCAAACCTATCTTTTTAATTTTAATCATAATTTAAATTTTAGTTTATAATTTATCAATGTTGTACCTACGCACCTGTAATTGGAGCAGATATCTGCTATGTTTTTGCTACTTTTATTAAAAATGTATAATGTCTGTTCTGTTGGTGTGTCTAAGTTAAATAAATAAATAAATATATGGTGTACAATAAAGTGTATTTTCATGTCATTTTCATTAAGATATAATTATACATAAGTTTATCTTTCGGGTCTCTTTCGCTATATACTTACACTTCAAGCTTTCATCATCATCATCATCATCAACAACTCATTTTATGTCGCCACTGCTGGGGCACGAGCCTTCCCCATAGGGATAGGGAGAATGAGCCATAAACCACCACGCGGGCCCAGTGCTGATTGGTGGCTGTTACCGACTGCTAATGCAGCCGGGACCAACGGCTTTACGTGCCTTCCGAAGCACGAAGAAGCTCGATATAATAAATTTTTGTACACCCATCCGACGACCGGCCTTTGCGAAAGTTGCCTAACCTCAGCACTCGCAAACCGGGCGCGTTAACCACTGCGCCGATGCCGTCGAGCTCCTCCTAACTTTAACTATACCTAATTACTATTCTCGATTACCAGTCTCACACTAGAGCATATTTTATTACCTGCCAAAGTGCCAGCCAACTTAAATAACAACTGTCCAGATAAACAGTACCACTAAATGTTCAATTTGTCTAATTGAAGTTAATTAGGGCTATTTTTGAGGGGGGACGCAGTGCAATGCTTTCAACGTAATGGAAACGGTGAATAATAAACGAAAAATTGCTATTATGTCAAAAAATATACATAAATCAAAATGTTGCAATCACGATAGCTTAATGATTGGGCTACCTGCTGCCTGCGTCCCTATTTTGGAAAGGATTCATCATTTTTTGAAGTAAATACTGGAAAGCAAATAATGGAAATTATTGTTTGCCTTTGAGGATGATTTTTTGTAGAGAATCACACTAATATTATAAATGCGAAAGTTTGTGTGTGTATGTGTGTATGTATATTTGTTGCTTCTTCACGCTGCAACGGATTGATGGATTTGGATGAAATTCGGCATACAGATAGTTGATTAACACATAGTTTTATCCCGATATTCCAGCGGGAATGAATGGAAACTGTCAAAGCTGTATGAAGTCCGCCGGGTTCACTGGTATCTTTACTTATACAGGTCGACGTTTTTATCACCATCCAAACCTTTTGAGATGACATCCGTGATACAAACGAACAACTCTTTCTATTGGACCAACTCACTAACTCGAAAAAAAATCCGCTATTCCATACATTTTGGTCGAAAGAATATTGATGTTTTGTATGGAACAGCTGATTTTTTTTTCGAGTTAGGAAGTTGGTCCAATAGTAAAAGTTATTCGTTTGTATCACGGGAGTCATCTCAGAAGGTTTGGATGGTGATAAAAAAGTCGACCAGCATATAATGTCTTCTGTGCGTGTGTATGTTATTGAACTCCTTCTAAACGGCTGGACCGATTTGGATGAAATTTTCTGTGTGTGTTCAAGTGAATTCGAGAATGGTTTAGATCTACAATTGGACCCATATACAGATTACAAATTTATCCAAATGTATCCCACCGTATTCCATGATAAATCATGGGATACGGGTGTTCTTAAGCGGACGAATGATTTGTTTGTTTTGTTGTCATGGAAACTGAATGTGCATGAGTGTTGGCAAATGAAACAAAACAGTAGTGCAACGTCACTTTTCAAATTCTCTTAAGAAATCCGCCCGAGAACTTAGTAAAGCCCCACATCTTTACTGAGATACTCGAGGGGTTGGGGAGTATATCATTTCTCACTTCTCATTTCTGTTATCTATCATTCATCATCATCATAAAGGATTATAATACTAATGAAATCAAGAAACTAATGACATGGCAGCATGGTCTATACCCTTAGCCGGTTCGTCAGGGAACGAACTACACATTTAAAAAAAACATACACTAGCATGACAGTGACAGTTGACAGTACGTAGTCAAAGATTTCGTGCGTCACGTACTCTTCTAAACGAAAATTGTTGTCTTACTTTAAAAAGTATAAATTAATGATGGTTTTCGACAATTTTATTAGGAATATTAAATAAAAATCATCTATATTTTGTAACAAAACCAATATGTTTCGTATTTTATTCATATTAGCCGCCGCTTTAGTTCAAGTATCGCATAGCTTTTCTGATGTAGGAAAATGGGATTTGCCGCTGATAGGGGTAAGTAACACTCAAAAGTTTATCAGTTTAATAGTTAATTACAACAGGAAAACGTTATTAACTGGGTTTTAAAATTCATGAACGTTGTTTTATCACCAACAGTTCATTGTATGAAATGGATGTAGATGATCTAATATGGATGAGATACATTGTTATTCCTATTTTTGTCGCATTCATACATAAAAATTTTCTTTGATCATATTTAGTTAGTTGTTCTTTAAACAGTATGGTTCCTTTTTGCAGGAAAGTTGCAGATTCCAATTAGCAAAATCTCTGTTTGCAAATTCCAAGTTGATTGTTGTATGTAAGTATAAAACTGCTTACTGAAATGTTTAATGGCTCAATGCAATTCATGGAATCATTGGAATTGTATATAACTTATTAAAAATGATATTTATTTTTTAATTATTATTTTATCTACTTATTATGGTACCTATTTAATTGTAACTACAAATACACATTGTAGCTACATTGTATATACAAAAATTCAGTGCAAAATTAAGTTGGTAGTCTTATGGTAAGTACTAATAATATTGAGATAACCAAACTTTTTTGTTAAACTACATCTTTTCTATAGATGACTGACATTAAAGTTTCAAACTGCTAATCACCTATTTAAAAATACTACTGAGAGTAAGCTTATTTAACTCATTTAGTCCCACTGTCACTAATACTTTTAGGAGTGTTTAAACAGGAAACAACTCTATCTTATTAAGATTGGTTTTTTTCAGTGCACTGTGGTGAAGAAGCTGCCAATGTCACTATATCATGTATCTTGGCTCCATCCCTATGTTCACCGGATTATTTCCATTATTTTGAACAGGTAATTATTTTTACATATAAAAAACTTTACATTCAATTACTATACATACATACATTACATTGGTATTACATACATATTATTTGCACAGACCGAAACCATTAGTATAACTAATCAGTTATAAGTTACACATACAGAGTTACCTACTAATAATAAATTTAAAAACAACACAGCCAAGGTGCTGCATAAAGTTATTTTTTATATTTATTTATCTTTGTTGGTTTTCCTTAGTTTTTTTTTGTTTATTGTTGAAACATCACCAAGAAGTCCCCTCCAGAATAACATTGTTGCAGCGGCCTCAAGTTGTTGTAGCTTGTGCTGAGGCTGGGCCTAGTTGGCCAAAATTTGTCTTCTATTATTGTTTTTTATTGTGAATGTACTTTTGTTTTTTTATATAATATGTTTTTTACAAGTAAGTAATTTTTGTTGTACTTAATGTGTGCCAATAAATGTATTTCTTTTTTCTTTATTTTTTTTAGAAAACTCCAACATTTAGAAAAGATTGCTTATGAATATCATATTTCTTAACTCTAACTCTCAAAATGTAACAATACTATAAACAAAGCCTTGGCTTGCTCAGAAGAGATGCTAGTAGCTAGTCAGGCAGACTTTGAACAACTTCCTTCTTGCCATTTATTACCACAATTCAATATGTTCATAGTTGTTGCAGTTTTCCCTTTTAACTGACGATAATGTGTAGGTACAATAATGTATTGCATACCTGTATTTTATAGCTATAAAAATCTTATGATATTGAATATTTATATAAAATACAGTGAAAAAATTAAACGCCCACCCGACCCAGCCAGGAATCGAACCTGGGTCTTCCGCAATCCGGGCGGCTGCACTGACTGTTATGCTACCGGGAAGGCTGACGTAACGCGCTGAATTTTATCACGCTTTAGAGCGACATTAGTGCCATCTATCAAAAGGCACTAATGTAGCTCTAAAGCATTTCAAAAATCAAAAAGCAAGATTTAATATTGGATAATAAATTTTGGAAAGAAAATCAAAATAAAATGTCAAAATTTTGTAACTTTTTTTGTGGTTTTAGTAGATTATAGGTCTGTACAGCCATTGGACTTTACGTCGTAAGCGGATTTCATCAGCGACCAGAAACTTAAAGTTCCGTTCAAAACATACTAAACAACTTATCCTTGAAAGTTTTCTATAAGGAATAACAAGGACTTAAGCACTGGTCATGAAAAAGACAACATTTTACAAAATTTATGAATTTTGTTTTAGCAAATTGTGGAGTGTTCACATAGAGCAGAGAGGTCGATAGGTGATGTAAGCAACACAAGTATTATTGAAACTCCAACTCAAAAGCTAACCTATGCGTGCCATGGCAAGAACTCTTATCCCGTTTACGATGAATCATATACAAAAAGAGTAATCAAGGAAGACAATCTGGTCAGTGTAAGTAACACCAATATATAAATGTTTGACTACTATTGACTTTAAAAAAAAGTAATTGTAATTATTAAATCTTTAATTGCCGTGGTGGTCACCGGTGACCTACAAATAATAAATTTTCTATTGTGTCTGGTTTTGCGGCAGTCAACGTGTTAAATCCTGCTATTTATAAATGTTTTATAATCATTGCTCACTTAACATTGCAATATCGGTTATACTCAATGATAACAGACAGCATAGTCATAATTATTAATGGTATAAACATGAACAATGCAGAACCACCTGGAAATAACTTATTTCAAAAATCTAATGCTATGAAATGTACAACTAGCTTACCTTGTTCGCCCAACTCATTGCCTTCTTACCAGTGATCTGAATGAAGCCCGGGCTAATTTACATTAAGTTGCCGACGAGGTAATACTAAGTGGTTAAAACTGCCAAAATTTCGTTTATTTATTTTTATCGAATCCCGGAATGATCCGGGATTAAACTATATGAATAGTACTTTTAGTAGTCTGTACTAACTGTATTTTATAGCAATTCCAAAAATATTTTTAGCCAGTTCAAAACCATATTTTTAGTATGCATATAGACTACAACAATACGAGTTGTATCTGTACCAGTGGCGGATTGTGTGTTTATACTCCCGCCAGTAACTGTTCTGGAGAAAGATCGTTTTCATGTTTGCGACGAGTTAAAAATTATTTACGCACAACAATTACGGGGCAAAGGTTAAACGAAGCTGATTTTTTAAGGAAATTAGATTGCGAAGATTTAATAAATGATTTTGCTGCGAGATTTTTTTACGAGTTTTATAACACTTTAAAAACTTATTATATTTTGTATCGAAATAATAAACCTGCAGTTAAATAAATAAAACCTAAAAGGTTTGAAATGTTTTATTTAAATGTGCATTATCCCTGAAACTTCGGAAAATATTATAAACTAACAGCTATTACAATTATAGTTAACTAAATTACTGAATCGATTTCGATAAAAGTTGGCATTGGTATATTCATTACGTAGTCTTTAAGCATGGGGCCTATGGCGGCCATGACTGCAAATCCGCCACTGATCTGTACTAAGACTATACAATGAAATAAATGATTTCCGGGATCCGGGATTCGATAGAAAAATGTTTGTGGTTGTAACCACTCTAACACCCGTTTGCACTAAACTTATAAATCACTTAAGTCTTTGCCTAACTACTACCCGATCAAGTTAAGTCGGCACCTGAGTGTAAGCGACGTTTTCGAGCCAGATGCCGAGTTAACTTGACCGGGTAATAATTAAGCCAAGACTTAGGCGATTCATAAGTTTAGTGCAAACGGGTGTTACCCTCTTACACATGACCGGACGGTCTCGTTGGACACTTCGGTAAATTAGCCCCTTCGTTCCAATCACTGCTTCTTACAATAACAATGGGCAGGCCAGGCCAATAGAATATCGAAGTGTGACGAATCTTGAGTAAATTACTATGCCAATTGTACACTCTCAACAAATCAAGCTAACCGTGCATTGACGATTTCTAAAAAGAATCTAGTTGTAAAAGTCAATGAAAAGAATCAATGTAATACATTCTTATGGTAATACGGTGTACGGCGGACTACGGTGTCATCCTGTCTTGCGTGAGAGTCTATATTACAGGGCTCTCATTTATAGAATAGGCATTAAAAAAAAGCATAGCTACATGCATTCAGCTACTTTTAGTCGCAATATTAGCAGCAGGCTAATAGGCGGCTTCCCACGACCTTCACTAGATCGTCGGTCCACCTTATGCGGCAGACATATCCAGTTCAGTCCCACTTCAGCTTGATTGCGGGACGCCCTTTAATAGATACAAGATTAACTGGCATGACGTTGCGAGGGACCGGAAGGTGTTAAATAAGGCCTTTGGCCAAGTGAGGGACAGCTATATGGCTAATATAATAATAATATATTGTTTTTAAATAATTTTTAACGCAAATTTTGTTGCGAATAATATATTGTTTGTCTTAAGTTAAGGTTCTGTTTTTTTAGTTTTCACTATATAATATGTGTTATATGAAATTAAAATAGCAAAAAATATAAGTATATATTATGTAAGGTTGACACAACCAACACCAACAGTAGATAACTTTGCCCTTTTCCGCCGTGACAAATTATAAATAAGTAAATAAAAAATAAAATAAAAATAAAAACCATTTATTTTGAGGCCTTTACCTCGTAGATGTTAGTAACAATTTCCTTAACCTATTGTTAGTACTTATTACAATTTTTAACATAAATACACTAAACAAACAAAATAAAATAAAAGAGACAAAAACATTAGTAGTCCCTGCTCGGCCTGCTCATCCAACATGTAGTTTGATGAACTGACCGAGCAGAGCAGAATCCAATCTCTCTCCTACCATACTCAGGGCTCTGTTAGGGCTTCCCCGTACCTGCTGCACCAATGATGCAACACTCATACGCATAATAGCATAAAAGTCATCGGTGCTTGCGTCTGCGAACATACCAGACGCACTGCAGTAACGCGGGAGCCTGAACAGAGCCCTGAATATGTTATTGTAAATGTTATTGTATACGTCACGATATCAATTACGAGTGCTCTTTTTTCTCTTATTCAAAGTCACTGGTAACTTATTTTTGATACCGAAACATCTCGAACCAGTGAGCTTCTCGAACGGCATGCATCTTAAATATCAAATTGTAAATAATGCAAAAATTATGACATTTCATAGTGTATTCCATGACGCTTTTAATTACAAGATCACCAGAACAGAGGTTTTCTAGAGGGAATGACATCACGCACTAGTGCGTGCCACTGTTCCCTTCTAGATTCTCCGAAGGGTTCGAATTGGATCGAAACGACGACTCGCTGACGTTTCGGACACAGTGTTGTTGACACAATTGACACTTTTTAATTTTATTATTTTTTTCACTGACGATTCGGACACCAATAAAAATAGCTGCTTGACTCGCGGCGACGCCACTAGCGAATTCTCTCGAAGTCGGAACGCTCATCGCACTGCGGTTAATTTAAATCACCAGGGCTTGATATCGCTACCAAATTCCAACTATGATTATCGTTAAGTTACGTTAATTCTATAAAGTTCTTTTTACGTTCCCTAATGCGCTTTAGCCAAGACCGGATAGTTAATTTACCGTTAAAAATACAATCCAGGTAATGATAGCAAGCATAACCTTTGCTTTTAATGGTATCGTTTAACAGAATTATCTTTACCTTATTTTTAAAGGAAGTATCGTTACCTAATTATCAAAGCCCTGGAAATCACACGCAATGTATTAGTAATTCCTAATTTATAGTTTAGTTTATTTATCAAAAACATTACAAAAAGTAGTGTTTCCATGCTGTTGTTATATAGCTAAATGGGTTTAAGTTCCAATATTATTACGTTTTACCATCTGTAATGTTACCCTTTTCTTATGATTCTGATAGTGGACTAGCAAGTAATTTTACATTTTGTGATTCGCTAGTCGCGCCGCCCCGGCTTGTGATGACCGAAAGGTAAGAAATAACACTAGCTATAAGATCGGCAACGCCTTGTATTGACTTCCGCAGTGGCTGCTTTCCAACAAGCAGGCTGTGTGTTCATATGCCGGCTAAGGAAAATAAATGTGTTTAAATTGTGAATCTGTTTTGTTTATAGAAAACGACACCACCACTTGTGATTATTGACACAGAGGGCGTGTATAAGTTAGAAATGACAGTTTTGAGCAGTCCCAACTTCAAAGGATCCATGCAAGTGGAAATGGTGGCACCCTCTGGCTACTTGTCAGCCGCCATGTGGCCTCTCTTAGTGGTAAGGCGTTTAATTTATGCATATTATGTAATACACACTTTTTTAAACATTATAGTTCTATTCAATCAGGTAAGGTCAGTAGCAACGGACGACAACGAAATTTCTGTTTTAATACCAATTTATTGGCATTGGACAAAACGTCTATTGATTAATATTGTACTTTTGACGGAAGTACCAAAGCGATTGATTACTTACATTGCTGACTGTACCGAGAATAAACAAGTGTTCGCGATTGGAGTCTGGTGTGAGAAAAAGAACTAGTTCTATTAATGCTTTGGTGAGGTGTGTGTGGTATTAAATTATTTTGAGTACAAATATTTGCTTAGTATTTACATACATGTTATAAAAGTAACTGAACAACAGCTATCTCGAGTCCAAGTTACACTGATCTGATCAAATTCAATTTTATTTGTTCACAAGAAACATGGTAAATAAAAAGGTGTCATATTTGAAAAAAAATTTCAAACATAATTTGCTAATTTAGCATGCAAATATCAATTAGTTAATTATTATTGTTATTTATGCATTATTTATTAATTACAATCAATCAAATTACATAAGAAACATTCAATAACACAAATTGCAACAATAGAATGCAAAACCAAAACATCCTCAACATTACCTATAATCATAGTAGGTATTCAAGTATTTACCTACAGAATAAAAACACTGTTCCAGTAGCCAATGTTTTACTGTTCTACGGAACCGTGTCTTTGGCAGAATTTAAAATTCTGTTGGCAAGGCGTTAATACTTTAACGCATGAATTTAAAATTCTGTTGGCAAGGCGTTAAATACTTTAACGCACATGACTGAGGAATTCTTTGTGTAGAGAACTTTAAAGTTCATTTGGCGAGGCGAAGCGGGTCACCATGGAACGGGCGACCTGCCTCACACAACGCTGCTTTGGGAATTTACATGAATCAGCACGCCGTGCCGTGTAAAATGTCCGCCCGCTCAACATTGACGGTTCCGTTGTTGTATTGACACTACCCCCCTTTGATAGTTCTTCGGCGTGATGTGCGGCGTGTACACGGTGCAGTGCGCGTGCTGGCTGGCGGTGTGCGCGCTGCAGTGGCGCGACCTACTGCGCATCCAGTACTGGATCGGAGGAGTCGCCATACTGGGCATGGTCGAGAGCGCCACCTACTACGGCGTCTACTCCTCCATCAACAGGACCGGGTGAGTCATGAACCTGGCCAGCTTGTGTTTAACCTGCTGCGCATCCAGTACTGGATCGGGGGCGTCACCATACTGGGCGTGGTCGAGAGCGCCACCTACTACGGCGTCTACTCCCCCATCAACAGGACCGGGTGAGTCATGAACCTGGCCAGCTTGTGTTTAACCTGCTGCGCATCCAGTACTGGATCGGGGGCGTCACCATACTGGGCGTGGTCGAGAGCGCCACCTACTACGGCGTCTACTCCTCCATCAACAGGACCGGGTGAGTCATGAACCTGACCAGCTTGTGTTTAACCTGCTACGCATCCAGTACTGGATCGGAGGAGTCGCCATACTGGGCATGGTCGAGAGCGCCACCTACTACGGCGTCTACTCCTCCATCAACAGGACCGGGTGAGTCATGAACCTGACCAGCTTGTGTTTAACCTGCTACGCATCCAGTACTGGATCGGGGGCGTCACCATACTGGGCGTGGTCGAGAGCGCCACCTACTACGGCGTCTGCTCCTCCGTCAACAGGACCGGGTAAGTCATGAACCCGGCCAGCTTGTGTTTAAACCTGTTGCGCATCCAGTACTGGATCAGGGGCGTCGCCATACTGGGCATGGTCGAGAGCGCCACCTACTACGGCGTCTACTACTCCATCAACAGGACCGGGTAAGTTTTGTACCGTTTCTCTTATTTCGTTTATATTTTGGTCCTTCGAACTCTTTTTTCATAAAAATATTGTAACATAATAGGCATGATGTTGACAACAAACAGACAACACAAATAATTCTTTTCAGGACATTATACGTATAACAATGACCTTTATATTTTAATTGACCTAAGCATGAATTTCTGTAACCTAAAAGAAACAAAACGATGACGTCATAGTTTGCCATTCCAATTAATTTTTTATAAAACACTAGCTGACCCGGCGGACTTCGTACCTACCGCATTTTTTTATATGTAGCCTATGTTACTCAGCGCTAATGTAGCATTCTAATGGAGAAATAATGTTTTAAATCGATCCAGTAGTTTTTTAGTTTATTCGTTGCAAACATACATACATACAAAAATACAAAGCTTTCCTCTTTATAATACTAGCTGTCCCGGCGGACTTCGTATCGCTTTGACAGTTTCTATGTCAACAATACAAACAAATCGTTTCTATGACAACAAAACAAACAAATCGTATGTTTCACAGCTAGGAACATTTTGTATTGGAAAATTTAACGAAAAATTGGGGTGGACCACCCTTATCACTTAGGGGTATGAAAAACAGATTACGACCGATTGTCAGACCTACCGAGTATACATATAAAATTTCATAAAAATCGATCTAGCCGTTTCGGAGAAGTATGGCAACTAACATGTGACACGAGAATTTTATGTATCGAATCAGATATCGATTTAACAGTTGCTAAAAAGTTTCTCTCTTTATTGACTAACTAACCAATCCCCAATTGGTTAGTGATTACGGAAATTCATGCTTAGGTCAAATAAAACTTTGGTTAAAGTTTTGAAGAACTGACAAGTGATTTAATTTATACGTTTAATGGTCGTTGTAGATGACACAATTTTTGCAGAGATAGGTACTACTATTATCTAGGTTATTTACCGTCTTTGAGTTGCTTTAGTCACTACATAGGGGGCATGGAATGATAGGCAAGATAAGCATTAGTAACAACAATTACTCAAGAGAATATGATTAATTGTTGCTATAAAACGTACCTAATCAATATTTTTCCTTATGTTGGTTGTTTAATAAATCATTATCATCATCAGCTCATTTTATGTCCCCACTGCTGGGGCACGAGCCTTCCCTATGGATGGATAGGGAGAACGGGCCATACACCATCACGCGGGCCCAGTGCGGATTGGAACGACTTGTAATGCAGCCGGGACCAACGGCTTTTACGTGCCTTCCGAAGCACGGAGGAGCTCGAGATGAAACATTTTTGGTCACCCATCGTTGACCGCCCTTTGCGAAAGTTGCTTAACGTCAGCAATCGCAAACCGGCCGCGTTAACCACTGCACCATAGAGCTCCTCACATCGAGATTGTCAACATCCCTGTACAAAACGTTGCTTCACAAAAAGTAGCTTCGGTATAGATGCACCGTAAAAGAGTAAGGTTTTACAAATAGAACAGGGAATAAGTTGCGAATAGTTATTCCGTTTTTTGTTCCCGTCATGTAAACTTCATTTCAAAATAAGAGTGAGAGAGACGAAACACGGAATTGTATTCGGAGTTTATTCTCTGTTTATTTGTAAGTCACTTATAGTCAGGATGTGATTGGACCGTTTGTTGGCAGGTACTTCATCGTGGAGGCATACGTGTTCGCGGAGTGGGTGTCCGTGGCCAAGCGCGCGCTGGCAAGGATGCTAGTCATCATTGTCTCCCTCGGATTCGGCATTGTCAAGTAAGTTGTTCGCACTTATAAACTTTCGCGTAATATTTTTATTTTCAATGGTCGCTTAGTTTTGAAAATAATGTGTAAAATTCGTTCGTTCGATCTCTATGTCATTTGATTGCCTATTTCGGTACTTAAATGCATGTAAAAACTTAATCATAATTTTATTTATTATATTCAATATCACGTATGGGCGCAGACACACAATTAATTATTATCCCTTGTAAACCTTCCTATTTGTATAAAACAAAAATCGATTAAATCACAGTAATTATTTGACCTTTACATTATCTTTTATGATATATTAATAAAAAAGAGGGTAGTTTAAAACTTTAAAGCTGGGATTCCTAATGACGTACACAGTAAAAGTTTTAAGACATTGACGTACAAACTGCTAATGCACATATTGCGTGAAATTCAGGCCGCTTTTTGCGTGTTCTTTAGTTGCAATGCTCTATCTAGACGTGTACATAATCTAAGTCCGTGTGGGATTTAAAATGAAACAGGGTCTGACTATTGCTGTGTAGGGAGCTAGAGTTGTCACCGCGACGTCCATCCTGGTAGGCTACTCTTGACGCAAACTCAATCTCAATACAATTCCAATGCGATTAATGTGTATCGATATTGGGATAAGTTTCGCAATTTCGGAACGCCCCATATCGATAATAATTTGTTCACTCAATATCCACGCAATTTAATTCCAATGTAGCGCCATTATCGCTTTTAAGAGTGCCATTTGAATTTTTTAGATTTGGGATTGGAAATTGATTATTGCAATTGTGTTTCAAGAGTAACCCACCTGTCGTGTAGCTAGGCCACGACTTACTACTCCCCGCCACAACTGCCACAGCAGCGTACTCGTGTTGTCTATGGCTACATAATCTTTACCATCAGTGTTACCATCCATAGGGAAGGCTCGTGCCCCAGAAGTGGGGACAAAATTTCCTGTGCATACACTTAAAATAAAAATTATAAGTGAATAAATCAAAATACATGTTAAGAATTCAAAACAATCATTTTGAAGATTATATTAAAATAGTAAGCACATAAATTTATTAAATGGATGGATGTATGATACGTTTTGTTTCCAGACCTCGCCTAGGCCCGGCTCTCCAACGCGTAGTGGGAACCGGTGTGCTATGGGGAGTTCTCGCAGCCATCAACGCGTGGCTGCGTCTGCACCACAAGGCGAACGACTCCAACCGGGTGCTCCTACTATCCGAGGCGCCACTGTCGCTTCTGGACAGCGCCATCTGTTGGTGGGTGTTTGTGTCGCTGGCTCACACTATGCGCACGCTGCAGTTGAGGAGGTGAGTCTACTTATACTGGTTACTTGGTTTGTTTGTAGTGGTGTTTATTTGTGTACAGAGTGGCGTTGAAGTTATTATCAGAGATCGGAATAGGTAGAGCTATTTTGGTTCATTGACCGTAAACGTTGATGTTAATATGGACATTTCGCGAGATTCTAACTGAAACTTTTTTTATAAACATGACAAAAGAAGGCTCGTCTTACGTATTGGCAGTGGGCGCCACGACGACGTTGTCAAACTTACATTAGCGACGCGTTGCCAATTTCCATTGCGCACACGCGCGATCTTGCCGCACGATTTTGCCGCGCAACACGGCTTTTGGAAACAAAAAAAATACAATACCGGGCTCCGCCGCTAGAAGAACACACCTGTTTTTGTCTCTTTCTACAGCATTCAAATTGTTTATCGACAATATTTCGAGAATGTCCATATTAATACATCGTATTGCAAGTACATAAAATTGCTCTACCTATTCCGATCACTGGTTATTATCCATGAATGGTTCCGTTTCGTCGTGAAGTCTAGATAAAGACTACCTATCGCGGTCGCAGCTAGTACATTACACAGCTTCACGGAAGTCTGGGAGGCGCTTTAACTATCCTGGGCGTCTCTGAAGAGCTATTGTGGTTTCAAGTCATCATCGTGGCAAAGAAGTTTTTAATAATAATAAGTTTAAAATAGGTCGAGACATTATAAAACGGGCACGGGGAGAGAGAAAAGGTCTACATAACCCGAATGTGTAAGACAACAATTTTCCTGGTAAGTATTAAAAATAAAGTCGTATGTCGCAGGGCTTGGAAACCGGTTAATTTTTTGAACCGGTTTCACGAAATGATGCATGGAACTTTATTAAAAAGGTTACGTTCCATTGAACCGGTTTTTGAGCGGGTTTACAAAAAAAATGGTTTTTTTTAATAAACCGGTTAAAATTCAAAATGATAAATACTCGATTTACGTTTTCGACCCATATTGATAGGATGCGCGCAACTATCAAAATGAGATAGCGCTCGCGACGCAACACTAGTGCGCGCCGCGCCGGTATTTCGTCTAACAAGCTACAACAAGTCGCAGCCAGCGATCGCTAGAAATAAACCGGTTTATTTAGGTTCGAAATATCGCTTCTATTTGGCTCCGCTCCGGAACGGTACTTTACGATAGTACAGGTTTTACCCTAATGAAACCGGTTAATTTTGAACCGGTTTCATGCCCTGGTATGTCGCCATAGGCAGTTCCTTGATGGTTGACGATTCTGGATGAAGTGCGCTTCTGTCTTACATGTTAGAATAGTTTGCCAGCACACGTTTTCCCTCCTTTCTATGATATGGGGTCTTTCAAACGAGGCGTGAAGAGCACCTTGTGGGCCGGCAAAGTGAGGATAACTGATGCTGCGTTGTTTTCACGCTGCACCAGTTGTCGTCGCATCTGGAATCCATATTCACTTAACATCAGGTGAATTGGAGTCATTTGCCGTGCTACGTATAAAGAAAAAAAAATGTTATTACCGCACTGATTCTATTGGTGACATAACATGGCGCTGACTGCTCATTTGTTCCCTGATCACAACACAACCTGATTTTTTTCTAGGAAAGATTATTCACTCTTGCCTTAAAGAAACCTAGGTTGTAGAGATCAAGGAACACATGAACATCAATTCCTCCACTATAAGCAGCCCCCCAACCGCCTAACTCTTTCGCTTTCGATCGCTTTGAAGGCGAGGCCCTCGCCTCGCCTTCTAATATAATATCGAAATAGGGTTATTTCAAAAAGATGTACACATTTAAAGCAAATTATAAAAGACATTTACTTAATCTACAAAAGAATACCGCAGCGTGAACGTCTACTTCATTCCTAATAACTACTTTTTTGTGGCCTACATAATGTAATATCCAGAGTAGTGTGTAATAATGCCTACTTTATTGTTAGCAGTTAGTTATATTCTGATATGATTGTATTAATTTGTAAACTTCGGAAATAATAATATACCTACCTAATACTTACTGTAATTATAATAATGATTGTTGAAATTATTATATTTGTTTTTATGTTAAACTGAATTGGTTGTTTGCACAGTGGCACGCGCCTTTTCTCATCAAAGGTATCTGCAGAATACCAGTGGCATGACAACACGCGTTGTCACGGCTCAAACTGAGCAGAGGCCTATTGGTGTACCTACCAAAGTTGCTGTTTGTTTTTTAGTTTAATTTCATTGTTTAGATTTTTTTTTGTATGTACTGGTACCCAATCAACTTTTTTCTATTCTATTCTATTTAAATATAATATCCAATAATAATGAAAGCTATAGCCTATAGCTTTCGATATTGGTTTCATATTCCTTTCGAAATGACAAGATGTCGCCTCCTCCTCGCCTCGCCTTCAAAGCGATCGAAAGCGAGAGAGTTAGGCGGTCGACCCCCATGTTGGTGGTCATGCATAGACAATATAAATACAAAAATAACGTTGTTGATGGTTTTGTTACAGAAACACAATAAAGCTATCACTGTACAGACACTTCACGAACACACTTATATTCGCTGTGATCTCATCTGTGGTGTTCATGTTGTACTCTATCAAATCCTACAGAGTATTAGATTGTATCAGAGTAAGTATTATTTTCTATTTGCGTACCTTAAGGAATGGTGCAGACGCCTGCAAAGAACCTATACAAAACTGACGAATTTTTTCGATTCATTTTCAACCATATTCCTAAGACATTAAGTTCAAAGTCTATTGTAGAAATTTGACAGTTTGTGGTAGTCTAATGTGGAGGCGTGTGTACACAAGATAACGGTTCTAATATCCATCATCATCAGCTCATTTAATGTCCCCACTGCTGAGGCACGAGCATTCCCTATGGATGGATAGGGAGAACGGGCCATAAACCACCACGCGGGCCCAGTGCGGTGCGGTGGTTGTTAACGACTGCTAAAGCAGCCGGGACCAACGGCTTTATGTGCCTTCTGAAGCACGCAGAAGATAACCCATAGAAACACTTTAAAGCAGTCGCCCCACCATTGCCGTGATAGCTCGGTGCTGCGAGCGGCCGCGCGTCCAACCCGACTCTTTCAAGCGATACAATGCGTTATCCAATAGAGATAAAGCTTAAAATGGTTTGACAGTGAAACTGCCACTGTCGACCACAGCGTTACGTGAACCAATACCTTTTAATACCTATTAACCTACCTCCCGGACTATCACGTTGGAATCCAATATGGAGAATAGCGTTTTAGACATTTGAAGATTAAAATTTATATTTAATTTTTATGAATAGAAATCAACATTTCTCTTTTGTTTTTTACAAAATCTATCGTAAATACGTATTTTCTTACATGGTTCAAAATACTCTATTGAAAGCGCACAAAGTAGTTAGCGTTGATCCCCGTTATAAAACTTTGTTTAAAATAGAATGTGAAAAATTATAAGCGTATAATTTGTTAGTGTGTTAATAACACATTAATATATACATATATTTTATTATAATTTGAAAAAGTGTTAAAAAATCTACGAGCTGTATTCGAAACCGCAGCCCATGACATACCAGGTCACGTGTACTACCTCTTATGCTATCGTGGTTGACGTTGGACCGCCAATCCGCCGAAATTTATCAATGTCTACATCTACGTCATCAACATCCGATCCTAATATTTTTCTAAATATTTAAGATCCGTTATGAATACACGAACAAATATAGAAACAGAACCACGACAGCATAAAGGTAGTACAACTGACCCGGTATGTCATGGGGTGCGGGTTCGAAACCCGCTCGTAAATTTTTTTTCAACACTTTCAAATTGTAATATGTTCGCAACAAAATTTGCGTAAAATGATATATATAACCATAATCATAATGTTTATTATATTAATAACTAGCTGACCGGCGGATTTCGTACCGCTTTGACAGTTTCCATGACAACAAAACAAACAAATCATTTTGTATTGGAAAATTAAATTGTCGTTTTTAGTATTTTCCATTACTTATTATTTATGTTTCTCACCGTTTAAACCTTCCCTGAACTTCCACAAATATTTCAAAGTCAAAATTATCCAAATCGGTCCAGCCATTCTTGAGTTTTAGCGACTCAAACGAACAGCAATTGATTTTTATATATATATATATAGTAGAGACGCTAATGCAAGTGTACTGTTCGGTGGTAGGAGTGGAAGGAGGTTTGGATGGACGAGGCGTACTGGCACATCCTGTTCGGCAGCGTGCTCACCGTCATAATGGTACTGTGGCGGCCAACTAACAACAACCAGCGGTACGCGTTTACACCGCTGCTGGACAACGCTGAAGACGACGAAGGTATCCATCGTTCAATCTTTCATTCATTTATTCATTCAATCACTCACTCACTCACTCACGTAGTGTAGCTTATTGTTTTGGCGTCCCACCAACAACAACCAGCGGTACGCGTTTACACCGCTACTGGACAACGCAGAAGACGACTAAGGTATCCATCTTTCAATCATTCATTCATTCATTCAATCACTGACTTACGTAGTGTAGATTGTTGATTTGGCGGCCCACAACAACAACCAATGGTACGCGTTCACACCACTACTGGACAACCCAGCCACAAAACGACTTTAAAGTTTATACTGACACCCCCTACCAACCGTCAGGTTACAAAGTAGGTGGCAGACACCCTTGTGCAAACACAAGGGACCATCTACGTCAGGTCATAACGCCAGATCAGGACGCGCCGAAGCACATTCTTCATCAGACTAGTGTCTCGAGCCAGTTGCCCCGTGGACACGTATAGTCCACTACCTATCATCCAGATAGGTTACCGGAGCTGTAAGCTCGCTCACTTCTCGTTGCACTAAAAGCACAACTCGCAGATTCCACTGCTCGGGTCGTCGACTCCAAAGTCGACTACCAAATGTCCTCTTTGGTGGCGGAGTTGTAAGCCCACTCACTTCTCAGTACCCATCCAGGCATCTCTACTAGTTATCCAGACTATTGCCGAGGAGATGTTGGAGTTCTGCTCAGTGAAAACCACCGAGCATGGCAACCAACTATGGGCAACTCACGTGCCCCGCAAGTCCTTTCGCATCGGCCCCTCGAGACCGCTACTTAGACCCGCTCGCTGTGCACGAAATGGAAGCCTGGCCATCAACAACCAGGCAGACGAACATTCCCACTTCTACAGCTAACCACATGACACCAACCCGAGTCCAACCCATGTCCGGGACCTGCCGGAGACGCCCGCGAAGGCATAACCGGCAGGGGGCCTAGGATCCGGAACTCCCGTGGTACCCTTGAAAAGACAGCCGGACCCGTAGTTCCAGCTGCCATACCCTACCTATCAGGGTCAGTAGATAGGGACATACCACTACTGGACAATGCGGAGGATGACGAAAGAATCAATTCATTAATTCATTCACTGGCGTCCTTCACAAGATTATTATGTAGATTGTCTTTATGGCGGCCCACCAACAACAACTAGCGGAATGCGTTCACGCCGCTGCTGGACATAATGGTGGACGATGAAGGTATTTTCACCGTTCATTCATTCACTTGCCTCTTTTTTAGAGTATTAGGTACCTATGTATCGTATTGGCAGTCCTCCAACATTACTTATAACCTCCTTCTGAAGACTATTATGTAGATCGTCGTTTTTTTGCCTTAACAACAACTGAACTCTTTGTGCCTTCATCATCATCATCATTATCACCAGCACATTTTATGTCCCCACTGCTGGGGCACGAGCCTTCCCTTTGGATGGATAGCGAGAACGGGCCATAAACCACCACGCGGGCCTAGTGCGGATTGGTGGTTGTTAACGACTGCTAGTGCAGCCGAGACCAACGGCTTTACGTGCCTTCCGAATCACGGAGGAGCTCGAGATAATACATTTTTAGTCGCCCATCCGATGACCGGCCTTTGCAAAAGTTGCTTTACCTCAGCAATCGCAGACCGGGCGCGTTAACCACTGCGCCATCGAGCTCCACGGTACTTTCTTTGTACCTTAAATATAAACAAATAATAAGCTCCGAATAGATTATTCCGTGTTTTGTTCCTGTCATGTAAACGTCATTTCAATTTAGAGTAAAGGCTAGGCCAAACCAACGCGTTCAGCTCGCGTCCGCGTTGGCGTGCGCGGTGGCGATCAGTTGTTGTGTACGAACTTGTAGCGACATGTTCACATTGATGCGTCCTCTGATTGGCCGCGGCGTCCGGTGCAGCGTCTGCACGCGGCGGTGGCGATCAGGTGGGTTACTCTTGAAACACAATTGCAATAATCAATTTCCAATCCCAAATCTAAAAAATTCAAATGGCACTCTTAAAAGCGATAATAGCGCTACATTAGAATTAATTTGCGTGGAAATTGAGTGAACAAATTATTATCGAGATGGGGCGTTCCGAAATTGCGAAACTTATCCCAATATCGATACATATTAATCGCATTGGAATTGTATTGAGATTGAGTTTGCGTCAAGAGTAGCCTACCAGATCGCGCTTGTTGCGTTAGGACGCTGCACGCCAGTAGTTGAGAAAAACTATCTGTATCAGACAGCATTGTAGTGACGTGACTCCAGCCTTGTAAACGCCTGAACAAACGCGACAGTGTGCACAACTTTTGCACGCACAGTAACCGCCACCGTGCACGCCAACGCGAACGCGAGCTGAACGCGTTGGTTTGGCCTAGCCTTAAGGCCTTTCAAATAAACAAAGAAAAAAATTTTTTTTTTTTTTTTACATGTTGTGGTTGTCTTCTATAAGTATGTTCTATGTTTATTTGTAATGGAAAGTGTCCTGCTATGATCGGGCATTTTCCAATATTTTTGACGCTGTACGAGAGGAAAGGGCTGGACACTTGCTGAGTTTCTTGCTTTGCCACTTGTAGACTTACGAACCGATGGCATAGTGACATTCATAAGAGCTACTTGTAGCCTAAACTAAATAAAATGATTTAAAAAAAAAAAGGTCCGAATAGTTATTCCGTGTTTTGTTCCTGTCATGTAAACGTCATTTCAAATTAGAGTAAAAGAGACAAAACACGGAATAACTATTCGGACCTTATTCTTTGTTTATTTGTAAGGGGGTTAGTCTTTAATCTGTTTATAGATAACAACGAAGGTATTATCCTTAATTCATACACTCACTCATATTATTGGAGATGTTATTTTGACGGTCCATCAACAATAATCAGTGCGACACGTGCAATCTGTTAATACTCGTAGATAACGACGACAGCATAATCATTAATTCATTTACTCGCCTCTTTCTCATGACTGTTGTCGTTTTGGCGTCCCACCGACAATAACCAGCAACACAACTTATCCAAAAGTTCCCCAATGGTGTAACGCTCTTCTGTTTCTAACAACTCAACATTCTCTTGCAGAGGAAGAAGAGCAATTCGTAAATGACGCGTACGGCGTAAAAATGCGCGGCTCAGGCATCAACAATAGTGACAGTGTGGAGTTCAAAGATTCCTCGCACCCCGATCCTAACAGCAACTCGCTAGACTCCGATCTCCGCTGGGTGGAAGAGAATATACCAACCAGCACGCTTCCCCTATTAGATTCCGATGAGGAAATAATCAACACCAAATTCGAAGTGTCGAAAATGCAGTAGTTACTTAAACGAGTATTCTGTATAAAGTATTTATGTAAATGTGAATTGTGATTTCATTTATACCTTTGTAAAAAACAAGTTATTTTAATAAGCGCACCTTATCGTAATAAAGTTTAGTTGAGTCACGTAATTATATGTTATTTGTTGTTATTTTGTTGTGTTTGACCATTTCAGCCTGTACATAGTTTGTGGCTTTTGAAGATTACACTCAAATCACCTAGGGTACGTAAGGCGATTTACACATGACTGATGTCGAGGCGATATGCGGCTGCCGTAGTATAACTTGCGTCATTCAGTGCGATATGCCGTCGCGTCGGTCAGATCGACTTGATGCAGCGTCGTTGCCTGTCGACTAGTGCGTGTGGCTCATTTTGGCATGGCCACCATCACACTCAAAATCTGACCTTATAGATAGAGGATAGTAGAGTCGATAGTACTATAGTAGTATGTATATTGTACTGTAGTTGTATTGTACAATCTTACTGTTATATCGATAAAATAAGTTGATATAACTTTTCATAGAAGCACCGACAAACTGGAGTTTTGTCAACATACTTCGACATATTACGGTCGTAGTGAATCAGATCTTCGCTACGACCTGTAGTTTTCGAGATAATGCCTAAGATGAGCCACACTCACTCGGCACATAATGCTGATTACTGAAGAGTAGACTCATTTATCATCTATACTATTTTTGTCAGTTTTTAAAGTTTTTTATATCATATTTTAATTAAATATAAACACTACATAATAAATCACTTACTGCCTATCCGTGGATTAAGCGAAAGTAGCCAAAATGCTCAACTCCAAGTTAAACTTTGACCTTGTTTTAAACTAAACTACCTACTACAGGTTTGACTGCCTCTATGGTCCAGTAGTTAGACGATCGGTGTTAAACTTGGAGATGCAGGGTTCGATTCCCAGACGTACATGTTATACTGTGTTCGTTATAAATGAGGATATTGCTTGTGGGTCACCACAATGAACATTTATTTAGAGATGTCGCAACTGCGTAAATGCGCAAGGTGACGATCCCCTTTTTTCGTAACTCAAATAATTGTCTTTAATTATGCGATTAAAAACTACTAAATCATAAGATAAAACATTTATTTGTACATACACATTAAATAATCTTTGTTCGTTAAACATGATCTTTGGTATATAAAATATAATATTGGAATATGGCCACAATACTTATGTAACTATACAATAAAATGGAAGTTTGCTAAGAGTCAGTCAATACATAGTACTCGGAAATTCAGAATACATTTTTATAACTTTTCAAATAAATGTTTGCAACTTTATATCATTAAAATAAATTGGTAATATTTGGAATAGTCACGATTATTTAGACACTTGCACTAACATAACATAAATAATTTGTGCTTTAATATCCTTATTTAAGTAGTTGTTTAACAATATAATTTTATGGAAGAATACTTATAAATAATATGGAAAAATATTAACTTTCTTGTCATCATAAAATAGAAAATTCAGTAATAATTATGCAAGAACCATCACACAGACAACGGAAGTGCGCGATACACGATAGAAAAGATAACTAGGATCCCAAATATGGACCCACAATGATTGTTACTTATTGCATAGGTACTTATTCAACTCGTCAAAATATAAGTTTTATGATAATATATTAACTGCTACTCCAAGGTACAGTTACTTATTTATAGTTTATGTATGTACAGTACATTAGTTTTATAGAAATGAGCAAAATATCTCAGCATACTAGCCTTAAATATTTATAAAATATAGCTGGGTCAGGTAGGCATTAAATTTTTTCAGTATTTTATAAATATTTAATTCAGCTTCAGTGCAGCAATTAGCACATAAAAATAAAAAGTAAAATTTACTAGCCTTAGTTCCATCTGAAATGAAATTGTTAAATATCATAAAGATACCTATTAGTTACAATTTTAGAGATCTAAGAAAAAATACTGAATAATTTTAACTTTCTAATATATTTTTTACTGTAGGTATGCTCCCAAGGTTTATGAATTAAATGGAATATTATTATCTTTTTGATGTTGTAAAGATAACATAATTTAGTTGTTGTCATAATAAAATTCATAATCTTCCGGCTCCTCTGGTATCTGAGGTGGATCTTGAGGAATATCAATGCCTTCTGCATCCAAAAGACGAACTTTAATATCCATTGACAGAAGAGTTTCTAAATCACTCTCAAATGTCTTGCTTAACATTTTTTCATTTAACAAAGCATTAATCCCGTCTGTCCAAAAGTCAAAGATTTGTTCGTCTGGTGCCACGAAATCCAAGGATGTCACTTCAGCTGATTTCAGTATTAACGAGAATGCTAAATGGAGATTTATTTTTCGCCCTTTCAAATCTTTCATGTGTGGACAGTCTTTACCGACAACCACACATTTTATATCTGCAACTGGTAGCTTATTCCCAAGTTCTTCTAGGCTTGGTGTACTTTTTTCGTCACAGTCTCCATAGTGTAGCACTTTGTGGTTTGGAGAGAGACGCACAAACCAAAACTTGTCTTTTATCCTTTGAGCTCTTGATGAATATTTCTTGAACCTGGTACCCCCAACTAAAACACCAAGCCTTTGCTGTTGGATCAAATCTATAATCTCAGGAGTGATTTTTTCTTTTAATTCCACTATTGGTCGAGCATGTGACTCCCAGACTTCCCTGTTGTTACGTTCTTGTTGCCTTATTTGTGTTATTTCAGAATATGTTAACTGGTTAACTTTTTGGCGAAACTTGTCAATGCCTTTTGGAGTGGAAGACAATGCTCTGCTTATTTGCTCTCTTACAACACTAGACACTTTAATAAAGTCTTCTGTAGTTGCCCTCATCTCTTTCCATGTTTTATTCAGTAATACTATACAAATACAGAATAGTTCCTCAAAAGGGTGATCATGGGTGAAGAATAAAGGTTGATAAGTCTGCCCCTGCTCACTGGGTGGCTCTCCAATATGCAGTATGTCACATAGTTGCTTTATCAGCTCTACACTGGTTTTACCAAATGGACATTCATGTTCATCTGCTCTGCAACTATTCTCTAAGACTATTTTAGTATAATCTTCTGGATAGTTTCTAGCGAAATACAACATACAATCTAAAGCCAAAACTCCTGGTGGCACTTCGTTAAAATCTTTAATTGGGTCAATCTCACACTTGAAGCCGAGCTTTTTGAATTCCTTTGAATAACTTCCAAATTGACGTCTTGTTGTCACTTCTATGTTGGAATTGTTGTCATTTTCAAAAGCAATTTTTCGAAGTTCCTTTATTTTCTCCTGGGATTCCTGCTCCTGTGTGTCAGCCCTCTGCCTCATCTTAGGTTCCAATAGTCCAAGCATAAGAGTTTGCAACACGTAAAGCTGATGAGCTAATTCTGTACCCAATGCTTCTTTTGAAGAATTTTTTGAGAATTCACTAGCTCCTATAAGGTTTTCATATATAATATTTCGAACTTGTTTAGAAGCTAAGGTTGCTGCAATTGCTTTCTTTTTGGTAATGTCAGCTTTAGCAAAAATTGCATTTACTAGTGCAATAGCATTTTGCTGGATTACACTGTCTTGATATGGGTTTTGCAAATGGGAAATTAAACTAGGAATAGTTATTTCCTGCTCTACGTGGGAGTTCTTACCAGAGCTATTAAGAACAATATTCTCAAGAATAGAAAGACATGACTGTATTATCTTTGGGTCTTGTGTACTTGCCTGGTTGCTGATAAAGCTCGCTACTTTATTTATAAATTGGTTTTCTAAGATATCCCAAGAAATTATTCCATGATCCATAAGTTCAACAAAAGTGACGAGAGCGTATTTGAGAGAGTTCCCTTTAAATCGACCAGTTTCAATATTATTTATTATAAGAGAGAGGCCCTTTTTGTTTATGAACTCCAGAGCAAATGTAAGATCACTGCTTAAAGTAGACAATTTTGCCAGAGCTTGTTCAGTTTGTTCAGCCTCTGATCCCTTGTTTATTTTAGCTAGAATATCCTGAACTGTTTTGGCAGGCGACTGTTCAAGGCGAAGCACCGATCCGTTTTTTATTTCGTTCCGATTCTTTTCTGTGATATAGTTCTGGTTATTGCTTTCTGAGAATTGTAAAGCATAGTTGTCCGGATCAAGAAGGCCCCAAGGTTTGCAAAGTAGTTGAATAATGCTCGACAAAGGTTGACTTTGGTCAAACTCAATTAGCTGTGGCACCTTATCAGACGCATTTAGCATTTCCACAGCAATCTTTAGTATGGTCGAGTCCTTCTCTTTCGTTGCTGACGGCATTTTTATTGGTTTTGTAGACATTTAATTATCATCTGTTAATTTTTTTGTTAATTAAAATGCGAATCACAACAACTTCCCCTTACGTTCACACCTCATTACTTTTTCAAATTCAGACTCTTTTGGAGAATGCAAACGGTGCTAGTCCATACAGCCTTATCTTAATAAGTTTTTTTTAAATAATTCGACGATTTTGTTTAATAAAAAATTATAATAAATAAATTCATAGTTTACTTAACTTTACTTATATTGTGTAGTTTCAGTGGAAATAAATAGGTATATCTATATCAAAATCAAAACAAAAAACTTTTATTTCAGCACTAGAAACATTGTAACAATTCACTTGGAGCCTCCTATTAGACATGAAAATATCTGTAACAGAAGGCTCCGCTTTTCCATAATCATAACTTAATAATATTTCTAGTTTTAATTGCTAAAGTACTTAAGGGGATGCCGCGCGCAATTTCGAAAATTTACTTGTTTTTAAGTCACTGGTGCTAGGCGCTGAATAGGTCATATCCATAAGACGTCTCAGCCAAAAAGACGTCCACTGCTGGACAAAGGCCTCCCTCAAGGATAAATAATTTTGAGGGGAATTTGCCATAATCGCCACGCTTGGCAGGCGGGTTGGCGATCACAGTAAGGTGTGAATAATCACTATTAATCACAGAGAGACGCTGCTGCCCATCCTCTGGAATGGTCCCATAGTCGCCTTCTACGACACCCACGGGAAGAGATGGGGTGGTGCAATTCTTAACCCCGGCACCACACGGGGTCACAGTAGGTCATATCATATACATTAAAAGGACGAGTGTAGGTTAGCTTGATCCTTTCACAAGGCCGTGGTTGTCTTGGAATTTGAAACTAATACCCAGAGGCAGAAACTGCATAAACAATACGTAAAAGTAATGATATCTAAAAACTTATTTCTTCAGAAACTTTGTAAATATAGCACAAATGAAACAATGATCCGACATCAAAATGTTTGTATTGATATTTCGCAGGCCACTGTTGTCTTATTTTTCAATTAAAAAATATGAATGTAAAAATATTAAGACTTTTCTTATTTTTTACCCAAACGCCTATGATTTTACGAAAGTAAACATTGCTTTAATTAAATCACCAGCCTACTCTGTACAGATATTAGTGTGCGTGCGTATTCGTAGTCGTGCGCCGTTGTCACACCACTGCCACGGCATTCTGTACACAAGCTTCATTCTTAATAACGGCAACTAAACCTGCGTAAAGCTATATGACTATATACCGGTACCAAAATACGTAGCATTTATTATGTAACGTATTTTTAAAGATAACTATCGTAGTGGCACATTAAGACGCCAAAAAATAAATACTGGATTCTTGCTCGTCACACACCAGTTGCTGACCCTTATTTTTAATATTTAAGGGACAAGTGTCGATTACTGGTTCCAGTCGACAGGGCGAGTGTTCGAACACTGTGTCACCACTACCCTAAATTTAACAGAAACGGGAATATTTCAGCAATAATTGGATCTATCGCATAGTAATCGAAGGCACTAAAACCGTAGCGCCATCTAGCGAACCACTGTAAAACTGTAAATGGAAAATAAAAATAAAGGAACACTACATACTTATTTTGCACTGTTTATTCCAGGATCATACAATTCGTATCGCACATCATACAACAAAGTTCGTCATCCATCAGCACAATTCCCTTATCCATAAACACACAGCATAAATTATAATTATTTACATTGTACTGTTAAAATCCTTGTTATTAAAATATTTTCTATACAATTATTTTATTACATTATCTAATTTATCGGTCACACATTAGCTTAAAATCTTTAAGTCAGTCAATCAATCTTAAGTTAAAAACTTAAATAAAAGAGGAATTAGAAAAAGTGTATGAATAAAGGAATTTTATGCTCTTAGGCCAAGGCCTAAAATCAGCCTCCTTACATTACAGCACAAATTATTTATAGAAATAATAATAATATTGTAATTGATAATACTACAATTATTATGAAGACATGCTATTCCGATCTACACTGTGGCACATGTAACAGTGAACAACTGTGTGTGAGCTTTTCTTTATTAGTATCGTCTTTCATTGAGGCATTCTATGGTAGATAATCTAGGTCTAGATCATTCACAGTAAGTGCGAAAGATAAAAATATATTTTTAAGTGACCCTGACTCTAGTCTTGCTTATGATTATCTTCCATGCATGCAAATCTAACAGCTTTTATATCAAAAATCAAAAATCAAAATCAAAAAATTTTAAATTTGCGTAAAATTATAGTATAAAACCATAATCATAAAACATTATTAATAAAATCAATTCTTTTGTCCTATGGTAGTTGATCATAGTTTAACCCATAAATTCATAATCTTTTTATATTATATATATATATATATATATATATATATTATATTTATATCTATATATTTCGGTATTCCATACAAACTTCAATGCTTAATTCTTTCAAACCAATAAGCCAATTTTAATGAAACTTTGTATGCAGGAAACATAACTTACTAAAGTGATTTTTGTAGCTAAGTATTATTATTGTTTTATATTTCTTGAAGTGCTAGTAATAGGCACGCACAGCTCATAATTCATATATATGGGTTTGTAATAATAGATTGGGCTATCAGCAAAGATAATTTCAAAATACTGAACATGCAGGGTGCCTAGTGCGAGTTTCATTCGCCATTCAATTGTCTTAATGAAAACGAGCAATTGTATGGCAAATTTTAATTCTCCTCGTTTTTCACCAGGAATGATTGGTGTGTGTGTATGGAACTCGCACCTAAGCACCCAGAAGACATTCACTAGTTAGATTTTTACGCAAATTGTGGCAAAATAAACTTTACTATGCCTAAAAAGGTGCGAGATTTTTGACGCTATATGGTATCTACGCTGACGCTATAATGATACTTATTAACTCTTTATTGAAATTCTCGAAATGTATGTATCTTTATAATCAAATTGTAAATAATGCGAAAATTATTATATTTGTTAGTGTATTTAAAGTCACTTTTAATTTTGAATCTTCTGTGAGTTTCAAAAATCGCTCCCAGGGATATAGTAGTTAGGAAAATGCTAACCGCAACTTCACCACCTGCTCTAAAACCAACTACATTGTAACATTACAGTTCGCATACAGGATAGCATAATTGAAAAGAATATGTGAAATAAGAACATGTAGGAAAACAGTAATTATTACGCTTGCTTAACCCAAAGTTAGTTTACGAATGTCACTACCACAATATTCTTTATGTTAAGTGTTTGTGTCGCTTGTTGCAGCAAACGGGCGAGGTCGACGTCGGTCGCTCAGCAGAGCTGCATCGCTGACGAAGCCGTTGCCAAGCGAACCGACTCGGTCTTTTAATGACAAAAAATATATTAACAATATTTAGCTACAAAAGAGTTTATTGAACAAACATTACATACTTTACTCAGTACAGTAGACTTGAATTAAAAAATATCTCTCATGTAAAAGTGGGACTTACCGAAGTAGCATTCATACTTATGATTGCAAACCTTGTAAATGCTTGTCGAATTAGTAACAAAGAAAAATCAGAAATTAAATGGACTAATAAATATATAGATGCAGTATTTATCTAGTTAAGCAGTCTCTTTTGAGTAAAATATTACAAGAAGTATCCAGGTGGCGTTTGTTGTTTTTTTCTTACATTTTTGCCAATTTGATAGTGACTTTCTGTTATTATTTCTTACGGGCATAGAATGGTTTACCACTTTTACTACTTTTACATGCCCAATTATTTTCAAGTGACTGCATGCTGTTTGCATGCATGAAATAATAACTTTTTACAAGATAAAACAAACAGTGCTCACTACTATAAATGGCAATGCCATAAACATGTATTAGGAACCTGCTTCCTGTTCTTGCTCCTCGGTAGAAAGTGCCCTAGATGAGGTGGTATGCGTGTTCATTTGAGAGAAAACCTCCTTCTCTCCTAACGCCAGTGGGTCAGGCTGTGCAGCAGGAGATGGAGCATACACCATCATGGGTGACGGAGAAGCCGGCCTCACCACACTAGCACCTGAAGCCTCTTGTTCCTCCAAGAATCTGTCCATGTAATCAGTGTGTCCGGGATGTAATGTGTACTTTTTCTTTTCAAGACGAGCTTTGTTCGCAAAAATATCATGTCTCTCTGTTTTTTTCCAAATGTAATAAAATTGAACCAACTCTCCCACTGACCTGGTTCGTACCTTATGCTGCCTTATTAGATGGAAGTCCTTACCGTGAGCTTTAAGACCATTTTCAAAGTTTCGACATTCCTCTTCTGACCATAAACTAGCATGAGCTGGGGTTTGTGCGGAAATCCGCCTTCTTCTCAATGCTTCCTCAACATTGTGTCCACACTGTTGCAATAAAAATAAAGCTTCCTCATCATCACGGAGCTGCTTCCCCCGAGGTACTGCTTCAACTCCTGTGCCAGAGTTCATAGTGCAAATTTTTTTCATATAATCTTCAATAACTTTTTCATCTAAAATACTAGGGTTCCAAAGTAGTTTATCTTCATTCTCATATGGAAGCGCATCATCGTAACTGCAGAGACCTTCAGGAATGCCAGCTTGGTAATCACTACCAACCATTATAGTCTTTTTCCAATCATCTTCGTCTGGGCTGTAATCATAGTCGTCTTCCTCTTCAGATGGAGGTCTGGAACCAGATCGAAGGCATCTTGTGGCTTCTGGACTAGTAGTCTCACTATATAGTTGCTGCAACGCAGACTCAGGCTTTTCAATTTCCTCCGGTACCACTTCAGGAATTGGTTCTGGTGCTGGCTTATCCATACTTTTGTCGTAACCGTAAAGTGCCAGTAATTCTTCTAAAGGCATATCACCTTCTTGTTGAAGACTGTTCAACTCAGCCTTTGGGTCCTGCTTCTCTCCTGCCGCTAAAGCTTCTTCTTCATCTAGTGTTCTCTCGTCATCAAAATCATTTACCATCATATCCACAGTAGGCTCAAATAGAGACTTGTCGTTCCCCACGTCCATGCTCGCATCGTGTTCGTTAACATTGGCCACTAACGCGCAGTCTGACATGACGACCAGCGTACCACTCTATGAAGATTGTTTCATTAAAACACAATAATCATCTTAAATATTTATTGTTACTTTACGTGCTACACTATTAAAATAAGTAAAAAACAATACAGATAACACATACTGTGTGTTTAATAAAGCAAAATACGTCGGACAAAACAAAAATATTTTGACACGAAATCACGAAGTCTACCATGTCATTTTTTTACTTTTTTTTTCCTTTATTTAGGTAATACAAAGGAGTCGAACCAATAGAACCAAGTCAGCTGTCTAATATTAAAATAAAAATTAAATAAAACAAAGCATGACGTGTATTTCGTGTTATTACTTGTTTTGTTTAATATTATTATTAATAATAAAACATTTATCTTCAGTTAACAAAAATGTGTTTTATTTATTTAATAGTCTAAAATAAATAAACGCGTTTTAGAAACCCGTTCTAGTACGTATTACTTTTCTCTAAGGCTGTGTTTGTATGATCCTCCAATGTGGGGTATGTTCCGATATACACTGCGAGCACTGTGCAGTGCTCTTACTGTTGAGAAATTTGTTCCGTTATGGACTGACAGTATACTGCCGCAGTACTTAGGGAAATATATGATGTCATAAATCGTCGCCATTTTTGTACTGTAAGCACTGGCATTTTCGAGGTAAGGTGCTTTCAGTGCTTTGATCACGTGATCAAAAAAAAAATTACATGGCGTCCAGAAATTACATGGATGACAGCATGGATGACAGTATACTAGACTGCGTTCAGTTTTAAACAGTAACCAGTAGAGTTAACTATAAAGGAACAGCTTGTCAGTATACTAAATTGACGTCACACCTTAGGGGCTGTGCCCACCTAAGTAACGTGACACGTGATCTGACAAGTGATCTGGCATGTAACTTGCCACTAGCATCAACATTCAAAGTAAATGTATGGGCTAGCGCCCATTCGTCATTCGCGTGGCGTTGCGCGATACGTAGTGTGTGTGATACGTGTATATTAGTGACACAATAAAGTGACGCGAGTGTGTACTGTGTGTGGGTGTGTGTGTGTGTGTGTGTGTGTGTGTGTGTGTGTGTGTGTTCGAATTGTAAAAGATCGAATTGTAACCATGAAACGAATCACCGTTGATGCTATTATATTAGTTCTCTCAGGAGAGATTTAAAGATATTAATATAATGACAGTTGCATCACAATATATTTACGAAAACCTAATGTATGTTTATAAAAATATTTAAACTTTTTCTAAAAACAGTGATATTCACAAAGTAAACACTAGAAATAAAAATAAACTAGCAGTACCTTATACTAGGCTCCACAAAGTAAATAATTCATTTAGAGGCCTGTGTGTACGTTTTTACAATAAAGTTCTAAGTAATATTTTAAAACTTGATATTAATAAACTTAAAATCACCATCAAAGAAAAGCTTTGTAAAAAAGCTTATTATAAAGTGTCTCATTAGTCATTACAATGAAGACAAGACAGCATGGGTTTAAAATGCTCCAACCACTCTAACAGGTATTTCATATTGTAATTTTAAACTTGTATAACTTGGTAACGGCATATAATTTTGTAAATGTTGTTACTTATATAAACGCTGTGGAGTTTCTTGCGCCCATTCTTCTCCACAGCTAAAAAATAGACGTCCTGAATGGGTAGTAGGTAAAAATGTTTGGACGATTTAAAAGCACTTTTCTAAAGTTTATTTGAATAAAAAATATTTGTCTTTGACTTTGACTTTGAACGAGAGTTTTAGTTAAATATGTAGAATTACAGTCACATCAAAACCAATTATTTCAGTGAAAGAATTATTGAAATTGGACCAAAAATTACGAAGTTAGAGCGATTTTCGTGCTGCATTCACAAAAACGCACACCAATATACTCGAATCACTGATGACGTCATCAGCCACACTCTCACTTGCTGGCCAGTTGCCGCTTGCCACCTGCCACTGTATTTTTGTATGTTGCAACCATGGGCGTACCCAGCTTCGTCCTTCTTCATCGTCCGCGGCTGTTTTGTCATACACACTCAGCGTTGCCAGAATGTTACTTTTTTAACATTTTACGTTACTTTTGACCATCTCATGTTACTTCCATGTTACACGACTCAAAATGTTATTTGTACGTTACTTTGAGAACTTGATAAAAATATAGGTACCTATAATTAAATATTTTCCAGCATACAAAGATAATCGTGAATCGAAACGCAAGATAATGTCATCTTCTTTTGTTTATTTATTTTTTGTCCATTTTCTTCTCTTTCTTACAAGGTAGCGAAGGTAGCTAACGAACTTTGAAAACAAAGTTCAATAATTTATTACTTTTATTACTTCGATCAATTAATTTTAATACTACTTATTGCTGAAGGAAGGCACTGACCTCGGTCATACCGGTAGTATATCTAGCATTGGAGGTCAGGGAAGTCACTTTCGTTATTGTAACCTGTTTTTATGTGATAATAAAATAATAATTAAAGTAATAGGTTTAGGTACTTATTGAATTAGACAACATTGGATCCATTGTTTTTCTTTCTTTCGAAGCTTCAAGAATGGAATAGAAAGTTTTTTGTGTAATCAAGTGCCTAGGTAGGTGGTAGGTACATAATAATAAAATAAAATAAATAAAGGAGATACCTAATAATAAATAAAAAAAAAATAGTTATTGTTACTTTTCTCGTGTAAATGTTACTTTTTGAACCGTCTCGTGTTTCTTTTGACTATCGGTCACTGGCAACACTGTACACACTACACAAACACACCTACATGAAACATTAGGTATACAGCGTGTCCAGAAAACGAAAGATAATCCTTTAGCTGCGGGTGGGTCACATCATGTCCTACCGCATTCTGGAATTTTAGATTAGTAAAAATCACAAAATCGCAAATTTTGTTGCGAACACCACTGTAGGGAAGCCTGTGGTACATCACGTCGGGGTCACCACTGTAGGGAAGCCTGTGATAGGATGGAATGCCACATCGAGGAAGGCCAAAGGGAAGATCTTCCTCCGAGCTGGGTGGTATAGCTTGCGGACCGAGGTCCAACGGATGTTAGTTGGAAGTGCTATATATAGCGAAGGAGTCGCTGAAACTTCGCTATCGCGATGCAGGCTTCCCATACTATGTTACTGTCGTAGTATGGGCGACGTCGTGGGTATGCGTTTGTGGCGCCATCTGTTGACACGGTTGAGAAAGTGTTTCTACGTGTCGAGTAATGTGCGGCGTATGCGGTAGGTGACGCCGCCACAGAAGCAAGACATGCCATCATTTCGCTCATTAGATTTTGCATCGACAACATTTGTTTTCTCATTTCAGTAAACTCATTTTTTATTTCTGCAATATCTGACTTAATTTCTTCATTCTCAGGTAATTTTCTTTCATTGCGGAAGGTTATTTGAGTTCTATCAATAGAATCGGAAATGTCAGTTTTATTAGTTATATCTGGATATGAACCACTTCGTTCGAAGTTTAGGCCACTTCCAGTAGTAGGAGACCGTACTTACCACTTACCAGTTTTTTTTACAATGATGCGTGAGCGAGACGAAGATGTATAATAGGAGCCCGTCTTTTTTACTCGAGGGGGCGCTGCTGCTGGCTTCGCTGTGTAGGAACGTCGTTTTTGAGTCATGCGGTGCAGTTCAAAAACAGCTTTACTTTTTAATCACTCAGGGTGGTTATCAATAAGCAAAGATTTGAAGTTTTGCGGAATAAACTAAAATACGTCCACTCTGTACGCTTTTTCGACAACGAACCGAAGGAAACTAAGCACACAGCCATCTCGCGAGTTTTTGAGTAATTAATCCTTTAACCGGCAATACCGTTATATTACGGGTACATTCAACTAATAATAATTGTAAATAATTTTATGGTCCAAAACAGAAAAAATCGAAGTCGATTTTCAAGGGTGAGGTACAATTCACTGAATCGATTCAGTACTACATATCGATTTAAACAATCGATTTTTTTTGGCCAGAAAAATCTATTTTTCTATTAATCGATCTCATATCGCATCCCTAGTGTGTGTCAGACAAGAACAAGATAGGACTTTCGATTAGTTATTCTGAAAGAGTAAAGTAAATTAATATAAGGTAATTTAGGGTATTCTGTGCTCTCATCTCATAATTACTCATGTCCTCTCGGTCTAGATTTTCTAATTTGTTTACTACTACCTACCACCCATGGTCTGTGACTACTCCAGTAGGTACATTCTTGATTCTTGAATCGAACACTGAAAAACACCATGATTAAAATGACTGCTAAAGAACTTGTTAACGATTTTAAAGAAAATTACCTCAAGATCCGCAAGCTCCTCGATGAGGATAGTAAACATGATCCAGAAAACGAGCCATATTTGTCGAAATATAAAGCGAAGGAGATATTGTTGAACATGTGTAAAAGCTTGAAAGATTTTATGTCAGCAGAGCCTGATTTATGTGGTGTTGAAGTGCAAGCCATGCTGGGTTCAGTGCTGCTGAACCTTGGCTACGTTTACATGGAGACAGAAGAGCCTACATCAAGTGAAAATGTTTTTACAGAGGCTGTCGAATTGTTGATAACAAATTCGACCAAACCCGAAGTTGTATTGATCTTGATTAATATTTACAACAATCTTGGCATCTTGTGGTCCAACAGAGATGAACCTTCAAAAGCCAAATTGTTTTTGATTAAAGCTAAAGAATTGTATGAATCATTTAAATGCACTATGATGATGCCGTTGCCAATTGTGCATGTAATCAATATGGTTGGTGAAACAGACGTTGGTGACTTCTTGATGTTAGAGAAACTTCATACTCTTACTCTCTATTATCTTGCTCAAGTATTTAGCACTCTTAAGGAAAACTTAAAATCTGCAGTTTATTGCCATGTTACATTGAGGAGACAGCTGCAGTATTCTGATTATGAATCAATTGAATGGGCCTTAAACTGTGCAACACTATCCCAGTTCTTTGCTGAACAAGATGGTTTCTTTCAATCAAGACACCACCTAGCAGCTGCATCAACCATTCTGGAAAAGCTTGAGGAAACATTAATGTCTTCAGAAAGCACAAGTCAGACTCATTTGGCAAAAGTGGAATGTTTTAATCATAGATCTGCTGATGTGGCTCGTTGTTGGATAAAATATTGCCTGTTGCTTATGACTGCATCAAAATCCAGGCTTATGACTGATACTGACAAATTGTCTGCTGCTATAACAGGTATGCAATAATATTCATCATCATCATCAGCCCCTCTCGTCCCACTGCTGGGCATAGGCCTCTCTTTGCTTATGCCATTTGCCTCGATCCTGCGCTATAGTCTGGGCCATGTGCAACCCACGGTCTGCAATAATATTAAATTTTTTAAATTTATAATTCATTTAAATTGACTTTTATTTTAATAAGAATTCTATTCTATTTCAGACATGGCTAACCTGACATTTGAAGATAATGAGAACATTTGTGCAGGCAATTTCAAAAACCTAGTATTTCCTGATATTGATGTTTCCAAATATGAGAATAAAGTTACTGATAAATTTCTCCTTACATTTGAAGATGCCAGGGCTGTCTTTCACTGCTGCCAGCTTTGGATAAATAAAGCTAAAGAATACTATAAACTGGACACGTTGGCTTCGGATTATATAGAGCTTGTACAAGATAGTTCACAATCATTTAGCTATCTTGCTTTCTTCGAAGATGATGATGAAAGGAGGGCTAAAATGCATAAAAGGAGAGCTGATATGCTCGAGAATCTGGTGAAAGAAATAAACCCTACTTATTACTTGCAATACTGTAGGCAGCTTTGGTTTGAACTGGGTGAAATATACACAGACATCTTGAACATTAAACTAGAGAGAGTGAATAAGAGTGATTATAAGCCAACACCACAGTTTATAAAAAAAGTAAACACACTCTGTGAGAAAAGCATGGAAAATTATGAATTGTTTATAAATACTGTCAAAGATAAAAATGGTCTTCTACCAACTACATTTGATCCTGATCTCATTCGGCCACTTGTTACTGCTTATGTCTTTGTTGGCAGAAACAGCATGAAGAAGATAACTTTTGAAAAAAGTGCAGCTTTGGTGCATGTAAAGAAAAGCTTTGAAGCTTATACAGCAGTGCTTTCAATATGCGAATCAGACCCAAATGCAGCTGCTATGATGCGAGAGGAACAAAGTCTATGCAAGGAGATGCTTGTGATCTTGCCATACAAAATAAAAAGGCTTCAGGGTGAGCCGGCTAGCTAAATCTGCCTATTTTATTTTCATTGAAAGGAGCTTACTGTAGGAAAGATTGTGATAATGATAGATTATGTTCTAATGATTTGTTGTTTAAACATTGTGTTGTTGTACTGTAATAGTTTTTGTGGATTGCAATAGGATAAGAGAATACTATTAGTAATGCTACTATTTAATATTTACCTATATTTATATTTGGTGTTAGACTGTTTACACAGAACTTAATAGTATAACACATGTGTATGTATAGCATCCAATATTCTATATTTATTTTAATTTCTTACTGAGACCCTTGCCTCACTGGTACTGCTCAGAATAATTATCCCACTTGGTGCGACAGGGTGTCATAACACCCCTAAGAGTATTTTAAAGATATGCCCTAATGAAATACTTTTAGAGTTTTATTTACAACAACACACAAACACCTGGTCGGACTAGTGGGTTATGTCATAAGTTCATAACAGTGATCACTGAATTCAATACTGAACTACCTGGATTATTTTCGAAGCATCAACATTATTGTGTTAATGCTGTGTAAAATAAATGTTTAGTTTAAAGCATCACAAATGTTTAAAATCTCATATATTTGGTGTTGTGTCATAAAAATTATAATATCAATAACAGATATAAATCAATGTTTTAAAAGTAAACTGAATAAAATATATTACTCTCGCTTTTTGTCTTGCTGCATTTAATTTGAGTTTTTTTATACACAGCGGGAAGTGTTTGCCTTTCTCTCTTCGTTCCTTCCTATCCTATCCTACCATCCATGGTAAGCGTCGATATTGTGCTATGGAACTGCACTTCGCCCGGAATTGAGTTTCATCCGAGTTTTTTTAACTGACTCAAAAAAGAGGAGGTTATCAATTCGGTTATATATGTTTTTGTTTAAATATATGTTCGCGCATTTCTCTGTTAACATTGACGACCTCCGTGGTCAAGTGGTTAGCGGGCCGGGTCTGGCGTCGCGCCATCTCTGAGGTCCCGGGTTCAATTCACGGTCGGGCCAGTTTAGAGAAAACTGTTTTTCTGAATTGATTTCGGGTTTGGGAGTTTTTCTATGTTTATGTATATTTATCCGTTATCTAGTTTAACCATACCCCTTACCGCATTGTGTCCCATATTTGCACATTAAATTTATTCAAAGTTTGAGTGATGGACGACAACTTTAAAAACCATAGACTAGATAAATACTTTGGCTTTTAGTAGCTGCATAATGTTGGCAAGCCTGCTAGAATAAGAAAAAAGTTATGTGTTTGTTACAAAGAGATTTAATAGGTAATAGAGCGGCTATTAGTTAAAATGGTTAATTGTGCTGTTTTTTCGTGTAAAAGGCGATTTGCTACTTCAAATCTGCGGGAACATAGCGTTTCCTACCTATTAAGTTTGAATCTAAGCACAATCTCCAAAAAACCTAACAGCCGATGCAACAAGTAAACGATAGAAAAAATATTTAGGTTTCAATCTGTCTGTATACTCCTTCCCACCCAGTATAAGTAGCCTGTTACTCAGCGCTAATGTAGCATTCTAATGGTGAATATTTTTTAAATCGGTCCAGTAGTTTTTGAGTTTATTCGTTGCAAACATACATAAAAAAAAATACAAAGCTTAACTCTTTATAATTTTAGTAGTAGATTAAAGGAAGAAATAAAGTTTAATTATATTGTATAGAGACTAAACTGTACACATAAAACATTGTATTTATTGGAAGAGCAGAGTCTCCTGGTACAGGTGTTAAGCCTAAAAGGAGATTCTAGCCACTAGCTATGGTAACATGAAACTTTTTAACGAAATAAACTTTATTCTTATTCTTAAAAAGTGTCGATGGTTCATGCCGAGCACTGGTGCCAATATCCTAGGCAGGGCTTTGAATACCGTTAAAAAATGGTATCGATACTTCTGTCAAACCAAGATACCACGATACCGGTAAATAAAAGTAACGGTAAGCTTGGTATCGTTACCTGGGTGACACATTTTTACCGGTAATTTAACTAACCGCTCTACTAGGGTTGGCTAAAGCCAAAGAGATTGTAAGTAGTTAAATGTCTTAGGCTAAAGCGCAATATTTAACGAAAAAAGTAGCGATACTTTTCTAGAAAACGTTAGGTAGGTACCTGCATTACCGGTACCAAATTACCTTTTATAGAAATAACGTTATTTACCGGTACTTATAGATTAAGTATTCTGTGGTACTGCCAGTAGTCCAGTACAACACAAGGTAAATTACGTTATCAATAAAATCGTTATCCGTCTGTGTGACTACGCTATTTATCAATAACTCTCCTGATTATTATAAATAACAATATTCCACTTAAGTTTTAACTCGATCATAATAATGGGTTCCGCAGAATAATTATACATACCGAAGGATTAAACACGAAACGTGAGACCGCACATCATGATCATGCATGGCAATAATACAAAATAAAGAGACCCAGAAGGTAACATACCGTACCGAGTTTCAGTTCTAAGTATGGGGAACCCCTAAAATTTATTGTTTTTTTCTATTTTTGTGTGAAAATCTTAATGCGGTTCACAGAATACATCTACTTACCAAGTTTCAACAGTATTGTTCTTATAGTCTCGGAAAAAAGTGGCTGTGACATACGGACGGACGGACAGACAGACCGACATGACGAATCCATAAGGGTTCCGTTTTTTGCCATTTGGCTACGGAACCCTAAAAACAACTTTTATAACCTTTCCGTTGACCGGTTTTTGCGAAAGTTCTAACCGTTCAGCTTATGAAAATAGCACTTGAAAATTACCATTGACTTATGTGTGATGGCACGGCATCGGCAGTGTGTGATGCAGTCTTTCAGGATCCCGGCAACTGGGTGATTATTCCTGTTCATCCTTTTGAATTAAGAGGAAGGTAAAATAAAACTGTATTTTTGGTAACAAATTAATCTTTATCGTAAAGACATAGCACAGTAAAGGTATAGATATATTTTAATAACACGACAAGCATTTATTTTATTCGTTCAGTACCTACCTATACTTTAAAAATCGTTATTAATTGACATTTTCTTTGTAGGTTTGGCAATAAGAGACCCATGTGACATCACATACCTATTAGGTATACTTTTATACTACAACACACTTTTTTATATTTATTTATGCAGTTAAGTTTCCATTGTAAAGAGGTAAGTATACCTACCATACGCATATAATCTATACATGTTTAAAAGAAAGTTTCCGGAACGCGTCTGTTTGTACGGAACCAGTGGACGGATTTTGATGCGGTTTTTTGTAATAGATAGAGCGTCTTTCGAGGGTGAGCGAGCGAGCGAAGCCGGGCCGGGTCGCTAGTATTATATATAGGTACACAGACATCGAATAAAATATACCTAGGTGGTATAGTTATGTCAACATAATCTGCTAAAAGTGATTTTATATAATATGCCTTGATTATATGTATGTGGGTATATAATCAAAGGTAATATGATACAATGTAGATAGGTACTACCAACAACGGTAATGTCGGACTGTGTAAAATTAACCTACTTTTCCGAAGGTAAATCAGGCACAAATTTCATACCTTCTCCATAATATCTAGTATGTAAATACAAATAAGTAATTTGAGAATACTTAGGTATATCACAATTTATAAATTCATTGGTTTATCTGCCGCACTCAGAGAACGTCTTATATCTTTAAAGCTTTAATTAACCACCTCATAATAACTCTATATGATTTTGATTTTTATCAGATGGGTTTATTTCAAAGACATTTAAAATCTCTTTGGTTTATTTCGACCGAAAGTAAGGCTAATATGTTATTGTTATACCTACACGTGAGCTGATACTTTTCTTTGGTACCAACTTATTAATAAAAGCCTGGGCAGGGGGTCTAGTGTGACATTTGTTTACTATCCGACATCCGTATTAATTCGATTATGTTTACAGAAACGAAAATTACTTAAATTCAAAATTCAAAAATTCAAAATTCAAAATTCAAAATCATTTATTCAGTTTAGGCTACAAGTAGCTCTTATGAATGTCACTATGCCATCGGTTCGTAAGTCTACTCTGGGCGGGAGATCTTGTACTGAGAAGAACCGGCAAGAAACTCAGCAAGTGTCTTACCTCTTATGGCATTGAAGCAGCGCCCGCCTCCTGGCGGCATACGAAAGGAGTTAACATTTTGCCATACTAATTTTCGTTTTCGTTAACGAGATCGAATGCCAAGTAAAAAATTACACTAGGTACCATAGACCATGTATTATATATAGGTACCCTTGAGCGCGCGCGGACTGCGGAGGCATATTTTTGTCTTTATAGAATAAAAAATCAAATTAGACGCGTATTTTAAGCCCATCATGTGCGTTACGCAATATAGATACACTTATGTGACCTTTTTTGAAGGACAATAAAGTACGTGAAGGACTCTCCCTCATCTGCACAGGCCTTAAAGCGTTCTATTTAAAGGATCCAAACCAATTATGTAGGTATTGTGTCCAAACAAGGATTACGCTCAATATTTTGTAAACCAACTGTATTGTTTTCTAAAGTTTACACAAACACTACACATTTAAAAAACTGCTTTTACGGATCTACTCGCGTTTATAATACACATTGATTTATGATAATTAATGGGATCAGGCGTGACTTTGCGAAAATCCATAGCAAACAAAAATGCAATTGAAATAATATATGTATGTAGTGTTAATTCCGCTAAATAACTCGTTCATCTAGCTTTATCCTGTCGATTCGAACCCTTTGCAGGATTCATGGTCGCAGGGAGACAGAGGTGTTGTTGGTCGTCGTCTCGTAATTTCAATTTAATCAGGTGCGTTCCGTTTTACGCAGAAACACGGAAACGACGACCAAAACCTCAGTCTCCCTATGAGCAAGGACCCTGCGAACGGTTGGAAACGTCAGGATTATTTTTATTATTGTCTTCTTTATTTATTTTCTTTCTTAAAACTAGATTTTTACAATATTTTAATATAAAAACAATAAAACATTATAAAAACCTAATCCTAGAGTACCACCAGCAGCGGGGCAGGGCCCAAGCTACCGGTGGTCAGGGCTGCAGAGTGAGGAACCTTCTGACAATACGTGCCGTGTCTAGGAGTACTGCCTTTTGCATCTGACTCTTAACCCAACCTTTCAGCGAGAGCCTCTCTAGGTGTTGATCGAGGCTCTTCGCTATCTTATTATTATTATTATTTTAAATTATTAAAAAATGTGAAAAAAAAACGCGAGTACATAGATCTCTGTAATAGTTGTTTTATTTAAACCAACTTTATACCTAGTAACTTTAATTAACTGCTTTTAACTCTAAATATCACTGGGTCTAACATAAAAAGTAACTAGGAGTGGCACCAGTGTTCAACAGGAACCGGTGGTCGACATGTTTGTCCTTTAGGGGTGCGCCCGCCGTCCGTAAGTGACAAGTGACATATATTTTATTTGAAATGTCTTCGTACATATTTATTTGATGCCGCGCGGCCATACTAATTTTGTATGGGGAATGTAACGTGTTAATTTGAAAAATAATAATTTAAAAAACCGCTCGATAAATTGAAAATGTGAGACGGACGATTGTAGTTAAGACATTGGTGATTGTTTAGACATAATTAGAGGTATTACCTATAAACTCATTTTCATGATTTTTGCCCAACTTTAAATTATATTGTAGAAAAAACTAAAAGGACTTAGTGTGTTATGAATTTATGGGTCGGACTAATTGTAAACGCGTTCCCTTTGATACTAAATTTATAAGTATTTTGTTTATGTAATACGATAGTTTTTTCATCATATCAACATAACCGTGAACTACACTTTTGGCTTTTTGGTCGGCGCACCCTTAAGTACCTAATCATAAAAAATAGAAGCCAGCCACTGATTTTAGTCTTTAGCAACCATTTACTACAGACCGCCAGCTTTCTTGATATCAACTCGTAATATTTTAATGAAAATTTATGTTATTATTTGACGACAAAAAACTGTCGATAACTGGTCCCGTTCGTTACCCTAACTTCAGTGCAACTTATCCTTCCTTTTAGAGTTGAAGCTCACCTTTATGATTCTAAAAACTAAGGATAGTAAAAATTTGGCTAGGAACAAAATCAACACTATTGCTAAAAGGAACGCCGCCGCCACATCCAGCAGCGAGGTCTGGATGATGCTGAGGTCTCTGGAAGCGGAGTGGAGCGGGTCGTGATGGCCCCAACGGAGAACACGCTCGACCCAGTACACCGCCGTGTCCAACGGCTTCGATTCTCGGTCGTGCCATATTTTGGAGACGCGACGGGCGCTCACACGCATCCTGTAAAAACGATATTCGTGTTTAATTCGTGTGTGTTTTAATAACTTAAATACCATATCTTCATTAGTATTTGTATAGACAGTTGTTGCTGAACAATTTAGTACTATGTCAAACCAAGTGATGGATCCAAATGATCGAACAGACAATTAAGACGCTTGTCAACCTTCTTTGATGATGTTATTATGAGATGGTGCTAAAGTGTTCAGTGACTTTAGTAGCTGACAGTACGCTATATTTTTCTTTACATTGAAATTAAAGCATTACCTAAATAATGGGAATTATTTTACATTGAAATTAAGCAGCAGGCAAGCCTGCGAGTGCTGAAGTTAAGCAACTTCTGCAAAAGCCGGTCATTGGATGGGTGACCAAAAATATATCATCCCGAGCTTCTCCGTGCTTCAGAAGGCACGTAAAGCCGTTGGTCGCGGCTGCATTAGCAGTCGTTAACAACCACCAATCGGCACAGAGCTCGCGTGGTGGTTTATGGCCCGTTTTCCCTATTCTATCCATAGGGAAGGCTCGTGCCCCAGCATTAAGGACAAAAATGAGCTGATGATGATGAAATAATACGACCAAAGGTGTCCATACGGCGTTATAGTTAAAAGTGGCCGTTTTAGCTGTAACGTCTTATTTAACTAAACCATAACATGTCAGATGTTTATAGGTGACGTAAAAATGCTAAATTACTTCATTTAAATAGTTTGTTGAACATAATTTGATTTTCTATCTCTAATTACTAGATATTTTTTTTTTTCAATGGCGGCGCTAGTGTGCGGCGTAGACGCTCTTAACGGATAATAATCCACCATTATTTCACGTTATATTCGGCATAACACAAGTTTTAGAAAATAAAACAAAACCGCAGACATGACTCTTCACTTTCCCGCCAAGAAGTCAAAAAAATCAATGTTATTTGGTGACGAAACCGTGTCGAACGCTGATTTTTGAGTGTCGAACACCGCACACCGGTGCCACTATGATACCGCATCATATTCAATTGTGAATTTTGGAACAAGCAAGTGATTTAGTGATATGAATTGGGAGCCGCGCTGAAAGTGTGATTAGACGAAAGTTATTTTACGGGAACAACCGGGAGCAATAGCTTAACATCTTTTACGAAACACTTTAATATAACAATAATAGATCTAAAATATCTATAACATAATAACACCCCCCCCCCCCCACACACACACAGAGAGAGAGAGAGTACTTTAATATAACAATAACAGATATTTTAATTGTGCTCACCCATCCGGTAAGAATTATTGTCACAAGTTAAAAATCCTGATTTTAAACTCCCACTTAAGTATGAACGTATAATAACTATATCTTGTGTTTTGTGTAAAGCTAAGTTGTTTTGATAAGCCGTAATAGGGAATCTGTTATGCTTATTGGTATTTCTTTTTGACCACTTCACCTATTAATATTTGTGATAAGATAAAGAAAATGAACCAATGCAACGACATAACAGTATACCTACCTACCTATACATTCGAACGTTTAATATCAAATTATTATAGTACCGGCGTTTATATACCCCGCCTCTATTACGTACGGGGTGGTCGTATTGTTGTTTGTTGAATTTCATGTATATTAGTGGTCGACCTAATAAAATTGTCGTAGGACGTTATATATGTTCGTCTAATAATCTTTGGTACCTACACCAAAATTTGCTAAGTATTTATTATTCTTACTGGCTGAAATGGAACCAAAGAGCTGGGTGCCAAGTGCGAGTTACAACGAGAATTTGTATGGCATTTTAACTCTTCTCGTATGTCGCCAGGAGGCGCTACTTCAATGCCATACTAATTTGCGTTTTCGTAAACGTAATCGAAAAAATGCGGATAGTTAAATAAAACTCACACTAGGCACCCTGAGTGTGAATTTTATTCAAAATTCGATCATGTTATGGAATACAAGAACAAGAGTGCATGCCTGGTGTCAGTTTTATTTGCCATATAATCACGGTAAATTTTTTTAACTCGCATCGTTAATGTCACATAATTTCTCATTTTACTTAGGTTACTTATTTTACATTTGGTCTTCTCATAGTATTTTTTTAAGAATGCCCAAGTTACACTAAACAGTCTTACTCGCAAAAAATATGACACACAAAATAAAAAAAAACTGATTATAATAAGTACCTAGCTAGAGCTACTTGTTAAGCAGACGCTTTTACAAATAATCTTAAGCAAGGACATGTTTTGTTAATTTTACTTAGACTTACTGAACGCTGATTTAAATAACAGTAAGCACCAGTACGTCTCATAATTACTGTTCAATAATCATTCTTATCTTTTGCGACTGTCACTAATTATCATATTATTTGCTGTAATACGTTTTTTGTATTGCTTTTGAAGTTCTAACAAGGTTATTCCAGTGTAATTAGTTGAGTAGCATCGCACTGGCTTAAGTTCCTCGATATCTCTATAGTTTTATATTTATAAAATAAATAAGTAAATAAGAAACTGATTATTTGTGACTTATACAATGAGTTTTTTTAAGTGACTTCCTTTTCCCCCAACTCCCCTACATCTTAAAGTCTACTTAAAAGTCCCATAAATTAGTTTCAAAAAGGAAAAAAAGAAAAATAGAAACCTAAGTCGGTACCCAGGTATATTACTGTTACAAAAAACCTCTTGTTAAGATAGAAAGTCCTCTTAGCAGCTAGAAAATGATAGCCGTGATAGCTAGTCACATCAGAGTTTTAAATGGGCTTCAAAAGTCAAGTTATTGCAGGAAGGATGGATTTTGACAGCGTTTTTATGTAACATTGGACAAAGGTGCACACTATGAATGGTTAATGTCATTGTTGTCCTTGTTATTATTTTATACTTTTATTTGTGATTATTTTATTATTATTATTATTATTGTGATTGTTATTATTTGAATCATCATCATCATCATCTCAGCCAAAAGACGTCCACTGCTGGACAAAGGCCTCCCCCAAGGATAATGAATGATAATAATAATATTATTTGAATGTATTATTATAATTAATTTTAATGATCTTAATTTATTGTAATTTTAATTTTATTGAACTTTTATAATTATTTATATGGCTGTAATGTTTTTAAAGGCTGAAATAAATGAATTGAATTGAACTGAATTGAATTGAAAAACTCTGACACCAGGTCTCATCATTCATCGCTACAATTATTGATGGTCGTTAGCATGTCACATAAAATACTAATATGTCATGTTCATAATATCGATTTTAAATTTACAAATGACGCGCGCTTGTGCGCTTCCCCGACTTCCTGTTACACTGTTACACATACTTCCGTCCCATTTCACAAAATCACTCCCACAAACTGCTTTTATAGAAAGCGAGCGAAAAGATGTTACACATCAAAAATAAGATAGGTAGGTAGGTATGTTATCATCATATGTTGCAATTTTCTCCTTCATGATGCAGAAAAAATGTTCAACGGTATAAAAAGTACACTGACCATTGCTAATTTTACTTTACATTATACATGCCATAATGATGCCATAGTAAGTGGTTTGCTGTATTATATCATAGAACATAATATAGGAGCGGTGTTATAGATAAGTGACGTGCGTGTCTCATGATGTGCATCCAATCCTATTATCATAGCATGTAGTACCTACATAGTGTGTCATTCATCGTGTATGTGAATAGGGTTGACATGAGAGTGAGCTGAAGTAGGGGGTATATTTTTATAAGTAATTAAATCGGTATCGGTTGGGGTTACCATACTCGTTCTTATTTAAGATGTTGATCCAGTGTTATGTTGCTCAGATACCGAGTAAAACTTCCTTAATGAAGTATACACCGACTTGGAGGCGGTTTGTCCTAGCAGACGGTACAAAAGTTTTGGTGATAGTGATAAAAAATTACTTCAATTTTAATGTTCAAGGTGCTTACTTTGCCTATTACATATCCCCAAAGCTGGACATCAAAAACTAGCCCAGTATAAATAGATGTAGGGACAGCAATTTTAACATAACATTTGACCAGAAGTTAAGTTAGTACATAAACTATTTTTCGTTTCATACTTATTGATAGCTGTATATTTTGAAAAAGCCATCTCCTATGGTCACAAAACTTAGTCAAGTATTCGAATGATTTAGCATCCGTTTTGTCGCCACAGACAGACATAAAGTTACAAAACACGAAGTAAATGAGCTTCTTGTAAACACTAGTCTTCTTGTGTCAGTTAAGCACAGGAGAAGAAGAACAGAAAAGAATTTATAAAGATTAATAGTCTCGTGATAGACATGCAGCGATCGTACGCAAACGTGCCAGATAAATGCTGCCGGTAAACACCGTTTAGTCTTTTTTTTTCTGATAAGTTTTTCAATGGGTATTAACAACTCTGTCAAACTGCCTAACAGCCTGCAGCGTTCTCTCCTAAATAGGTGTACTTCGAATGAAAAACTAATAAACTTGGAATGCCTAAATTCAGTCTTCAGAAAGTATCAATTTTCGAGTTAGCTCGAAGTATCTCAGCATTTTGCTTCAATAATCTGCTACCCTTGTATGTTATCTTGTACCTACTCGTACTGATAACCCTAGTCCTGAGGATTGTATTGTTAACAACGATATTTGTAACTAGCTGTGCCCCGCGGTTTCACCCGCGTTAATAGTCATAGTGTGATGTAATATAGCCTATAATAGCATTCCTCAATAAATGGACTATTCAACACAAAAATAATTTTTCAGTTCGAACCAGTAGTTCCTGAGATTAGGGCGTTCAACCAAACAAACAAACAAACTCTTCAGCTTTATAATATTAGTATAGGCTATAGATGGTAATTATTTATTTACAACTGCTGCCATTTTAAAATTTATTGTCGTTTGAATTGTGCAAGACTCTCCGTTTATGAAAGTAGAAAGTCAAACCAATAAGAAATGATGATTTTGTTATGGGATTGGGTTTAAGAGTACCTAAGGCTAAATGCTTCAGTGATTCTTTCGAATTTGAAACGAGATTGATGGAAAACTTTCACGAGATCGAAACGATTTGAATTGCTAAACTAAGCAGTGCTTGTAAATCACCGGCCATACATAATTGATTTCAGATAAAAATGTCTTGTAAACAGAAATACAGTGAACACGGTGTTTTAAAAATTGAATGCTGGATTATTGTTCTATCCATTTTTTTTTTATTCTTACGGGTAAGTACAGTATTTTTATCTCTCTCACCTCATGTTAAGTGATGATAAGGCCAATGGTGGAATATAATCACTTCCCTCCCATAAGGTGAGATGAATAATTAGCGATCTCTCGTTGTAAAATAAAAAGGGTTTTGGGGCCAATTTTCAAATCCATAATTTAGCTTCTGCAGAAGAATGCATGCAGCGAAAATGTATTTCATGTCGGGTAATAAATAAAATGAGACTTACTCAGCGCTCAGTACTGTCTTGATTGCTTCATAGAACGTCTCCTCGGTGAGATGTTTGTACGAAATGGACACGCCTAAGCCCACCTTCTGGGCCATCGCGCCGTTGTAGGGCTGGTCTCCGAAGAACGGCACCACCAGCATCGGCTTGCCCACCGACACCACCTCAGTCATGCCCAGGAGCCCTCCGTGTCCTATGAAGGCCAGGACTTTCTTGTGTTCTATGGAAAAGAACAGAAATTAAATTCTGTAACATGTTTGAACATTTTTATTTTATTTTAATATGTGACCTGTGTAGGTGTATATGAAGGAGATCAATGGCGCAGTGATAACGCGCCCGGTCTGCGATAGCTGACGTTAAGAAATTTTCGCAAAGGCCGCCGCCAGCGCCAGTCATCGCATGGGTGACCAAAAATGTATCATCTCGAGCTCCTCCGTGCTTCGGAAGGCACGTAAAGCTGGTTTCGGCTGCTAAGTCGTTAACAACCACTAATCGGCACTGGGCCCGCGTGGTGGTTTACGGCCCTTTCTCTTTATCCGTTCATAGGCAAGGCTCGTGCCCAGCAGTGGGGACAATAGTGAGCTTATGATGATGTGATGATTATGAGGTATAATGTACAGTGTTTCATGTACCTAAATATGTAAATAATTTTGTTATCATTTGATTTAAATAAAAATGTATATAATAATATCAATCTTCTAGACCAGTGGTTCCCAACCTTTCTCCTACCATGGACCCCTTGCCAATTTTTTTGTGAGTAAGGACCACATAAGCTGTTCTTAAAAAAATATATCTTTATTCAAACCTTAAACCTTTAAGGGTAAGTTCAGTAGTGACAGTTTGTCTTCACACGCTTTATGCTACCAAAAATGCTAATGTGAAACGTTCAGTGCCTAGTGGTAATCCTCTAGGAACGCCATTATACATATTGTTTCACCCTGGGACCTAAGAATAAGCAAATAGATAGAATAAGTGACAGTGCAGGAGGGAAAAAACATTGTACTGCCTTTTTAAAAATAGTTCAGTGGATTTAATTATGTTCTGTCCCACGGACCATTACCCATGCTCTCATGGACCATCTGTGGTCCGCGGACCATCAGTTGGGAACCACTGTTCTAGACTTTTCCAGAGGAATGCGCCCCCAACAAGCCAAGTTAGATCTACGTGGTCGAGGCCTTAAACGTTGTAAAGGTATATCGCAGAGAAAATTTATCAATTTATTTGTAACATAAACTGACAGAACACTACATTCATCATCTGTACAATGCTGCTATACATTACACATGATATGACAAGTATCATCTGTATTACACGTGCCGGCAAAATGCTATAGACAATGGCTATCGATAATTATCTATTTATCGATAAGTTTAATTGTTGATTGGTATCATACACTTTAAACTCAGAGTGCGAAGTAGTTCGAAAGTGTTGCCAAAAAAAAACATAGATTGTCATTAACATTTTACGGGATCAATGCTAGAAAGCAGTCTGTTATTGTTACTAAAGACTAAAAACAGTCGCTGCCCTTATTTCTAACGATCAAGGCAGAGCCACTATCAAAATTCAAAAATTCATAATTCAAAATTCAAGTTTTTTTTATTCAAAATGAACTTTTACAAGTGTTTTTTGAACGTCAATTCAAAACCATGACTTCGTAAACCCTACGGTGGAGACCTTGTACCGGGAAGAAGCCGCAAGAAACTCTGCAAGGGCTGTTTCTTTCTCCTGCTGTAGTGTTACAATACAAGTTTATTAAAAAAATGCCAATAATTATACCACATTCATATCATTAATTTGCACTATTGTGTATGTACAACTATATCCATAAATTATAATCTTCCACTTTATAATAACCTTTACTCTTAGTCTTTTTGACATGTGCTTTAAATTGATGTAAGGGCATTTCAACAACATTTTGTGGAAGTTTATTATAAAAAGTTATACATTTACCCAAGAACGAGCCATCTGTTTTATGAAGCCTGAAAGTTGGGACGGCACGTTTATTCTTATTGCGAGTGTTAAAACTATGAAGGTCACAATTTTTAACAAATGTATTATGAAATATTTTTCAATTGACTTTGTGATTTAAATAGTAATTAAATTGCTTTTAATAATTTAATAATCGCATGTCTCGCAAATTTATTTATGATTACCATATTGTTTTGTTATACTTAATTGTTTTTTAATGTAGGTAATTTTTAATTTTAACTTTAGTGGAATTCTTTACTTGCTTATTTTTTTGTATTAATTTAATGTATTGACCAAATATTTCTTCCTAAGCAAAACAAATTTACTATTTTTTATTACTTTTGATTAAAATATTTTTTTATTGCTATATCGCGTAACCTTAAGATTGCATTTGGAATGATCAACTATTATATATAATTATTAATGAATGATTTTGATGCGGAGCTCGATGGCGCAGTGGCTAACGCGCCCGGTATGCAAGTGCTAAGGTTAAGTAACTTTCGCAAAGGCCGGTCATCGGATGGGTGACCAAAAATGTATCATCTCGAGCTCCTCCGTGCTTCGGAAGGCACGTTAAGTCGTGGGTCCCGGTTGCATTAGCAGTCGTTAACAACCACCAATCCGCACTGGGCCCGCGTGGTGGTTTATGGCCCGTTCTCCCTATCCATAGGGAAGGCTCGTGCCCCAGCAGTGGGGACAAAAAATGAGCTGATGATGATGAATTTGATGTCAATGAATGAATAAATGAATAAATAAATAATGTGTAACTAATTATTAAATAAAATAAATAGAAATCTTGTCATTTTTGTTAACGCACGGCAGCAGTCAGACACCAAACGGCTAAATTGAAAGTGCCAGTGCTAGGTAGGGGTAAGGAGTTATTTTGTACTTACTCAACAATTCATACTGCGGTATCCAGCGGACCTTCAGTACGTTCCCGACCAGCGTGCCCTCCTCCGAGCTGTTCTCGTACTTCCAGATCACGTTCTGCTTCAGCTTGGAGAGTGCGTTCATTATCATCTGCTCCTTGTACTCCGGTATCGACGAGGTCCGTATGAGGGATCCGAAGCTGAAGAGCACCACACCTTGTTCAGACTCATTGACGAAACGTTCTATGTACTGGAATAGAGAGAAAATAATTCATTTGGTGAATGAATTGGCGGGTCATGTTTGCGGTTTGGTTTTATTGTCTTTGTAACCAAAGCTGTGCAGTTTCTTGCGCCCATTCTTCTCCACAGCTAAAAAACGACGTCCTGAATGAGGTAAAACATAGTTTAGACGATTCAAAAGTATATAGTTTAATTAAATAAAACCCCTTCGGCCGCCTATGAAACCAGGGCTACGTAACCAGTGTCGTACAAAGAATAATTCTTCTTGCTATGAAACCAGTTACGTACAAAGAATATTTTTTCTTTCCACGAAACTAGAATAAATGCTACGTAACCAGTTAGTTACATGTGAAGAAGAAATTGTCTTGCTACGAAACCAGTTACGTACAAAAAATACTTTTTCTTCTCACGAAACTAGATGAAACTAAACTGGGATATACTAATGGCGTTTTATTCAATACTAGCTGTCCACCCCGCAGATTCGCCCACGATAGGCCGGTTTTCTCGTCCCAGACATAATTATTTTTAGAAAGGAAAATTAACGTTAACGTAATATTATTTTTATTCATAAATCAAACATTAACCACAGCTAGAACAGTAAATAAATAAATGATTTAAGTTATATAAAAAAATAATAAGGACAAAAATAATTTCTAGACAATGCCCGATACTCGTATTAATAGTGCCCGCGTTCAAGTCTTCAAGTGTAGTTCTCTATGTAGTTCTCAGCTTTCTTCTTATGAAAATGTCAACAACTTTTGTTTCTTTGCTCAACACTTCTAATAGTTGACTTAGTGATGGATTAGTCCGTCCGATGTATAGGTCGCGCCAAACTTCTAGTCCCCTCTGAAGTTGCTTCGTTGCGCAGCTGTACAGTCGGGCCCTACCGCTCGTCCCCGCCTTCGCCCTACTAACGCCTATTTTTTACTACTGCGACGCGAATCGCGCCAACTTCAGAGGGGACTAGAAGTTTGGCGCGACCTATACCTGTTTATTCTACTGTGCCATCCCTCGATGTTATTGGTAGTCCTGATTTGCTCTTTATCGCAACTACATAATTCTGAAAAGTTTGATCTCTTAATCCAACGAGTCTGGAAGTATTTGTTGAATTTGACAATTTTCTCATTTGATGGGCTCTTAGACATGACATATTCATATCCAAAGATGTTCAGGAGGCAGTCGTGCTATGCCAATACATTTCGCTACGTGACGCTTTTGTACACTTGATGTTATTTTTAATTGTTTCGCTTTTCGCAAGAGACATCTGCTGAAGTGGAAATAGCATCCCTTGACTACAATGTCAATGTTCGAGGCTCAGCGTCTCTCACACGCTGAGAATCAGCAGCTCTCACCTGCCGAATTGGCTGGAGCTTGGCACCTGTTCATCTTATATATTGTATTCTTTAGAAGTCTAGACCAATAAGCTTACGCGTGTATTTTGTTTATATTTCTTCAATAGGTTTCGATGGTGGTAGTAGTATGATTGTTTCGTGTGAAGAAAAAAAAGACTTAGAAAAGAAGCAAAATTATTACTTGTATGGAACTGGTTACGTACAAAGAAAATAAACATTTGTATGGTGGTTTCGTGGAAAGAAAAAATATTCTTTGTACGTAACTGGTTTCATAGCAAGAAGAATTATTCCTTGTACGACACTGGTTACGTAGCCCGGGTAACATAGGCGGCCGAAGGGCAATTGCCACATGTATGTCAAAGCATTACTTAAGAACGGTCCACCGATTTGGCTGATTTATTTTTGTTGTGTTCGTAATTGTCAGGACAAGGGATTATATAAAAATTAGTTTTGTTTGAGGAGCTCGATGGCGCAGTGGATCACGCGCCCGGTCTGCGAGTGCTGAGGTTAAGCAACCGGTCATCGGATGGGTGACCAATGTATCATCTCGAGCTCCTCCGTGCTTCGGAAGGCACGTAAAGCCGTTGGTCCCGGCTGCATTAGCAGTCGTTAACAACCATCAATCCGCACTAGGCCCGCGTAGTGGTTTATGGCCCGTTCTCCCTATCCATCCATAGGGAAGGCTCGTGCCCCAGCAGTGGGGACATAAAATGAGCTGATGATGATGATGATGATGATGAAGTTTTCAACGGGATACGTATGTTTACTGGTGCGGACAAAGTCGTGAGCAGGGTGCTTAGTGAGAGTTTAATTGGCTATTCGATCACGTTAACGAAAACGAGAATTTATATGTCAAAATTTTAACTCTTCTCGTATGTCGCCAGGAGGCGCTGCTTCAATGCCATACTAATTTTCGTTTTCGTAAACGTAATCGAATGAATACGGATAGTAAACAAAACTCACACTAGGACTCAAGTATAAAAAAAAAAATTAAACAAAAATGACCCTAGAAAGACCAGTTAGCTATTCTGTCATCACCTGATGACAGAATAGCTAACTGGCAGTGACGAAACTTATTTAATAAATAGACATATGAACGGGTACATAAGTAAGAGGTAGGTACATAATTACCAACTATTTAAACAATTGCCTTCATTGATTGTTTGTCTAATGTTGTAGTACAAGTGTGATCTTTACAATAGAGGTTAATTGATTCTAAATAACTAGAAACATTTAGAACGACTAACGATTGATATTTAAAATTGATTTTTTTTTTACTAAATTCCTATTCTGTGACATAAATAAAGTATTTGATTCGTATTAGTATTCGTTCAACAACTGTTTTAAGTCTTCTACAAATTCCTTGGGCGAATTACGCGAATTTCCAGAATGGTCTATTATTAGTGCACGCGCACATTTTGCGGGTAGGGAAGAGCGGGGAGAGCAATTTGAGCATACCTACTTAGAGAAATGTTCCTCAACTCTTTTTTTTTTCAAAATAGCGTACGGCGCTTCTAGGCCGTACTCTCTATTTCTCTTAACTTATTATCACACAAAAACAATGGCTTCGACTTTGAGTGGCAACCGTAAAAAAAATTTACTTTAAACTTTTCTATGGACTATGGACTTTACTAAGTTAGGCTTGTTCGACGCATCTGAAGCCTACCTATCTCCGGTGTCAGTGTGACGTGGTGATTTTGGGACACCCTGTATATTTGCCATAGTAACAAATATTTTACCATTGAAAATGGTTATCAGATGCAAATCGCCTGAGACGTATTTTTGGCCATAGCATTTTGAGAGAATCGAGATGGAAATAGTACCAAGAGTTGAAAAATTTATCGAGACACGTGTGAGCGTTTGAATTTTGAAAATCGGCTGGAAACTTTTTGGAAAAAAATGTAAAAAAAAACGGGATTTTGGAAGGTGTTTGTATACTAAATTCTTAGATTAAATTGTAAATATTAAAAAAAACAGACTTACGAAAAAATTTAAAAAGGGTCCTAGGATATTAGTTTAGCTACAAAATGGCGAAAAAATTTTGAAAATCGGTTAATAATTGTGACCTGTAGATGGTCCCTTTAAATTTGGTATTGTAGAAAAACGAGTATTTCCGTATATAAAAAGTGTTGTAGCTTCTTTGAAAATCGAACATTTTTGTATGGCATTGGAGCATGGAGGAGGCGAGACACCCAGGATGATAAAACCTTGTTTAAACTTAAAATGGAAATAAATTCTTTTGTCAGATTTCGTTAGTATATTTTGACAAGCTCAATGGCAGAGTTCAAGCATAGTTCAATGTCTTGCCTTCGACTTAGTTGCGACTTCGCTGCAAACAATCGATGATTGTTACCACAACATAAGGATACTGCAAAAGGTTAGCTTTATACATGTATACCACCCTCGAGTAACGCACACATAGACCCTGTCATCACGGTACTCTCACAGAACAGCTCGGAAAAATCCCGATCCGAGATGACTGATGATGATGATTGCTCGAGCCCGTTTGTATGTAAGGAGGTTATATGCAGCTTATAGTAAAAGTTAGTTTATTGTATTTGTATGTAAGCCTCTTCAGTCTGGATGAATATTTGAATCATCGTACATGTACAACTAAAAAGGTTTGCAACGGTTTGACACAGTCGGTAGACAGGAAGGGAGAGGGACTTCTTGGCGGGAAAGTGAAGAGTCATGTCTGCAGTTTTGTTTTATTTTATAAAATTTGTGTTAAGTCGAATATTAATGTAAAATAATGGTGGATTATTAACCGTTAAAGTGTTCGTGAGTGTGCATGAGTGTTGGCAAATGAACCAAACAGTGCAACGTCACTTTTCAAATTTTCTCAAGAAGTCCGCCCGAGGACTTAGTAAAGCCCCACATGTTTACTGAGATACTCCTAGGGGGGGGGGGGGGGGTATATATCATTTTTTACTTATCATTTCTATTAACATTCATCATCATTATACAAGAAAGAAATATTGTTTATTTATGTATTACTAAGAAAAATTGAAAAATTACTTACGAATAGGCTTGATGGATTTCATCTGGAGCCGTAAAACAATACACAAAAAAAAAAACAGGAGCGAGACAGCCCGGCTCAAGAGCAGAGGTGCTCTGAGATCGGTTTAATCTAATGTAATGTTTTTAAAAACACAAAGTAAAGTGCAAATGTTGTTCTTATTTTATATCCTAGTAGGATTGTTTAAGTAGTGGGAACACTACAATACCTACCTTCTGCAGTCTCCTTAATTTGTGGTGTTACATTAACATAGCTGCTATATGGTCTGTGGCTGAAATGCACAGGCTATCTCATAATTGTAGTGCCTGTAACTGGTGAACGAACACGATTGATCGCATTTCGTTTGTAACCATTTTGTATCGTTGCTTACATTATATATTATTATATCTTTTTATTCTTACTGGCTTGGGTAAACTGCACTCGGGGGCACATCTAACCGCCCACCCCGTTATTTTCATACAAAATGCTCACTTTGTGACTATACATAAAAATGTTAATATATTTCTGCAAAGATCTGTAGGTATTCTAATGTTTAGGTTAAGCGTTCGACTGTCCAATTGGCATTTTAAACTACTTTTTTAACTACTACTTAAACAATTATTTGTTTAAACCGTCACGTAAAGTTTTAGAATTTACACAAGCGCTTCGCTTTGTTTCCAATTTCATGTTTACGCCAGCCATATGATTGGCCTATATAATTTAATCAGCGTATCAATGTAGTGTAGGACGATTTAGGTATACATTTGAATGACTTATCGATCGAGACAGAGGCAATGAACTGCATTTTTGTAAACAAACAGTTTTTTTCTCTTGTGTTTTGTTAACTAAACAACTGATTAAGTAGGTATATTGATTCTTTTGTTTACATTAAAATATCCTACCATTATTTCTGAAAATAGGTACCTACTCTGTCCGTAATGTTTATTTTAGTAAATCGTTATTGGTACTATTTGGCAGCGCTTGACTTACGCAACAAGTTGATGAGTTGTAGCAAAAAAATTACCATGTATACTCACAGGTGGAATTACAGTTCTTTTAGGGTCGAGATGCATGCCACCAACTTCTACGAATCCTGGCAACAGCGGCCTCGCGCCGTTCAAGCTGTGGAATACATTCGCCAGCATCATCGTCGTGTTCTTGGCCAAGTCATTCAAGTCTACTATCTTCCTGCCGAAATGTCTTTCAATTATCTCTTGCTCTTTTAGCTGCACTTTGTAACGGTACCACGACTTAAAATAATAGCATATAAAAGTGTTCTCCAGTCTTTCAAGAAAGGTCATAGGGGTCGTGTAGTCTGAACTGACCACTGGCACGTAAGCCGGGTTATCGTTTACGCCGATACGATCCGCCGTCCACTGCATGAGGCTGCTCGTCAACAAACCGATAGTAGGCACTTTCTTTCCGTAAACATGCATCAGGCCGAGCATGCAGTCACTGTTGAAGTTCTCCACTAACACCAAATCGTATTCCTTTCTCAAGGCATCCGCTAACGGCGGCCAACTCACAAGTTTCGCACATACTTCCAGAGCCATATCACCTAATGGGTGGATATCCATCATTTGTGTTATCGCTCTGTCAACACCGAGCAGATTGAACAGCACGTTACTGTTTTCATAGATCGATAAATCTATTGTTTCAACGCCTAAGCCGGCTATTCCTTCCAAACTGACATCTGTGTAGTTTTCCAGCCGGCTTCTCAATGGGAAGAAGGAGACGACAGTGACGTGATGTCCCCTCTCCGCTAAGGTGCGCAGGAGTGGTTCGAAGACCATCTGGTGGCTTTTCCCGGTGTGCGGGAAGAGGCCGAGTATTTGTGCGGGGCTCGCATAGCCGGCGAGCGAGAGCACCGCCGCCGCCACGGAGTAGAACGCGAAGTGCGCGCGCATCGCGCTGCCAGGCCTGACTGCCGTTCAACTGTCGCCGAGGGCTGGCTCCCTCGTACTGACGGCGACAGCGACGCGGGTTCTATTTCAGTCGATCGCAATGCACGCGGCTCACATGTGCCCGATGATGTGCCACCGGCCTGCCGTAGTCGTAGATAGGGCAACGTCCACTTAACTGAATTACACTTAGTAGCGGTAAAGGTCACTGAATTGACTGTTAGACGCATCCAATTGCAGGAAATAGTTTGTAGAGTTTGTAGTAGATAGGTATAAGGATTTGCTGTATCATCGTTTTCAGCATCTACCGAACTCTGTGGAGATAATGAACCGTTTATACAGACAGGGTGATTTAACAAGGCCGCGGTCAATGTAGGAAGTATGCAGAAACTATGAATGATAGGTAATTAAAACTTTAAATTTTATTTTTCTGAGAAACAATGACTTCGATTTTAGGGATAATAATACTGTATTCATATTATATTTATTAGAAAAACTTTACGTGACGCGAATAATTTTACATCGAATTGTCAGAAAATGATAAGTTAACTAAGGTTAAATAAAAAAAAACCTACAAAGTAATCATTCTTACTGAAGTTTCTAGGTCAGTAATATTTGATAACAAACGCAAAATTTATAGTAAAAGAACGTACGTATCTACCTTATGGTAATATTATGTATCCTATTAATAAAACAACATTACATGCATCACCTATCGAGTATCATAACTACAGCCATACGCAAACATGTGTAAACAACCATATCGATCTTTAGGGATGAATTTATTCGAAGGCGTGGCCAATCTAATTAAGCATATTAAGCGTTGTTTGCTATGCGTAGGGAGGGTTGCTTGTGTCGATGAAAATCAGTAAAGTGTTTAAGTTTCTTGGTAAGGTCTTCATATCTACGACGACGTTAATAAACTGATTTTAATTTTAATGAGACAGTGCGAATCAGCCTCAACTTGGAAAGTTCGGATTCGAGTCCCACTCCTCTTGTGTTTTATTGTTCACGCTTTTTCTAAGCTAGTTAACCGTTTTTAGGGTTCCGTAATCAACAAGCCCCAGCCTAGCTCATAGACTTTTAGTACTAGAAAGCTGTAATTTGGCATGGATATACATATTAATCACGCCGACAAAGTGGTGAAGTAAAGTTTTGAAAAATACTTTTTTTAGGTTACCTGAAGTGGGGAGGTATTTTTTTTTCTTGTCTACCCCATAGTGTGAGGTGTCATTGTATAGCAATTTCAAAAATATTGCGGGTTTGTGGAAACTGTTTTTTGTTTGAGGCATCCGTTTGTGAACTATTAAGCTTTAAAGTGCAAAATTTTGTTAGAGTCAAGTGCCTCCCTGCCAACCAAATGGTTGTTTTAGGATACGTGAAAAAATTCACAAAGGAAAACTATCACAGCTAAGTAACTAGGCTTTATAAGTTTACGAGTAACAGTCGACCAACTTATAAAATGTACTTGGTGCAGTACAAATTCCTCATTGGGAACTACATAAATAACGTTGTCAGGTGTGTGAAACCGGTAGTATCTACATTTAAGTATATGAGCCATCGTTAAATAAATGTTCATAAAAGCCCTCTTCTCAGAGTCCGCATTATTGAGATGGGCTACGGAACCCTACATTGCGCGTGGCCCGACACGCACTTGGCCGGTATTTTGTTTTTGATATTCTTTTATCTATTTCGACGGTGGCGGTGTTGTGATGACATTGTCCGTAGACTGTGTGGATCCAAAAAGGTCTTTGGTACCTGCGCCTGCGCACCTACCTGTGTTGGGACTGGATGGGTTTATTTTATAATAATATTTATTATATTCTTAGAATGGCATTTTAGCAGTTTGGCAGTTTAGCATTATTGTCATCCAAGGTTTACGCAAACACTAGGGACACTAAGCAACTTTCGCTGCTTCATTGCTGTGAGAGGTTGCCGATTGCATTAGACGGCATTTTTAACGGGATTTTTTTGGGGGCGGCGAGAAACTTAAAGGGTTCCTCAAGCCGTGTGAAATGAAGCACTGTCAGAGGTTTTCTAGAGGGAACGGCATCACGCACAAGTACGAGTACGTGTCCCCGCGCCCTACTGGATTTCCGAGGGGTTCGGATCGGATCGGTGTCAGATCGGTTTTTGAAAGATTTGTTGTTGGCTCCTGATGGACTTACAGTAAGTTCTTAGTGAGTTGAGTCAGGACTTTTAACCTAACCGGATTTTTAGTGGCGGCTAAAAACTAAAGGTTTCTGATTGACGTCTCTTTTGTAGCTAATAAGGAGAGGTTCATTTAAACAAATAATTCGTTTCAACACGTGTACCTGCGTACCTGCTATACAATGAAGACAGTAAAAGTCGTACCTATAAATGGTTTACGGTTTACGGTTGCGAATTGCGATCATACGGTAACGGTTATTTTAATACAGTTGCAGGTAGGTAGTAGCCATCTGATAAATTGTATTTGTTTTTGTTTGTGCCACATCAGTGTACGAAGTGTGTCAGAGCACTTACAAGGTATATTCAGTAGTTTACTGTAGTACAGGTACTTATAGGTAAAGAAAGGAATTTAGAAGACAGGTGTGTATTATTGTGAATAAGTTCAGCCAAAAAGACTATATAGTAAAAGAGATATATATATATATATATATATATATATATATATATAGTAAGATATAAGATAATATAGTTACAGCATTAAAGTGTTAACTATTATTTAAAATTACGTTAAACTACTAGGCCTTACATATAAACAAAGAGTAAGGTCGGAATAGTTATTCCGTGTTTTGTTCCTGTCATGTAAATGTAATTTTAAATTGGAGTAAAAGAGACAAAACAGGGAATAACTATTCGGAGCTTATTCTTTGTTTATTTGTAAGGCACCTAGAAGTTAGTTCAAAAGACTGTTAATATTTAGGTTTATGTAGGACCTACATAATTTATTAAGTTTTCCATAATAACGCCTCGATGGCCGTGGCAAAGCACCCTTTAACTGGAGCATCTGGATTCAATTCACAGGTCGGGCGATGTGTATTATATTTATTGATGCATAGCTCGGGTTTGTGATCACTAACCAGAATTTGGCAAGCGTGGTGATTAGGCAAACACCAATCATAATATGTAGCGATGACTTGATTTTAATGATGGCGAGGCATTTGCTCGTTAATTGGACAATAGTCCCCGATGCTAGGGTACGAGCCGAGATAGGGAGAACAGGCAATACGCCACCATCACAGAGGCGATATACCACCACGCAGGCCCAGTAGTTTTTGCGGCCAACTACTTTACGTGCATCCGAGAAGCACGGAGGAAGTGCTATATACATTATATATATAATAATTTTGTGGAGCTCGATAGGAAAGCGGCTTGCGCATTCAGCCGTTTGCGCTGTGATCCTGCAAGTCAAGCAATATACACAATACCGGATCACAGCATGAGTAACTAACTTAAATTCTCTCGAGCTTATTCATGCTTCTGAAGACATTTTAATTAAGCTATTGGTCCCGGTTGTCGACTCAGCATGGCAACTGTTAAAACCGGGATGATGCATCCCGCATCGGGGCAGCGGGATAAGTTTTTTAAATATCTCACATGGCAAGTGTATCCACTCCACCTGATGTTAAGTGGAAAGAGGGTTGCCATCTCTAAAATTTGGCAACCAGGACAAGACGCGTGAAAACCCCGGATTTTGGAGCCAAGAACCCGGACATGTCAACAGGTTTATATGAAACTCGAATTGGTATTGATTCGCGTTTTAATTTTCGATAGTGCAGTGCCAGTGTCGGTCGGTTCGTCAGTTCTTCCCCCTATAATCCTATTTTGTATTTGTTGTAAACAGAAATACATCATCTGTGAAACAACTGTCTAACTATCACGGTTCATGCCGTTCATGAGATACAGCCTGGTGACAGACGGACAGACGGACGGACGGTGGAGTCTTAAAAAAAGAAAATTAAATACTATTATAGCAAGTATATTTTAAAACATACAAATGTAAATTATTTATAGTGTAGCCGTAATTTACGAATGATTTTTACACTAATTATTATAGTAACAGCAATCATTGAGGCAGGCAATACATTATTGTTAAAGGGAATATTGCAACAATGGTAATAATAAGTTATTACCATATTGTTGCAATATGATATTCCCAATACGTAACTCAAATTAATTTTACATATTTAAAAGTCTTCTATATTATATTAATAAAGCTAACAATAAATCCGTACTAAGTTACCAAATTTTAACCTTCACTAATATTTTTATATTAAGTATAAGTAATGTTTTTGTGTCAATAATTTTAATAATTTTGTTATACAATCATTATTAAGGTCTGATGAAGTAAGTATCTTGTTTATCATATAAAACATGGTCACAGGGATGCCATCTTAGGGTAATTATTCAAAATAACGCTTATTCTAGGCTAAATTGACACCATGTCTAAGGTAATCCGAAATCATGATGGTTTGAAACACGCGCCCGTCCACCAAGGACGTTAGAGGTCATATTATAATTTGGTTGGCAACAAGCAAGGTCACCCCTGTTGGGACGCTGGTTTCCAACCGTCTGGAACATGATGAACCAAAATCCCCATGCGCCATTGTTGATGTGGAAAGGCTAGCAGTGAGACGTTCAAAGGCAAATTATGATGATAAAAAGATACAATACATAATATTATATGGGTTGTATTTAATCGATCACCAAACTAACCTAACCTAACCCACAAAAATACTAAGTTAGCACCTAAACTACTATTTAGATGCTAACTTAGCATTTTAGGTGCTAGATGTATATTATATATTATAACTGATACACCTATTATATTATTATGTATCTTCATCATTCGCCTATTTATAGGCAAATGATGATGAATAGTTCATTGCCTAGTGTACCTAAGTTTTATTCACTACACCTACGCCTTCTGAGTGCTTAGTGTGCGATTTATTTTCAGTTTTGTTTATATGTATTCGTTCAATTGCGTTTACGTTTACGAAAATGTGTATGGCAAAATTTTTACTCTTCTCGTATGTCGCCAGGAGGCGCTGCTTTAATGCCATCAAAGAGATTTAATAGGTATGTAATTAAATGTCTTTGAATGCCATACTGATTTTAGGCATCTTAGTAACAAACGAGAAGGAACTAAATTTTGCTATACATCACCAAAAATGACATACCACTGTACAGATTTAATTGCTTTTAAGTACCTACTCTATTCAGTAGGTGACTACACTTACATAAGCTATTTCTGTCCATTATTTATTTGATAGATATTTTTACAAATAAAACAAAAAATTAAAAGAATTTTCATAACTTTATTGTTGTTATTTTCGATGCTATGATTGTGTATTCGCTTAATTAGATAGTCATCTTTGCATGTCATCAAATAATCTTTGTACTGCTGTATGCACGTTTTTGGGATGCATTCTTGCTTACATCACTTATTTTCATATAGTTTTTTGTGTAAGAAGAGAATTTAATTTTAATATACATATATACATATCATGTTAATGAAGATATATTTTTTTTAATCTATCCTGTATCTTTATTTATGCCTTAAAGTAAATAAGCAAAAATTATTTCCGTGACACTTATGGTCGCTATTTGCGAGTTCAGTCTGTTCATGCAAACAATGACATTAAATTAATGAGTAAAATTAATGTGAGTAGATCCTTAAAAATGTGTAGTGTTCACTTAAACTTTAAATTATTAGGTACCTCTTATTAAAATAGCCCATTAGTTTGCTTTAACAAATTATATTCTCTCATATAGGTCAATGACTTTTTTAGAAATAAAGATTTTATAAAGTATTTTCCTGTTTGCCACCATCATTTTCTTTTCTAATGAATAAAACCTGAAAATCTATAACAACATGCATTTTTATTACCAAAATACTGTTCAATCACACACCCTACAATTCACATTGCACTTGTTCGCTTGACACAACACTAGAATCACCGGGAGATTAGTTATTGTTAGCAATAAATTACAACTTAATGGAGTAACATTATCATCATCTTGCATTGCCTCTAGGCCGCAATCAACACCACAATCATTCTGTAACAAAGGATATGAGTTAGCATAATAGCTTTAATAACAGATATATATTTTTTTAAACTTACAAAATAAGGTCAAATAGTTTGGTTAAAAAATCCACAAGAGAGTAATTAAAACTTGTATTATATTTACTAATAGTAAGTAAGTAAATAGCCTGCATACTGTCCCACTGCTGGGCAAAGACCTCCATCATTGAAATCAAGTCATCACTACAATTTGATGGGTATTGGCTTTAATCACCACCCTTGCCAAATGCGGGTTGATGATCACAAACCAGGGCTATGCATTGAAAAATCAGACACACATTGCCTGACCTGGGAATTGAACTCGGGACCTTCAGGTAATCAGGTATCGGGCCGAGCACTCTGCCACTTGGCCTCCAAGGCCTTATTTTTTTGAATTACAAATACATGTAAAAATAATTGTACCTACATACTATTTTAATTTCATTTTATTTACTCAATAACACAAAATCTTTTAGACTCTCAACTAGTGTACAATAAGTTCAAAGATAGAAGAGCACTTCATCTAGTATCCTTACTACTGTGGAACTAGCTCTCTATCTTGTTATATCAGAATGCAACAATGCTATTAACACTGTTGTTATGGCAACAGACTTAGATAAGATGGTAGATGGTAGGAGTACTTAGAAAAAGCTATACCACCAACCAAACCTAGTACAATAATACAATTGTTAATTTACTTAGCTGTACTGTTAACAACTATAATAATAATAACAAAGTCTAAGACAGGTGGTTTGACTACTAAACCACAAAAGCATTTATAAATTAAACTAATAGATATTGGGGTTGGTTTCAGCAAACTCTTTTTAATAGGTATAATAGCCTACTTTGAAACTTCTAAAAACATAATTAACCTTACCCATAAAGATAGACAAAGAAGGACAACAAGTAAAATGCAAGTTTGATCCAGCCCTCCCGTTGGCAAACTGTCAACACATCAGCATTCATGATGCTTGTAGGATCATACAGGCCAGGCCCTGACATCACAGGCCTTGTGTAATACCTGAAATTACAACAAAGATAGAGCATAAACAAATGTCAGAATATAACAAGAAAATCAAGTTGGCACAAGCTGAAAAGAACTCTTTATAAACTTTTATTTTATGTTCTTACCTGTGTATATGATACACAATCAACGGAATGTTTATTAATAAAGAAATCCATTCTCCCGTTAAAAGGAATAGTAGGTTTGTCACTAGGTGAAGGAAATACTCCGGGAGGACCAACTGAAATGATAAGGTGAGGTTAGTTCTGAACAGTCATCCTGACTGTTCCCGGGTTGTAAAGCTGGCGTTTTACCCACCGGGTTTAGACTGTTACACTGATCTATGGGATTCTTATAATCAGTTTTTAGCTCATCGAATGCTATAACATGGAATATTGAGAAAAATATGAGAAAGGCGTCTACAATAAGCGCTATAATGTAAGCAAAAGCTGGAGCATTAAACGCCATTTTCGCAAAATCCTATGACTAACGTGACAACTGACTGACAGTGACAACTAACAACAAAATGACACACAATTTTTTTTTCTCCTTTAGTTGATGGCTTTGTGCGATTAGCACATTTAGCCAGTGTCAAATATTTTTTTCTTACAAATAATTAATAAATAAACAATATTTCCTTCTTGTATGATGATGATTCAATGATAATAGAAATAAGAAGTGAGAAATGATATACCCCCCAACTTCTCGAGTACCTCAGTAAAGATGTGGGGCTTTACTAAGTTCTCGGGCGGACTTCTTGAGAGAATTTGAAAAGTGACGTTGCACTGTTTTGTTTCATTTGCCAACACTCATGCACACGAACACTAAGGGGAGACCGCGCGGACGCAAAACTGCGAGTTTCAAGTTTCTATATGATAGCGAGCAAGCGGCGCGTGGCAGTGGTGTGACAACAGCCCACGACTACGAATAAGCACGCACACTAATATCTGTACAGAGTAGGCTGGTGATTTAATTGGAGCAATGTTTACTTTCGTAAAATCATAGTCGTTTGGGTAAAAAATAATAAAAGTCTTTATATTTTCATATTTATATTTTTTATTGAAAAATAAGACAACAGTGGCCTGCGGCATATCAATACAAACATTTTAATGTCGAATTATTGTTTCATGTGCTATATTTACAAAGGTTCTGAAGAAATAAGTTTTTAGATATCAATTATTATTTATTATTTCTGGTGGGGACGTCGCCGGCCGAACGGACGATCCGCCCGCGTTGTCTGCGGGCCATTTCGTCCTTTTCCCCGTTCTCCCCTTCGAGGGGGTTAAAGGTTGATCCAGCCCTCACGGCGCCCCGTCAAATCTTTTTGTCTTTTTGGTGAATCTTGCTATCTGCTCCACCTCAAGATCCTTCAGGTCCTCTATGTCTAATGTATCCGACCCCCATAGCTCCCGTCTTATCCGTGAGTATATAGGGCACTCAGCGAGTAGGTGGAGGCTGGTCTCTTCGCTTTCCGTGCACTCCGGGCATATGGGATCGGTTTTCACTCCTATCACTGTCAGATGTCTGTTCAATCGGCAGTGTCCTGTTATGATCTCTATGACTAGCCTCATGTTCTCTCTGGAGAGTCTCATCAGTTTGCTAGTCTTTTTCTTGTCCATTCCCTTGATGAAGACCTTCGACTGTCTCATGCCCGTCGAAGATCTCCATCTTCGGTTGGTTTCTGCTGTAATACTACAGCTGATTACTCCCTTGGTGATGTTGTGCGCTATTGGCAACCGGGGTTCCGGTCCCACCAAGCTTTCCTCTGCTCCCTTTCTAGCTAGTTCGTCGGCCTGTTCGTTTCCCGTGTTTCCCTCGTGTCCTGGGACCCACGCTATCGTCAGGTCCGCTCTTTCGGTCAGCTTTTTCAGTGATTCCTTGCATTCTTTGACAATTGCTGATGTCGTCTCTTCTCTGCCTAGTGCCTTCAGCGCCGCTTGGCTGTCGCTGTAGATGACAATCTTTCCTGTAATATTGAGGTGTTCGGCCATCTCAGCGCTTTTGCGATTATTGCGTATATTTCCGCTTGAAAAACACTGGCGAATCTACCTAACGGTATAGACTTGTTCACCTCCGTCCCGTCTGCGTATTTGATATACACACCGGATCCAGAGAGCTTTGTTGACTCCTTTCTGGAGCCGTCTGTATAGCAAGTAGTGCCTTCAGTTTTAGATATCAATACTTTTACGTATTGTTCAATGCAGTTTCTGGGTATTTGTACCCTGGTACTATTAATTATTCTGTGGTATTTGTTTCAAATTCCAAGACAACCATGGCCTTGTGAAAGGATCAAGCTAACCTACACTAGTCCTTTTAATGTTATTGACCTATTTAGCGCCAAGCACCAGCACCTTAACGATAAATAATCCACCATTATTTCACATTAACAATTTATTCATTCATTCAATTATCGTCTATTGGCTCTAACAAAGAATACTTAACTAAGCCGTATGAGCTAGATGCAAAAAAAAACTAATCTGTCTTCAAATTGTTAAATTCTTATTTATGGATAGCACAAGGAAGTCTCCATATTCCTATATATTATTAGAAAAACGATCCGATCACTTTAATCTTTTTATTTCTCCTCAACATTCAATTGACAATCAACAACATTTTTCCAGTAACCCTAGTTACCTGTCAAAATAACAATAATAAAACTCAACGACAATAAACTAAAACCTCATCATCCCCTCTTAATTCGAAATTACCACAGAATAAGAATTGGTATAAATTAGGAAATTAATAATATAATAAGTATACTAAAACTAAAGTTAACATTGAAATCAAATAAAAATTAACTTACTGACTTACAATGTTTTTCAACAAAACACTTAAACAAAATAAAAGGTATTCATTCAAACTATTTTATCCCTCCGCAATGTTAGAACTTTATTAGTTTTAGATTAGTTATTATAACTCATAGACCTTATCTTAGTATATAAACCACATCATATTTTATAAATAGTACCGTATACAAACAAACTATTCAATTCAAAACTAGTTTTTGTACAAAATAGTTGTGCTTCTGTTTTCCCAAGGCCTTTGTTAAAATATCTGCTACATTTTCATTTGTGCTCACATATTTCACAATTATTTCTCGTTTACTAATTAAATCTTTGATAAAGTGGTATTTAATATCAATATGTTTTGACCTCTTACTATTTTCATTAGATTCCATTAATTTAATCGCACTTTGATTATCTACAAGTAACATTGAGTTTGAGAAACAATTAAAATCTTGTAACAATCCCTTTAAATAAACTAACTCTGTACAAGCTAGAGCTGCAGCTATATATTCAGCTTCGGCTGTTGATAAGGCGACAACGTTTTGTTTTTTACAGAACCAGGCCAACAAATTATTGCCAAAAAACACTACAGAACCACTCACACTTTTCCTATCAGTTTTGTCGCCAGCCCAGTCGGCGTCAGTATAGGCAACCAAAGAACAACAGCTACCCCGTGTATATACGAGAGATTTTGTCTTCGTTTGCTTAAGATACCGCAAAATACGCTTCGCTGCTTTCGTAAGCTATTAACTGTTCACCATTTGCTGTTTTAATTTTAATCGGATCATCTAAGTTTTTTATTTGTGTCAAAAATTGTCGATAATGATTAGATATAAAATTTTGCGATGCACCTGAATCTATTACAAAAGAAATTGATTGATTTAATGGAGCCTTACAAGACAAATTGAATTCCTCAACCATACAGCCCACTTCTTCTATAGTTTCTTCTTGCTCTTGGGCTATTGTTGCACTGTCCCTTGATGTGCTTGCTCTATTTGCACCTCGAAAGCGTGCCTGAATTCTGCCACGACCTCGTCTATATAATTCACCACCTCGAATATGAGCACCACGTTGGGAAGTATAATATTGTCTGCTATGAATATTTTTATTACAATATATTGCTTTGTGACCTCTTTCCTTGCAATTCCAGCATTCTATATTAAATGCATTATCTTGATTTGATGCGCTCATGTCATCCAGCCTGATTTCCGCGTCAAGTAGAGTCCTTTTTGTCTTTTCTAAGGTAAGATCTTCATTCATAGCTTCTAAGGCTGTCGTAACATTGTTATATTTCCCTGGTAAGGCAAGTAGTAGATGTACCACTTTATCAGACTCTTCCATTTTTGACATTACTTCAATGTCATTTACTAGTTTGTCAAATTTTAGGAAAAAATTTTGTAATTTGTCGTTATTATCACATTTCAATTCAATTAATCTCTTTTTTAAATGATATTTATTCATCACAGTTCTTCTCGTTAATGTATTTTCTAATGACTCCATCATGTGTTTTGCGTTTTTGCACCCTTTTATAACTTCCAAAAATTTGTCCCCCATACATTGAACGATAAGAGACCTTGCTTCCGCATCCCGCTTCTTATCTTCCACTTTAATATTGTCACACTCCAAAATATCATTAATACCTTTCTCTTCCATTATTAGTTGTAATCTGAATTTCCAATTTTGAAAGTTGTCTCCATCCTCCAGCTTAGTAATAACACTTTGTATATTTTTCTGATGAGCCATATCTCAAGTAATGAAGAATATGTAAAACAAATGAAAAAAAAAAACTCAGTCCCCGAATTATAAATCAAGGAATATGGGGCGGCCCATAACCTGTTAAATTCTTATTTATGGATAGCACAAGGAAGTCTCCATATTCCTATATATTATTAGAAAAACGATCCGATCACTTTAATCTTTTTATTTCTCCTCAACATTCAATTGACAATCAACAACATTTTTCCAGTAACCCTAGTTACCTGTCAAAATAACAATAATAAAACTCAACGACAATAAACTAAAACCTCATCACAAATGACAGCTTTCACCTTATATTTTTTTTATGATGGTAGAAATTCTCTTTGGGTAACGCAGCCGATTAAAAAGACGTGGTGTTTTTCTGGCACCACATCATTTAAAGTACCTACCTAACTAATTATACAATCACAATATTCACACACTAGCGCCAGCCAATAATACAATAGTCTGCAAACTGCTGCAAACTTTATCGCATTTGGTACTTGTAGGGTTGGTATTGGTAATTATTGTTGGTTGTTGTATTTAGTGAGGGAAGTAGTCAGATTGTTCAAGATTTAAATAGTTGATTGGGTAGTACAATACTATGTACGTGTCCTAAAGAAAGATGAAGCATTTATTTGTCTTGAGTGTTTGTGCTATTGGAATTGCTTTGTGTATTGAACACGATTCTAGAGGTTTTGACGATTCAATTCTCTTTGGAATAAATTGGCCTGGTGCTTCTGAAGTGTTACAAACAGCTGATGGAGAGCTCAATAAATCACAGGTAAATAAAAAAATAAATAAACCGGCTAAACATTTATAAATTTATCTAATTGTTACTGTTTTGTTTAGAGAATATTAAATATCTATGTGCATACATTTCATTAAAGTTTTAATTTTAATTCAAGAAATAGTTGAATTGCCCTTTTTGTTTCTTTTAGGTTCAAAAAACAGAAATACATAAAATTACAACAGTTCACAAAGAAAAATATGAGTGCCACATTCCAGAACTACAAGACAGAGAGACAAACAAACTTGAGGACTATGATGGGCCATCACCAATTAATTTATTAAAGCCTTTGTTTTCCCAGAAAATTTGTTCATATAGACTCGAGAGTTACTGGAGTTACGAAGTGTGCCATGGGAGGTACATAAGGCAGTACCATGATGAAAGAGATGGTATTATACTTATTACTAAAATTTAAAAGAAAGTATAGTTTTATTACATTCATTCCACACTATTTATTAAGTAATATTAATAATATATTAATAATAATAATAATAATAATAATAATCAAAGGTACTTAGTTGGTATATTATCGTTGATACTGAAATATCGTGGAACCACCAGTGGTTAATACCATGGAACTTTGTAGTGACCGATTTTACAGGAGAGCTAAAACCTTGTTATATTCTTTATTACTATGTCTTTGTCTGATTAAACTATAAATATATTTAAAGATTTAGGTACTTTAGCACACTGGATGATGCCAATGGCTGTTTAAAACCTCATCGCGAAATCTCAATTTACATTTTTTTGTGGTTCCGCGTTATTATATCTAGGTTTAATTTTTAATTTTATGTGATCTTTATAGTATAGTATATAAATCTTCTGTGCATGTGTATGTTATTGAACTCCTTCTAAACGGCTGGACCCATTTTGACGAAATTTTCTGTGTGTTCAAGTGGACAATTAGACCCGCTATGTGGGGCTGCTGTAGGGGTCCATCATGGGATACGGGCTATTCTTAAGCGGACTAATGATTTGTTTGTTTTGTTGTCATGGAAACTGTCAAAGCAGTACAAAGTCCACCGGTCAGCTAGTATTATATAAAAGCAATTAGTGTGTTGCCCATAAGTTACGTTATGGGTATAATGCCCATTAAAAGCAATTAACTTGCTTGACCTTTTTATATAGTGTGTAAGAAATTTTTAGGCAAACAAGTAAAAACCCAGGAATACTACCTTGGACATTGGAGCCCTGAGAAACAGTTGAAACTGGAAGCGGATCTCAAGGAATTGGAAAAGACTCAAGAGAAACCAAAGACAACTAAAGTGGAGGGTTTGACATTGCCCTATGTGGCGATGGCAATGACTGATGGTAATTCTTTAATATCAATAATAACTGATAACAAAGACATATTTTTGATTTGTCACTGTATTATGAAAATCTGTAGATACTGCTGCTATTATTGTTGTTATCTTAGGTCATCCTTCATACAAATTTTAAATAAGTTGCTTGCCTACTTTACAAAGAAGTTTATGACTAAGTGCTCTTTCTTGCTAATACATATTATAAAGACAAATAGAAAAAATAGTCCTTTCTGTCCAAACAAAGCAAGAGATCAAGATAAATAGTTGTATATACATATATATGGTTAATTACAATGTATAATAATTATGAACATTTAATAAAATAAAATTTCTTTTATTAACCACCCGTCAATAAATTTATGTGATGTCGTGCTTCTGTGCCTACAAGATAGATATCTAAGAGAAATAATATTGTACAAAACACTTGATATATGCATTTGCTAGTTCTTGTCATATTTATTTGATTCAGGCGGTATGTGCTTGTTACATTTGTCAGATAAATCAGACTGGGGTTAAAAGAGTTAATAATAATTCTAATAAAGCCACAAACTAGTGACATTTATCTCATTTATAAATACCAAAATATCCATTACAGGTACAATATGTGACCTAAGCGGCAAACCACGTATGACTAGAGTATTGTATGTATGTTACGCTCACGGCAAGCATGAAGTATACTCATTCAAAGAAACATCAACGTGTGAATATGAAATCATAATTCTGTCTCCGTTGCTCTGTGAACACCCTCAATTCAAACCTGAGGATGTCAGCGAGAATTCCATCAACTGTTTCCCAATCGGTGATGCACCAAAGAAACCGAGGGGTCTGTTAAAATTGGAAGTGGACACCTTGAAATTCCATCATCAGACTATTAAGAACATGCATAATGTAAGTCGTTTATATATTAAATAAATTGCATTTGTTTGTTTTGATATATTTTTTGATTTGGTTCTTTATGTAGCTTTAAATTAATTTAAATGCTAGGACTTTTCTTATTTTTAGTTGCCTATAACTTAGATATAAAACATTGTCATATATCTAGCGTATCCGCTAGAGCTAATTTTGCGTTATAAGACCTATAGTTTGTCATCACATAGTTTAGGCTATGTTTTAAGTTAACTCACTCTCCTATTTATTTTGTTGAGTAGATGTTTAGTTGCTTCATTAACAGTTGTGTTGGCATGTCGATCAGGATAAAGAACCTAAGGATATGGTAGCAGTATTGAAAGTTGAAAAGATTGATAAGGTAATTATTATCATAAAGCATTTTTTATTATTATCTCCCTTTTTTACAATTATTATTATATTTTTATTAAGTATACTTATTTAACCCACCTCGATTGACCATCTATCTGCATGAGCTATTGTTCATGTGGGAAGGCTTAAGCCCAGCAGTGGGACGTTTATAGACTGATAACAATGACAATACTTATTTTAATATGTTAATAAATTGCATATCACATTAGGATCTGAGTGTTCATTCACCTTGGCTATAATGTTATTTATGATAGGTACTTTGGACAACAATCGTCGCTAAACGCTTTAGTACTTTCTCAAAGCAAAGCAAAGCGAATCCAACAGTCACAGTACCTACTAAAATGTTCATACAATATAAACTCCTTATGACAGAATAGTCCTCTGTTTGTTTGAATAGTCTCTTTTTAATGCCATGTCTGTACCTACTTAAACTCTATTTGCAAAAATGCTTTTTAGTCAATTTTTGCCTTCTTTTGTTTTTCTTTTTCTGAACACTCATCTGTCACCACTTACCACCGTTATGTCTACATGTCAATACTATAAACCCAGGATGGCGAGACCCACCTCAAGTTCGAGTGGCATCCCCTGAATGAACAAGCTGAGTTGGTGGAAGAGAAGGTGAAGCTTCCGCCGCCGCAGCCCGCGCCGCCCGTCGTGCTAGACGACTCGCCCGTGCGCTCTTTCCTCAACGGCGAGAATTGCTTGAACGGGGTGAGTCGACCACTTTACTTACCACAATATAAGTAGAACAAAAAGGTATGCTTATTACGTACTGCGCTCGAACAACTCACACATCGAACCCGCACGGACTCGCATCCAGTCCGAGCGCAGCTGTTGTGAGATTTCGTGTTTTTTTAAAGGTTAAAGAAGGCAAACCAGCTGGCGGGTCACCTGATGGAAAGTAATCATCTCCGCACCCGCAAAACCAAAGTAATCGCATATGCGTTGCCGGCCTTGAGGAAACAGTAGGATCTTGATGAGATGGGCTTCCGGTACTTTTACTCACCGGACGAAACGCAACCGCAACGTGTGCCATTGTTTCGCGCCGATATTCTGTGAGAGGGTGGTATTACGCCGGGCGAGCCGGCCCAATTCGTGCTGCAACGCAGCGTGGCTCTACCACTCAGACAGTGTCACTCATTTAGTCAAGTGTAGGGTCTCAAGGGTAAACCTACGGACGCGACTAACTTTAACCCTCAACCCCCCCCAACTTCTCCCGTGTCCGTGAGAGGTTGTCTATGTGAGCGTTGCTCGTGCGTTTGTATGATGCTTACCTTCTTCAGTCTCTTTACTATGTGTCACTATGTAACCGCAAAGCGCTCGGCTCCCCAAGGTCCCGGGTTCAACACCCAAGTCGGGCGAAGTGTGTTGCGGATTTTTGGATGCGTACTCCGGGATAGTGATCGATCACCAACCCGCATTTGACAAGCGTGATGAGTAAGCCAATACCAATCAATTGTAGTGATGACTTGATTTCAATGATGGAATGATGGCCTTTGCCCAGCAGTGTGACAGTTATATGCTATTTACATACTACTCACTTACTTACTAACGCTGACATATTTACACATATAGAGCCAAAATCCACCACGCGGGCCCAGTGCGGATTGGTGGTTGTTAACGACTGCTAATGCAGCCGGGACCACAACTTTTCGTGCCTTCCGAAGCATGGAGAAGCTCGAGATGATACATTTTTGGTCAATAACCGTCCTCTGCGAAAGTTGCTTACCTTTTAAGCAGACCGGGCGCGTTAACCACTGCGCCATCGAGCTGGGGTCTACGACTAGGCAAAATAACAGTGATCATTGAATCTCCAGGGTACCGGTTGGTGGAAATACGAGTTTTGCTACGGCAAGCATGTTATGCAGTACCATGTGGACAGGACGGGCGAGAAGACCACCCTGCTGCTGGGAAAGTTCGACGAGCAAGCGCATCTGGACTGGATCAAGGAGAACAAGGGCAAAGCGCCCAAACCAGTCGGTAGGTACAGCCCCCCAAGTCTCATAACAGAAACCGTAACGATCGTAGCGACTTAGTCGTTGAAACTTGAAACCATTTTTATACTAACATCTGGTTTCAAAGTCGTTCGAACGTTCCGTGAAAGCGTATACGGTAGATCTAGGGTGTGTTCCGATATACACTGCGAGCATTGTCCAGTGCTCTTACTGGTGAGAAATTTGTTCCATTATGGACTGACAGTATACTGCCTCAGTACACGGAATTATATGACGTCATAAATCGTCGCCATTTTTGTACTGTAAGCACTGGCCACGTGATCAACATTTTGAGGATTATTTATATAAAAATATATGGAGGGTAGACGCACCTTTATGTATGAAATTATCGAATTTTTGAACTCAAATAAAACCAAGGGTAACGGACCTCCAGCGAAAGGAAAAAATGAGAGAACTGGCATGAAAGAGATATAGCTAAGACTAGCTCCGATTATGTTGGAGGAGGAAGCATATATATAAAAAAAAAAAAAAAAAACGGACCTCTAGCTTGGTGCCTTGATAATAAATACTCGAACGGCCAACCTCTTACATAATATAGCATTATTAAATTTTGGTCGACACTTTCATATTGGGACCAAAAATGTATGAAAATAAGTTGATGAAAAAATAAGCAGTTATTCATTATTTTAATTCTACTTTGATGAAGTGCTTGGCCCTCGTCCTACCTGATGGTAAGGGACGATAAGACAAGTGAAAGCGCACTTCTTCGCCCGAAATCCTCATCTACTGAAGAATCTTTACTCTTTAACTGTCAAAAGTAGTATGTAATATAGCCTATACAACAGAAAGGTGTTGTAAAAATTAAAACATCCAAAGTGAATCCGATCTAGATCTCGTATGTGTACTAAGACATAATTAATTATTGACTTTAAGTTTTTATGCAATGGTATCTTAAATATTTATATCCCATCAAAAACATAAATGTGAAATGAGAGCCAAGTTCAATATTATGATATATGCCTTGGTTGTTGACTTCAACGACAAAAGAAGTGAGATCTTAATGGGTGCCAAGTTAAGATAATATAAAGAACTTACAACTTTAGGACTTGCGAAGGCTATAATATAATTCGTATATGAAAACTAGCCAAGTCAGACCTTAGGCTTCAATATATTATCTTGGCACCCATTCTCCCAGCCCCAGATCTCACTTCTTTTGTCGTTGTTGTCAACAACCAAGGCATATATTTTTATATTGAACTTGGCTCTCATTTCACATTAATGTTTTTGATGGGATATCATTATTTTTTTGTACAGAAATTGTTAGTAGGTACTTATTCATAGTACTTATTTAAAAAAAATGATTTTATTTTGTTTTAATTTATTTATTTATTTCTTTTATTCCATTCGTTATATATTCACGTGAAGACCTTAAAATCCACATAAAACTGGCTGTCATCAATTTTGATTGCTGATTCTTACATTACAGGCATCTATAAGTAAGTGTTCTTAATAAAATCAATTAATTGAAAAATATAATAAATTGTTAAAAAACTAGTTTCTGATTTATTCCTTTGTATTCGCCCAACTACCTATCTGGATGACAAAATTGAACTTTCTAGGTCATCTGGAACTGGGTTAGAGTTTTGATGTATCTATAGATCAGTCAGTCAGTCAGTCAGTCAGTGATAAAAATGTCGATTTTTGAACGTTAATATTTAAATAACCGTTTGAGGTGTGTTTATGCAATTTGGAGCACATATGTATCTCGCAAGTCACAATATATGAGCCAAATTTGACATGTTTATGTTAAATATTTTTTGAGTTATGAGGGGGTCAAAAGTGGCTCCAAATGGTTCGAGTTCTGTTAGCTTGAACTTGACTTGACACGCTACCGCGTGTCTGAATTAGTGAAGTCATTCGCGTCAGGCGCGCTTAAGCAAGCAGCAGTGATCATAAATGAGGTTAGCAATGTACATAGAAATATACATTATAGAAATATTTAATAAAAAATTGCATTACAAATTAAAGTTAATAATTTTATGTCTTAGTAACTCTGCATACAAGATCTAAATCGGATACACATTGAATCATTTAATCTTTACCACACCTTTCTGTTACACGTTGTATAATGCTATGTTACTTAAAATATACTGATATTTAAGATTTTACCGTATTCTAATAACAGTACGGTTTAATCTCAAATATCAGTATATTTTGAGTTGCAACAGTATTGTATTGGTAGTGCCATATGTATATTTTTCTACTGCTACATGCTGGGTACAGGCCTTTATCATTGAAATCAAGTCATCGCTTCAATTGATGAGTATAAATGCCATACCTGGGAATTGAACTCAGTACCTAGATATCGGGCAAAGCACTATGCAACTAGTTCACCTAGGCAACACAGTCTAAAGTTCTATGTATACTTATTTGTATTTTTTTCCCCAGATCAACGCACATCAGTTTCTCACTTCTACTCCGGCGGCGATATATGTGATAAAACGGGCAAACCAAGGCAGACAGAAGTCAAGCTAAAATGTTTTGAGAACTCCTCTAGTCCCGCTCAAGTCTCACTGTACTTACTCGAACCTAGGACTTGCCACTATATCCTAGGAGTGGAGTCACCACTTATATGTGACATACTACCTTTGGCAGACGAGAGTGGCCTCATAAAATCGCCCAAACCGATACTTACAAAACAAGACGCGTTAGTTGAAACCGAATCGGAAGATAACGATGATGATGCTAATGAAAGTGAACTGAAACAAAAGTATTTGCCAAAGATCGTTAATGATTAGTTATTAGCGAATAAATCGTCATTTTAGTCACAGATTTTGTTTTATTATAATTTGTTATCTATGTTATAGACGAACTAATAAAAAAAAATACTAAAATAAAAACTAATCGTCTAAAGGTTAGTCCACATTAAGTAACATGTTACATAAAGGTTCGCGCACATTATGTCGGGCCGCAGCGGGGCGGAGCGGACCGCAGCGCAGCGCAAAATGCTTACATAGCACATTAGTTACAGGCCGGGTCGCAGCGCATTGACGGATTTTGAATACAGTGTACTGCCAGACGTCGCGTGCAACTGTACGTTATGGATAGCTCTGACGAAGAACTTTGTCAAATTGGTTTGCCTAAAAGCACCACGAGAGGGCTCTATATCCTATATATAAATTTCTCTGTTGCTATAGCACAGTGTCGGGGCGCAGCGGGGCGTGGCGGACCGCATCGCACCCAACCAAAATCCGCAGCGGAATATGCTGCCCGCTGCGCCCCGGCATAGATTGCGATAATTCATATAAAATACATACGAGCAATTTGAGCGGATTTTTGCACTGCGACCCGACCCGCTGCAGCCCGACATAATGTGCGCGAACCTTACTGTGCCAAATATAACAATGTTTTGTTGTATAGTCTGGACCCACCTTTCCTGGCTGTCTTAACTGACTGAATAAATACAATTCTAACATTGTTGTTATAGCGACAGATAATAGTAGCTATAACACAAGCTTTTTCAAAAACGAAGCAGTTCTTACAATATGTACCCTCGCGGTGGAATCGAACCTGGCACCTTTATTCTTGAAAACTGTTGCTGACCAACCGCTATAAAATTATAATTTTATAGGGGGTAAGGGTCTATATAAGGGTATAGTGCCCTAGTGTAAGTAGTACAACAAGCCCAGTCACAGAAGACGGTTTTGGACAAACATGGATTTTCTTTGTTTACAGGATGACAGGTAGTCAACTGTAACTAGTGTCAACTAGTCAATAGACTAAAATCAGTATGTCAGTCACTGGTTCCCAGACAACGTTGGCTAGTGCCAATTAATTGCCTTTATGATCTAATGGTTAAGACCACCGGTTTAGACCCAGAGGTCCCGGGTTCGATTCCCAGCGGGGGGTACATGTTTGTGTACTCGGTTCGGTTGGTGGTAGGGCTTGCTTGCCCGCCTGGCTAGCTACCACCATCTTATCTAAATATGGCGCCATAACATCTATGTTTGTAGCATTGTTGTGTTCCGACAGCTAGAGATAAGATAGCCAGTGCCTCAGTAGTTGAGGATCCCGGGTGAAGTGCGCTTCCACCTTCGTCCTTATCATCACTTAACATCAGGTGAGGTGACGGCTAAGTGCTTAGTATGATGTAAAAAAATAATAATTATAAAATGGTTTAGTTAGGTATAAATAATAAACATATTTTAACTTGACATTTATTTACATTCATATCAACAAAACGGGTGTTGTATAAAACAGTTCTTTTTTAATTACTCCATACCAATTTGTATACCTACTAAATAGGGGTGCCTCGAATTTGTGTAAAAATAAATTTGCTTCATATTTAAGATATGCTGGTTTGCAGTACCGTGACTCGTGTTCCGCCGTTTTACTATTAGCATGTCTTATATAATTCTTTTAGTCTATAAAACATTGGCCAAACCTACTCGATTTCGGGACTAATTTGACCGACATAAATTTTGTCACTTTGTTAGACTTTTTTTTTGTAGTAGGTTAGTTTGTCAATCATCGCACCAAGCTTTTGAATCTTTGGCCAACATTTCAAGACTATATGTAAAAAATAACTTAGGTTTTAAGCTTTACATAGCGCAATAATTTATCTAATGGTTTCTTCATAGTCTCGGACAAATAAACCTGTTCAAAGGGTTTGGCTTGAGACGAAAGTAGCTAACAAACAGTTTTAATAATGTAATAGTGAAGTTTTTACACGCATTAAATAATTTTGCAGTCCTTCGTATAAATACGTCCAGTAATAGCGATATAATGCATTTTTGCCTGGTTTAATGATTTTCACAGACTCTTTCAGTTTATAAGTTCGTCAGCATCAAAATGTTCTATGCAACATGCTAAAATCTTTGCAATTAATAAAATAAACCTCACAGTTAATGTGTTTAAAGAATGTTTTAAATTAACTATGTCATCATTTTTATTTCAAGCAACAAAATACTTGAAACTTACACATTTATTACTTTGATCTTTTGGACCATTACAGTGTGCTTCGATCCAAAATGATGCTGATCACAATTTGGTGACTGCGACTTTGTCTCTTAGATAATTGGACACACAACTTATAAATGGCGCAAAACATCTTAATATTTTTACAAACAAAAGTGAATTAGCTCCGCGCAACATTAATTCATACTATAAAATCGCTCCTATTCTGGAATTGATCTCACAAACGCGTCAAACACCGCAGCCACACGTTGGTATATCAATACAACAACAATAATGAGGTTCTGAGGTCTCTCGCCTAAGATACCTAGAAAATGTAGGTAAAAAATTGCCTTAAATTTATTTGACATTTATCTAGATCACACCTTAGCAGGCTAACCTTGTAGTCGTGTCTAGGATTACAGAATGTTCGTCCGTTACCGTTATTCCCAATGTCAAAAGTTGTTTGTAACAATACATCCGTTTATAATAATTTAAGTATACCTTACAACAAGAAATAAAGACAAAGAGCTGGTTCTCACAAAGATTCACTAAGAACTTACTAAAAGGAATCACAAGACAAAATAATTGAATCACTTGCACTGAATAACATCTATTTGGGAACTTATTCAGTCTACAATATTGTCTTTCATTAGACATCAAAAACATGACTACATTAAACTAAATACAATTAATAAACCCATCTTGATAACATATATTTTTTAAAAAGAATATAATACTCAACTAAATTTATTATAATTATGATGGTCTACATCAGTTCTTTTACAGACAAAAGTAATTATCAATAACTTAAACAATGTTAAACGTCTGATTGGTCATTTTAGTATCTTGACAGCAATGTCGGATATATGCGACGATGTCAGTTTCTGTCGGATATATCAGACTTATCGCTTAAAAGATTGAACTCATTGGCACAATAGTTAGAAAAGAATAGTAAACGTTAAAATTATGTAATTCTTATTTAATTAATTTAAGTGAAACAAAGTGCATCTGCTATAGACATTTTTTCATGTAAAGAAATCAATAGCTTACAATTTACATACCTCTTTCGTTACATTGAGCGTTTCGTTCATTAGGAATCCAAGAATTAGGGATTATACTTAATTAAAACTTTATTCTTTAAAAGATTTCTATCTAATTTGTAAGACTTTTTTATAAAAAGCTTTTTCGTTACAGAATGTGCACTCAGTAATAACCGTTTAAATTGTTTCCAGTTTTTTTCGTTTCTCGTTCCGGTTTCTGTTTTACGTAGCAAACGAACAAAAAATGACGTAAAACAATGTGCCATTCTAATATAAAAAATATCCGTGAAACAATGGGTACATAGTTAGGTACAATAAAATTATTTAAGTAGGTAGGTAATTTACTAACACATAGGTAGGTAGGTACCCGAACTTATGAAAATAGGTAGTGTAATATTTTCTATTATTAAATACTTAAACGCTAACAAAATTTTTGACTAAAGGGCCAGTGTTCGATGTGTTACAATAATTGAAAAATTTAATTGATTGCTTTAATTAAAATGTACACACACTAAATACACAAAAGGAGTTAGGTACTTATTGTGGAACGAGGTAAATATGAAATCAAGTGATAATCAAGTCGAATACTGATCACAGCAAATGATCCTTGAATAGCTGCTAAAATGGGTGTCTGTAGCGTGTATACTAATGAGACTAGAGAATCATAAAATAGGCATACTTGCTAAAAACAGTTTTCAAGAGTTGTGCTTCTGTTTTCTAATTCAATAACGTCTCAATAGTGTGTCGGTAGTGTGATTTTCACATTATGAATAGGTATGGTCAAATTGTCAAAATCAGGTCATCGACACCAAATTGTATCGTTTGTGTTGATTGTGGACGTTTTAAAATAGCAGAATGAAGGACCAGAAGCTGCGCTTAATGTTACACTTGATTAAATTATCTCTTTCAACGCGTCTGAAATATCGGCTAACTCATTATCTTATGTACCCAATCTCGCCAATAAAAGATATATTTGTCAGATAGATAAATCGGTCGCGATAATGAGCGTTCACGAAGAAGAGGCGTTGAAAGGGTTAACCCCGTTCTACTGTATGTAGTATCTACATACGAGAATTGTAGGTACGTACCTATAGATATCTCAAACTTTGATGACACGTTCAGAAATGATTAACTACTACGAAGGAGTCAACTTAAATAAGGTTTATTTGCTTTCTTGAAAGTTTTTAACTTAAATGATCACCTTTTATAAGTAGGTACACTTATTTGGGCAAACATTTGAGTCAATGCTCAGATTAGCTCTTAATTTTCATTTAAACGTACTATATGTATTTATTTATTTATACCACATCAGGGAAGTGCTCAGCTTTCCCACTTTATCGTAACTGATGGTAAGTAACGATAAAGCCGACGCGACGGTGGATGCGTACTTCACCCGCAATTTGCAAATTCCTCAGTAGTGGTTGACTGGCTGACTGGCAATAGATAAGACGGTCGTAGCTCGCCAGACGGACTTAAAACAACCAAACAGGTTACAACACGTCCGTCCCGATGGAAATCGAACCCGAGACCTCCAAGTCTGATAACTGAGGTTTTAACATATTTAAAGAAAGCTCTGTATTGGTTGTAGATAGATTTCTTCGTTTGAGATATCTATATTTATATTTCTATTAGAAATACAAAGTCACAATTGTTTTTAAAGGTTAAGTACACTATTGACGACAATATGTTAGGTCAACAATAAATAAATACACTGATCACTTTGAGATCATTTTGTTACACTAATTTTAAACAAAAAAACACGACTAAGACTGAACTGACAATGGCCACATTTCTGATTAAATCATAATCAACTATGGTAACACAAAATAAAGAACAAAATATAACAAAAAAAAAAGAAAAACACTATGATTAAAGTAAGTTGTTCTATTTGAACGTAACGGTAGATTAAACTATAAACAATACTTATCCGGTAAGTTGGTACAGGTCGTATCATTGATACCGTATCGGTCGACCAACACTGTATATTTTAAGAAACAAAAGCTGTAGTAGTACGATGACAAAATGAACATTTAAAATATTTCGGTATCGCTTCTTTGGCGTTTAACGGAACGTAATATTTAAACGCATACAACTTATCCTTAATGTGACTAAAACTTAAAAAAATAATTATTACAATAATAATAATAATAATAATAAACAATTTGGGGAATACTTTGGAAACGATAAATCCTTTGACACAAACCTTAACCTTATACTTATTAGATAACAACAGTGCACGGCGACTCGTCTCCACCGAACCTTAACTATTATTATTCAGTTCGCGTGCACCGAATACATCACAACAAACCTTCGGAATCTGACAACCTCATCGCGAGATAGTTCTTTATTCAAAAATTTTCAAATTAAAAAAAAAACAAAAGAAATTCACTAGGAACGCGCCGAAACGGACCCTAGCTAGTACGGTCTCGATAGCTCTTTCGAACGTTTCAATTGAACTTTGAGTCTCTTCGTACCTATTTGGAAGCCGTTCATAGCTTGTATGGCGGCCTGAGCGGAGGCGGCGTTGTCGTAGGAGACGAAGCCAAAGCACTTGGAGAGGTTGGTCTGTTTGTCTATGAACACTTTGGCCGAGATCACGTGACCGAACGGCAGGAACGTCGACGCGAGGTCCGTGTCGGTAAACTCCTGCGGCAGGTGGTATATGAACAGGTTGCCGCCTTCAGGACCTGCGAAAGAAACATGGTACAAATTAGCTTTTGTCGGGTACAAAATTACTAACAAACAGTTGGTTATTATGTTGTTGCAGGTATCTAATTGAATCAAATGAAATGAAATGAATTTATTTATTTGTTTACATTTTTAGTTGTAATATTACAAAAGCGGGTAACGTACAGATTTTATATTCTGCCAGTAACACCAACAAGTTACTGCTACCCTCCGCAGTGTCTTTACTGAGATGCGGCAGCGTAGGACTTAGAGCATTAAACCAAATGGAGACGCCATGCGCACTAATTTCTATGAAAAAAAGTCTGTCATTTTCTGCGGAGGACGAGGTAATGCACACAAATACAGTTTCACACTGATGCATTTTTCAAAGACGTCGCTACGCACGCAAACGACAAAATTATTAAACACTAGCATAAACTAGACGCACACTAATAAATTCACACACAGGGATAACCTGTCCGTGCACGAGTCTGACGGCAATTTTATGTAAACGTCGATAGTGCTTGACACTATCGATTTAATTTGTCGATACCAATGATAATGACATAGACCGAAAAGTTGCTAAGATCAAGTGCCCCACATCGCTCGCAGGACTGATGGCCGCTGGGGCGGAACAGTCCTCGAGTAGTGACCGCGTACCGGAAAGCGCAGTGTCAGCAGGCCTCCAACAAGGTATACCGACGATCTGGTAAAGGTCGCGGGAAGCCGCTGGATGCGGGCTGCACAAAACCGGTCGTATTGGAGATCCTTGGGGGAGGCCTTTGTCCAGCAGTGGACGCCTTTTGGCTGAGATGATGATGATGATGATGAATATTAATGTGATTTTTTTGTTTAAATCAGGCTCTTCAGTATGGTTAATTAAGGTAGACACTTTGCTTTTCTTTATTGTTAAAATCGACAGTTATTAATTAGGATAAGTCAAAATCTGCAAAATATACCTACATAATTTTATTCCATTCCAAGGAGAATTGTTGTTTTTAAGAAAAGCTGCAATCTTATTCTTTCATTATGGAAAAATAGTTTGCTACCTATCTAACCGACTCTCAATCAAGAGGAACCGAAAAATTTAACAACATGTATAGTACTTTCATGGTTCCATAAAGCAGATCAATTCTTTTTTGTAGGTAACGTAGGGTCTTAATTTTTCAGATTTCCAAATGCAATTATTCGAGAGATTTTTTTTATTTCTATATAGTTTCCAAATAAGGCTGAATTTAAAAGCAAGAGACTTAAATTAAAACAAACATATCAATATACAGGTATGTACCGAACTCCAGAATGATATCATACAAACGAACAGCGAAATATACCTAATGCTGTCAAGTTTTAAACTGCTTTCTGAGGTTAAATCTTTGAATGATGCAAAGTTCTTTAATGCATCAAAGCTACTCTAAGTGTTCATATAGTTTAAAAAAAATGGGATAAAAAACGTAATCTTATAGTTTTAAGTAAATTCTATGGCGTAGGTGTTGTTATTTCTGTCAGAAATTAACTATTATTTTGATGCTTATAATGTTGTATTAATTTAATAGGTTTTGTTTTTTTTTTTTTTTGTCATCAGTTAAGCGGATCTTTAATTTACAAAGGAGACATAAATCAATAACTTCTTTTGATGCATACAATAGGCCACCACGACTTTTTTGGTATGTTAAACTTTTGTCATTTTTCTCCCCACATAAACTCTTTATGCATGTACTGCGTTTAATTTTTTAGTAGAAAATACTACGAAGCCCGCTTTATATTCCACTACCTTTTCTCCAAATGGAGATAAGTATGTACCGATCTCTAATAATTTGTTTTTTTTTTTTAATTTATTTATCTTTATTATTATTTTTCTATAATAGCCAGAATAAACATTATGATGAAGTCGATATCAATATTTTGGTTTTGTACTGTCACAGCTCTAACTTTGTTGCAGTGTGGCCAATGTAATTAAATTAAAATTTCCTATTTTCGGGATAAGTGACGGGACGTAGATATAATATATTTATGAAGTAGACCGATCATAAACATACAGTTTCATAGTATTGAGAATTTTTAATGCAATTAAGTTGAAAAAAAATCTGTAAAAACAAAATAAGTTACAATTTATAAGTAGTGATCTATCATTAATTAAATAAGCATTTATAGTGAAAATACTGTTTTAACTTTATAGAACGTGAAATATAAATTGTAATTCAATGTTGGCTCATTCAACTTTAAAAGTTACGCAAAGTTGCAACTTGACGTTTTAGTGGTAACACTTTTTGATTAACAATATTTTTTCAGTTTTTGCAAATTTTGTGCATTATTCAATAATATTAAGACAAAATAATAGTTACAGATGAAAAGTAACGTTATCCTTTTGTACAATCGACGTTTCTGATCGCTTTTTACGTGAAAACACGCTGCAATTTGGCATTTTTTGCTCAGGTCTTATCGCGTGCACCGTGATTTGCAAATGACGCTGGAACACGCTGGAACTAGTTTTATATAACGAGTATGATCGGCGGTCATACTCTTTTGGCAGAGGGGAACGCCTGACAGTGGCGTCTCCAGTTGGTTTAATGCTCTAAGGCGTAGGATCACCGTCCTCTATTGACCAGTTAGAATTGACACGCGCTGACAGTTTTTTGTATATCAATGCAGTTCTGTTATGACTGGTTGTAAATTGAAAAGGTGTACAGTATATGCAAAAAATATGATGAAAATATAATTATGAGTATGAATAGTATCTCCATTCTTTATAATTTTAATAATAACAAAATAAACAAAGTAAAAATAATCAAAGAAAATAGATAGAATAGATTTGGATGAAATTTTCTGTGTGTTCAAGTGAATTCGAGAATGGTTTAGATTTACAATTGGACCCGGTAGGTGGCACTGCTATAAGAGTCCATCATGGACTCTTATAGCAGTGCCACCTACCGGTGTTCTCAAGCGGACGAATGATTTGTTTGTTTTGTTGTCATGGAAACTGTGAAAGCGGTAGGTACAAAGTCCGCTGGTCTGCTAGTAAGATTATAAAACGCATCTAGATTTTTTGCGTGCTCTCTTCTTCTTATTTTCCTTCTATTACGATAATAAAAAAATTATAATTGAGATTAAGCTTACTTTAATAAAAATAAGTAGAGCTTCATAAATTACTAATGATCTATCCAAGGGGTTAGCGCTACTAGTTGTCACGCTAGGAGTAAACCAGCTCTAATCCATACAAAATAACTAAGTAATACTCATAGAGGATCTTTAGCTTATCTTACCTTCGACTTGCTTGCCCGCGGCGGCGGCGGCCGCCGAGCCGAGCACCGAGCCCAGCGGCGCCGCCGCGTACGCGCTGCCAAACTGCGCTGCGTACGCCGAACCCAGCGGCTCGGCCGTCGACCCTGGAGGAAGGCGACAGTTCAAACGATATGCAACCTTATTGGTGTCTGTATGTACGATATGCAACCTTGTTGGTGACAGTATGTACGATATGCAGCTTTCTTGGTGACAGTATGTACGATATGCAACCTTGTTGGTAAAGTGATTACGTTTTCTTCTAATGACAGCTTCCTTTCAAGCAGCAAAACTAAAGATATCGGCAATGATATGTTTAATAAATATACTAAGAAGGAGAAATAAATTAACTTGCTAGTTAGATTCCTTCCAATTGCAAAAAATAATAACAAAAGTCAAAAGCGTAATTAATATTATGCCACCTTGTTGCATATATAAGGTGTGTATAGTGTAACTAGAAAAACGTAAGATTAAGTTGAACACACCTAACGGCGTTTCAAGAATAAAGTACACACTTCGAAGATTTTTATTATTTATAAAGGCATGAAAACTAACTAATAATGGCATAATAATAAACTGATTGATCGAATTATATTTGATAAATGTGTATATATATAAAATAATTAAATATTATGTTTAAAACATAGTCTAATTAAATATCCGTTTGAAAAAAAAACTTATAGTCACTAAATATAAAAATAATGTGTACATGTAGAACTATTCCATTAGTTACATTACGTAGACATTCTTCACAAACATTCACGAATATCTTAAAACAACAATCAATTTCAGTTATTTTAGCACTTTCATGCAAAAAAACAACAACAAATAACAATAATAATGGGTTATTAAAACACGAACGTAACTCAGGTATGTCGCAATTTTCCAAGCAATTTATAAAATGTAATTTTAAAAATACGTGCAGAGCCTTTGAATTTTCTTGTAAACTCGTAGAAATTTTTGTTGGCACTGATATCCATTAGTAAACAATATGGGAACCAAGAGAGAAAGAATGCTCAGAATATTGCAACATAGCAAGTCAATTTTATTCTACAAACATAAAGAACAAAGATTACGCAAGTCCACAGAATGGGCTAACGGAAGACGCCGAGAAAATGTACAAAACTCATAATATTTATTGAAACAATACCTTTTCATTAGATATTAATAGTAATTGTAACTGCTCATCTAAACTTCACTTAAAAAGACTTCAAGAAAAAAAAATTTAAAAGAAATATATCAAATATACGATCACAATTAAATCTTTAGGGATTAAAATGAAACGCTGAATTTACCCGCGTTTATTTTACATAATTATTGTTATTTTATCCTTATGTTTGTAAAATAAAACTCTAGTAAATACCAGTTTCATTTCAATGTATAGTGTTCGCGTAAACTAAGGATTATTACCTACATATTTACGAATGTATTAGACGAGCAGTTTGTATTATGATAATGAAAATAAACTTTAAAAATATTAAAGAGCTTTCGGCTAACCATCACAAAACACATGTTAAAAAAATAATAATCAAATCGTGTTAAAATTAGGAACGTAAAAACGAATAAGCAAACCTGCAGCCGCCGAACAAATTCTTCAAACATACAAACAAATTGGGTATCGAAAAAGTTTTCGACAAATGTTGGCCAAAAATTATGAGGGCCCAACCAACAACGTTGAAGTAGTGGTAAGATTAAAAAGCCTATGATATATGCACAGTCAAGCGATGCAGGCGTTTCTACCTGGGATGCCAACATAGAAATCAAAACAAGCCGGACCTACATACATGCATTAAAGGAGGCAGACTTCGACGCTCATTGCTATTCCGCGTCTGTGGCGCGTCCCGCCTTGGTGCGTGTGTCGCCATCTTTAATATCCGGCCACCAGAGACAATGGCCGGTCTCGGGTGCTGTCAGTTTTTATATGGAATGGTGGCAGTCGCCGACCGTATATATCCTGACAAATGCGTATTGTCCAATGATACGTGTCGCGAGACACTGTTGGGAACTTGGGACCATAATATCAAAGACTAACAACCAAACAATAAGAAAAATGTTTTTATATTATTTTTATAAAATCAATTAGCGTTTTCTCTTAAAAATAAATCTTCTTCTAAATATTGAAAAACATAGACGTAGGTTTAAAATTTATTATGATTGGTACCTTAAAGTCGCTGTCAAAAAATAATCAATCTCTTCAAATAAAGGCGAAGTCTGTCTCGTTTAACGCAAATTAATTTCGAAAGCCAAATAAGTCATTCCATTTTAAATAACACACACTTTTGATTTCATTTCAATTTTACCTGTGATGTTAGTCTTCCCGAGAAGACCTGAAGTGTGAAAAATGTTCATCGTTAATTATCGGGTTTTTTTTTTACTTTTTCTCAATAATAAGTCCAACCTGAAATAGGAAAGTTTGCGGACAAAAGAGGTCGTTACAAATTTCATGGCTTAACTTATGTACGTAGTATAGTGCATGAGCTACTCCAATTAGAGATTTGGACGGGAAGAGCAATTACAGCGGAATTTATTGAGCTTAATTGTCTTGCAGAGGACGAATTTGGGTAAAGGACGGTCGTTAATAGAGCAAAAAGAAATGACAATTAAGGTTGGCAGTTTTATCCTCGACGTTCCTTTTCATGATACGTAATGAGGGCGTTCCGATTCAGGCGGCGGCGCGGCGGGCGTCCGAGAGAGGTTCATTTGTGCTTTCCTTGCACCGAGCGTGTCGGCCAACCGCCATTTGTACAGTTACCCTGTTTATGGCGTCTTCGAGCTCTCCTCAGCAGTTATAGCTACACTTTCTCGGCGCCCCAGCGACTCTTCGCCATCTTATGTTTACCAATGGATCGTCACACGTTAGTGGGGCTCCAAATCTCTCTTAGTAAAAATAATCAGAAAAAATCACCTTCGTAACTGTTTTATAGAAAGTGCAGTATGGGAATCGATACATGTCTTTTATTACTTAGAATTTGTGACAGAGCAAGGAAACGTTCCAGGGTCCAAAAATCATGCTAAATAAGTTCAAAAATGTTGTACCTACATTTAAAAAATTACATAGATAGAGAGAAGAATATAATAAATAACGATTTTTATTTTGTATTCTTTAGTTAGCATGGCCAATTTTAATCTAACAATGTGAAAAAATTTCATAAGGAGTTCCGATTTACACAAGAATAACGAACAATAATATTATCTCGTATGTTTATTCTAAATGAAACCAATTAAATTGAATTGGTTATTCAAATTTTGAAATACTTAAAAACGGAGCAACATTCAAAAAGAGTTTGCACTTAAGTACCTACCTAAATACTTACTTACTAGAGATATCTCCTTTATATATATTTCTAACTCTTAAGGTGCACCGCAGTTGCTTTTTGTGACACAACGTTTTGCATCATGATAACAATAATGTGACTTTCTAGTAACTTCTTGTCGACGATTTTGTCCATTACACTTTGGAAACGTCACTTTACAAAAAGTACACTTTACTAGGCTGTGGGGTGCACCATTAATAAAAGAAGTTCTATTCGAATAAAGAATTTAAACAAAAAGTTTCTATTTAAACCGGACTAGTTCTACTTTAAAAAAAAAAGAAAAACTTTTTATAACAAAAAGTTTGAATAAAACAAGTGGGTAACTTACACAACTGCGGCGCCGGCTGCGGCGCGGCGGCGGGCGCTATAGGCGCCGCCTGCGTGACCACCGGCGGCTGCGTCATCGCGGCAAGCGCGGCCAGGTTCTGGACAGACACGGGCGCCAACAGCCCGCCCAGCTGATCAGCCGCACTGTGCGCCGTGCCCCCGCTTAGCCCTGCGCCATTGAAACCCATGTCTTGGTAGTTCACACCTAGAGGGGGTAGAAGCGTGCGATAAAAATAAAAAAAAAGCAACCAAAAATAACTTAAAAAAAGATAAAAGGGATTTGGGGAGTAATGTATAAAAAAAGAATAAAAATTAAGCCAATAAATAAATTCAATAAAAGTGAGTGTGAATGCGTTATCTGTGAACTAAAAAAGTCAGCACCAATTTGGATGCCAAAACATGCCTTTGCCTGATGGTGGTAAAATTTTGCCCAGAATTCTAGTGGATGGTTGATTCCGATTTCTGTTGCTAATCAGCAGTGATCGTGGATTTTGTAGCGTTTTTGGTGCAGTGCTAAGGTTGGCAGTAGTGCCAAATATTAAATTGTTTGAACCATGAATCAAATAAATTTGAATTTAAAGTCATTTAGAACTAAGTAAAAAGTATTGTATTGTATTGTATTGTATTGTCTTGCTTCTTGTGCATTAAATACTTTAAACAAATCAAAAATACAGAAAATATTCATAGAACATGACATAGCCCAATATACATTATGAAATGAAAGAATTTAAAGTTATTAATAACTGATTAAGTAAAAAGTGTAGTGTTTCATTTTCAACAACAACATAATATTACATTATTTTAAACGTCAATCATAGTATACACCTCAACAACCCTAGGTCACTGTCATATGTCATTGTGACGTCATTGCACCGGTTTTTCTACAAAATCTATGATCACTGCTAATCAGCATTGGTGTGTTTCACTTTGAAGGGTACTATATGGTACTCTATTTATATCTCAAGATCCAGTAAAATTACAGGGCATAGAGGCATAAAAACTAGGGTCGGCAACGCGCGCCGTGATACCCTTGGCATGGCCATCCACGGGCTGCGGTTGCCGCATTCCTCTGCCGGCACAGTAAAATAAAAATGAAAACCAAAAACTTACTACAAAACAAAAAAGTTCTATATACCTTGATCACCAACAAGGTACGCACCTTGCAGCAGCGTCGAGCCCTGCCCCTGCAGCAGCTGCTGCTGCAAGCCGACCGCCTGTAGCTGCTGCAACAGCTGCAGCTGCGTGGCGGGCGACAGCGCCGCCTCCGACGCGAGGTACGCCGTCGGGGCTACCGGCGTGGTCAGCCCCCATAGGCTCGCTTGCATCGCTTGCAGCTTCTTCTGCTCCTTCTCCTTCTGGGTGTCCGCGAATTTCACCACCAGGGGCGCGGAACAGCCCTCCATTGTTTGACTATGATGCAGCGCCTGAAATGTTTGCAAAAGTTTTTGTTAGTTACAAGTCAGTGGAGACTCAAGTCACGTGTAACAAATTCATAACAATCAGCCAATTAACGTTGCACTGTTGAGGTTCGGCCTGTCTACATAGCACATAACTAACTTCCGGTGCGATATAATGACTGCCATTTTATGACAAAAACTGATATCAACGGCTTCCAGAATAATACTTAAACGTACTGACACCTACGTTTAACCTAAATTGAGAAATCAGTTCAACCCAGAGCATGTTTTCGAATGCTCATACAGTTGCAACTTAATCAGCAATACTCAAAGGCCTGCATATCCATCTGCCAGTATCTGCAATATGTGTGGTCAGCACTGCGCAAACACCTAAGCTTCGAGGTATTTGTGGTCAAAGTGCCACGTCAAACCGCGTTATTGCTTTCTATCGATTTTCACTCCAATCCTCCTGTGCAGCCTCGAGTATGTATCTGTAATCGCTACGTTTACTATCTTAGATATTTTGTTGCTATTAGTATATTTTGATTAAATGCCCAAAGAAATGTGTCTGTGTTGAAATAAAACGTTTTTTCTTTCTTTAAAAGCTATGAAAATAAAATTTCATATATTTACTTCGGTTTAGTTAAACGAGATATTGCCCTCGACTATAAATATAAGGTATTGATTGTTGTTCTACAACACTGTTCCGAAAGATCAATAAATAATCTTATGACTATAACTACCACAAGATTAAGCGTCCAATTGTAGCAACAAATTGGAGTAATTTTGCCGCGCGCTGCTTTTGTAAGAGAACAGTAAAACGCTCTTTAGCTTGGAAATGACCGCGACGAACGCGTATCTTTTGTTCTTTAACAGCACTGTGGCCTTGAAACGTCTCTTCGCCAAACTGCGCTCGCACCCTAGAGCAAAACCTGAATATCTTACAACCAACCTGTTTTGTCTTAGCTCTGGTTATAGGCACTCTGCGCTTTGTAATGGTATAAGGCTTCAACCAACCGAGCATCTCACCTTGATGGCGGCGATGGCCACCTGCTTGGACACGAACGTGACGAACGCACAGCCCTTGCTCTGGCCCTGGGCGTCGCGCAGCACCGTACCAAAGATAAATAAGGAGACTGCAGAAGGTAAGTTCATACAAACTCGCTCGAGCAACAAATACATAGACAACTTCTCACGTACACGAAATCTCGCAATAGCTGCGGGACTTCTCCTAGCTTTTCCGAGATCCGTGTCTATAGAAGAGGTCTATGTGTGAGTTGCTTGAGCGCGGTATGTATTAAGCGTACCTCCTGGGTCCTCCTTATTTTTGTGACCGTGCACTCCTCGCCGCCGGCGCCAGCGCCGTGGCCCTCGAACAGCGCTCGCGTTACTCTTACGCTACCAAACACAATGTGTATAAGGGCTTCAACCAATAGAGCATCTCACCTTGATGGCAGCGATCGCCGCCTGCTTGGACACGAATGTGACGAACGCACAGCCTTTGTTCTGACCCCGGGCGACGCGCAGCACTTTGCTTTTCTCGATGGCACCATGCTTCGCGAACAGCGCTCGCGACACTCTTACGCTACCAAGCACATTGTGTATAAGGCTTCTACCAACCGAGCATCTCGCCTTGATGGCAGCGATCGCCGCCTGCTTGGACACGAACTTGACGAACGCTCAGCCCTTGCTCTGACCCTCGGCATCGCGTAACCGGTACACTCCTCGCCGCTGGCGTCGTGGACCGCAGCGCTCGCATGTTAATCTTACGCTACCAAGCACAATGTGTATAAGGCTTCAACCAACCGAGCATCTCACCTTGATGGCAGCGATCGCCGCCTGCTTGGACACGAACGTGACGAATGCGCAGCCCTTGCTCTGGCCCTGGGCGTCGCGCAGCACCGTGCACTCCTCGATGGCGCCGTGGCCCGCGAACAGCGCTCGCACGTCGTTCTCAGACAGCTTCTTGTTCAGCATACCCACGAATAACTTGCGCTCTGTGAACAAGAAAAATAGCCAATTAGGTTAAGGGTTTCATGATTTGGAATCACAAGATACAATCTCATGTTTAAAACTGTTTTTTTTACAAAGCGTTGATTCATTGACAAGATAATTTTATTAACCCTTCGCTGGTGATGTGTGATTGATTTTATCCTTGTCAATGGTTTTACTTTTCCTCTTTTTGCAATTACAAGAAGGTTTAACTATAGTGGCATTAAAATTCCCATTAACAGCTAAGGGGTTCATACCCTTTCAAATCACGGAAGAAAATTTGGCTACCATCACACAACTGAGCATGCAACCGCGTTAGCCACACCGAGTAGCTTTCAAATAATTCACGGCGGAAAGCCAACGCGTATTCGCATCCTTATTTCTTATTTGCATTGGACTGGTGCCCCGACGCAGATGCATTGTGCCGCCAAACATCGGAGACAGAAATCCATTGTATTCGTATGATTCTGAAATATGTAGTGCCCGCCTCACCAGAGGTTAAGTGCGAATTTACGACTGCGACCCGTCAAACGCCGTGAAGTATTCCCACCACCGTGCAGCATACAGACTTATATCGATCACTCTTCAGTGTTAAGATTTAAAAATTCGTTCGGTCCGAAATAAGGAAGTTCTGGGTTCGAGTCCCAGGTCGGGTAATGCATTTTTCATTCGCATTTTTTGATACATAATTTTTAATTTAAAATTCATCGTTGGTTAGATGGGATGTTGCCGCTGCACACAGCAATTAATTCGGAAACATTAAAAGCATAAATGACATCACGCAATCGCTTTTCAAAACCATCTTTTGATATGGCCCAAACACGAATTTCTGTAACCAGAGCAACGCAACAAAGCAACGCAAAAGCATTAGTAACCATTAGTAACACACAGTTGTCTAATGCCGGAAAATTGTCTATTCCCGTTGTTGGGTGCGAAATCCCCTGGCGTACCAAGCATTTTCACGCACAAAACTCGATTCAAATAGCCGCTGGCGCCAACCGGGCCAAATTGAAAAGGTGCCGGCCCGCGCAATCCGTTTCGTTGCAAATATTTCATGCTCGCAAAATCAGCATGCCCCCGGGCATATTAGCATCAACATGGCGGCAGCAGACCTAGTGCAAAAACCTATACTACCTCCTATACCAACGCCTGATTATTGACAGGTGTACAAACATTACTCAAATATTCCAGGGACTCGGTTCTGCATAAAGATTTATGGGAATATTTGGACTATTAGCTAAAAAATATTAAACTTTAAGTTTGTATGGTTTTATGTACAAAAGTTTTTAACAGGCCCTCAGTTCTGATATTTTAAAACGACCACAATCGTGTCTCAGTGGTCTGATTTTCAATATCAAAATATTCCCCAAAGTCCAAACAAAATCCTGTTGATATGTACGTACGTACATTACAATGGAGTCCATTGTTTTAATATTATAATATCAACAACAACAATAAATTTTGACAAAATCAAACAAACAACTCAAAAAAATTGTTATAAATAAATTGAATTACATAAAGCTTCCCTACATATTTAACTGCATTTTAGCTATCAAAGTTCTTATATAAATAATATCTTGTCTATGGCAATAGCAACCCTCTTTCGGTGTCGGCGAAGCATGCCTAGATACACCCTAATTTCCACCGCTTTGCTTTATACAAACGAATGTTTAAATTAGTGAGATCGACACACGTGAAACATACCTCATGCGGGCCTGAGCGCCCCGGGCGGTGGCGATGATCTAACGAACGCGCAATTTTACAAACCCATGATAAGAGGAAGGTTAGAGAGAGAATTAACTCCGCCGTCATTGACCTACTTGATGAACACGTTACTTCGTGGAAACAACAAATAATTATCTATGATTATTTTTAGTACTATCCTTTATAAAAGTTTTCATTTATTTTACAATAATAATATCTCTATTAGAGATATAATAATATCTCTAATAGAGATATTATTATTATATCTCTTATTATTATATTATTATAGATCATATTATTATTATATCTCTAATAGAGTTATATTATTATTAGTTTTAGGTAATCCTAAAGCTTAAAAGTGGTGGGAATGAACATCCCACTGTACGTTGAAGGGTTAACTACCATTAACGACAATTTTGAACGGGTATTGTTTAGCACCTTTTGCCCAGCTCGGGGTACGATACTGTGGTGTTGGTCACCACACCTTATCAGCCTATATAAATACATAATGATAAAACAGTACATTGGGAAAACGGGCCATAATTTCTAACATGCTACCGTCGAATATAGAGTAGGCAAAAATTATATAAAACAAGAGAGAGGATGTTTATAATTTTATGTGCTTTTATACTCATAGTCAATTTGAACTAAGTTTTACTTAATAATTAATTTGTAACATAATTAGCCCATAAGCTCAAGCCTTCATAGACAATAGGCCATTGAGAGATCTAGCCATTTGTCTTGTCACATGCTAACAAATATAAAAATGAGTATAACGAGTATCATTTAGGGTATGTTCCGATATACACTGCGAGCACTGTCCAGTGCTCTTACTGGTGAGAAATTTGTTCCGTTATGGACTGACAGTATACTGCCGCAGTATCCTAGGGAAATATATGACGTCATAAATCGTCGCCATTTCTGTACTGTAAGCACTGGCATTTTCGAGGTAAGGTGCTCTCAATGCTTTGATCACGTGATCAAGAGCGCCCAGAAATTACATGGATGACAGCATGGATGACAGTATACTGGACTGCGTTCCGTTTTAAACAGTAACCAGTATAGCTAACTATAAAGGAACGGCTTCGCAGTATACTAAATTGACGTCACACCTTACAGTGCTCGCAGTGTACATCGAAACATACCTTAAATTCCATTGTCACATTAAACTCAACGTCATTGACGTATCCGCTTTACAAAATGTCTATTCACAAGCTCACGACAACAAGCGAGGAAATCGCACTTTACAAGGTGCACGGCGACGACGCTGCACAAATCTTTACAGCATCCTTCCTATAGCAATAAAGTAACAAATCCCCCAAGGTACGCGCCACTGTGCTATAAAGCCTGACTTCAGCACTTCGCCGGTGTTAATATTGAAATCAGACGATGTGACAACTTGTTACCGTATTTTGTATATCGATAAGTATCTACTGATAGAAAGTTGTTGCAAATCTATTGCAGAAGTGTCTTTGTACTGTATCAATGGCGAACGTCGCGCAAAGTGATTCAAAGATGGCTGCCAAACGACTTGTCAAGTGAAATTGTGTTTTCTTAGTAACTTTACGTTTCTAATCATCACTTTCGTTGCGATGCGATTAGTAGACAAGCTCATATAATTTTTTTTAACGTTTTGCTGAACAAAATTTTTATTACCCTGTTAATGCCAACTTTTATTAGAAGAAATAGAGTATATCTGATTTCAAAGGAGGTAAATAAAGAGTACGGACTTACAAAAAAGAGTATCATTTGTTTTATATTTTTAAAAAGGTATTTTTTGTATATTTTGCAGCACATAACAATTTTTCATGGTTTTTATAAGAATTGCATGAGTCCAAACATTCTAACTCCAAATTTATATAGATCAAGAGCTCTTTTGAATTTTTTGTGGTTCTGATAATGGGTTTGCATAATATTACAAGACTGGCACTAGTATAGTAAACATTGTGTAAAAAAGAGTATTTTAGCATACTCTATTAGTGTTATATAGATTATAGAGTACGCCTACATGATATAGAGTACAATACTCTATTTTAGAGTACGGTTGGCAACCCTAGTAATAACTTCCAATCATTGGAGCACCTTACACATCAGAGTCCTCATGGGCCAAACCGTGTATCATAATATCTCTCATTACGTGAACAATATTTCACCAGAAAAACGTTCAGTCTACAAGAGGGCCCTAAGTTAACTTGTCGCTTTGTCAAACAAGTAGTGTTTATGAGAATAAAAACAAAAGACAAGCACTCCGTTGTTGACAGAGTCACAAAGCCTGTAGGCGCAAGGCATTACGAGACCCGCGCCGTTGTAAGACACAAAAGCAAACCCGGCCAGAGCAGAGCGAGTAAGCCCGCGACGAAGCGCACTACTAATTAGAATATTTAAAGTGAATCCTCTTTTAAACGAGGGCCGTAATCAGTTTAAATGTACAAGTAATTGTGTGCTTAGCACAAATAACGCTTTAAAATGTTAATGCTTTAAGTGCGCCATCGAGGCCCGTAACGGCATCGTTCGTTAAACAATTTACATAACCTCTTGGCTGAGGCACGTAGATGGCAGAGGGGGGCAGGGGAGGGGTGAGGGGGGCTCGCGGAGGTAGCTTGTTTGTAACACAACAAGGAATTTACAAAACAATTACGCGAGAGGCACAAAAAGACGCGGCCGCGCTCCCTGTGAGCGTCTGGAGTGGGTATTTCGTAATATTCCAAGTGTCTAAGTTAGAAGTCGTCAGTATATCAATGTCCCACTGCTGGGCTCAGGCCTCCTTACATGAACAGCATTTGAGATTGGTTATGTGGCAGCTATCTTACGTTAACAACCGAACCGAACCTGGAACGAACCCCTCGGAGAATCTAGTAGGAAACGGGAACACGCCACGTGACATTCACATGACATGCCATTTCCTCTAAAGATCTCTGACGGTGTCTCGATCACACGACTTGAGGAACCCTTTTAATTTTGCCGTCCCCAAAGTAGTCCGGTGAATAACTGTGGTGTTTGTGTTGTCATTAAAAGCTGGTCCCTAGATTATGCTGTGAAGTGGGAGCCTAATTCTTCTTTAAAACTTTCTTTTTTTATTCGTACCATGTTTTAAATAAAAAACAAAGACAACAGCAATATCAGAGGTGTTGCTTTTGTGTTGCCGACTTGAGAAAAACCTCTTTACACCCCTTTTGAAAGAGTCCATGTCGTAGCTCAATGGGAAAACTTTTTTATGTCATGTGTTTTGGTCATTAAAAACTTTTTTGTCTTTGTGATTTTTGTTATACCTTAAAATTTGGCAGCGCGAGGCCTTACAACCTTTAATGTAAGAAACCACAAAGGGGCTCCACGTTACCTTGTTATTAGGTACACAGGCCTGAACATCATCGCAAATTGTCAAATTTCCTGAATAGACTTTAAACTTTAGGTCTAAGGAATATGGTTTAACATTGATTGAACAACAGTTGACAGTTTTGGATAATCTGATGTGGAGGCGTCTGTACTTTACACATTACACGACCGCAAAATAAGGAGACTGCAGAAGGTAAGCTTCATACAAACGCGCTCGAACAACGCACGCATAGACAACTCATGTCCAGGCGTTGCCAGGCGTCCGGATAAAGGCGGACATAGTTAAGCTTTTTGATTGCGTGTCCGGTCAAAATAAACGGTGTCCGGCTTTTTAATTTGTTAGTTTTTTTTTCTGATTATTAATAAAGTACTTAGACTGATTTGGCATTCTATTTTATTTATATTTCACTAGCTGACTGGCAGACTTCGTACCGCTTTGACAGTTTCCATGACAAAAAAACAAACAAATAATTTGTCCGCTTAAGAACACCTGTATCCCATGATGGACCCCTATAGCAGCGCCACCTACCGAGTCCAATTGTAAATCTAGACCATTCTCGAATCCACTTGAACACACACAGAAAATTTCATCCAAATCGATCCAGCACGTTTAGAAAGAGTTCAATAACATGCACACGCACAGAAGATTTATATACTACTCAAAACAAAATAAGGGCCACGAGGTATTTTGTCTGTACCATGAAAATAATAAAACCAATATTAATTTTTTTGTCTCCATAACGAAAACTAATGTTGTTTTTACCGTGTAGACCAATAAATTTATTCCAATAATAATGATTAAAAAGTTTATTTGCTTTTGAAAGAAAAAACACATTTAAGGTTAAAAATAAAAACAATGTAAAGTTACTGAAAACAAAAGAAAATACTCCATGCTCATCTTTTAGTAACGGGTATGCCCCCCTCGTTTCGTTACGCACTCCTGAAGCCTGGAGTGCATGCTCTCAATCAAATGCCTGTCATTTCCTGAGAATCTCTTCCCAGGCTCTTTTAACAGCGTTGATGAGTTGCTGTTGGTTGTGGATTTCCTGATCACCGTCTCTAACTCTTCGTTTCAACTGATCCCACATGTGCTCTATTGGATTTAAGTCCGGACTGTTCGCCGGCCACGGCAAGACTTGAATTTGAGACGCTTCCAGTACAAACCGAGTCGCTTGAGCCGTGTGTGCACGAGCATTGTCATGCATCAAGATGAATCCAGGACCCGCTCGCTGGGCAAATGGGATCACATGTGGTCTGACGACTTCCTCAATATACCGCTGGGCAGTAACAGTACCCTCATTTAAAATAGCGAGCTCAGTTTTGCCGTGTAAGCTTATCCCGCCCCAAATCATTACATTTGGACCACCAAAACGATCGACTTCATGGATGCAGGCTTCTGAAAATCTCTCGCCGCGTCTTCTCCATACTCTAATACGCCGATCGTCGTTAAAAAATTTAACTTTGCATTCGTCTGTGAAGAGCACCATGCCCCATTGGTTTATGTCCCAGTCCAAATGTTGACGGGAAAATCTTAAACGATTTGCACGATGATTTCTGGTTAATGGAATACGGACAACTCGCCTTATTGATGCCTGCTGGTCTTCATGCAATCGATTACGAATAGTTTGGTCACTGACACGAGTACCCGTTGTGAGCCGTAAACGATTTTGCAGCTTGCGGGCCGTCGTTGTGCCATCTCGGCGCGCACTTAATCGAATGTAACGATCCTCTTGAGCTGTTGTAATGCGAACTCTGCCCGAACCAGGTCTTCTTCTAACACTGCCGGTCTCTTGGAAACGATTCCATAGATTTTGAATAGCTCTTCGAGAAAATCCCAATTGCAAACCCACAGATCGCTGCGAATGACCTTCTTCAATCATTGTAACGGCTCTGGTTGCTGTCAGCGAGTCCATATGACGCCTGCGTGCTTGTGGCATATTGCAAAAGATGTTTCTGACTCGAGATATCAATGAACTCTGATAATTTCTAATAAACCAAGAAGCTAAGGAAAGCAAAACGTCAAAGAAAATGCAATCAAAATTTTCAAAAATAATTTTAAATCAAATTTTATTTAAAATTGTTGCCAGCATTAGATGAATACTACAATATTAAAAAGTTTAGGTATCAAAGAGTTTGTATACTCAATATTTTACTACTTTCAATATGTAAATGTTTAATAATTTACACCAAAATGAAAAAATACCTCGTGGCCCTTATTTTGTTTTGAGTAGTATATATATAAAGATAACAATTTATCAAAACTTATGGTAATAACCAAAAAAAGCTTGATTTTACATACAATTTTTTTGTCTTACCTATTAATACCGAGACACAAAATCTTCAATAATGTAGGGTGTCCGGCCCTTTTACCTAAATGTCCGGCCAAAATGGCTGGTCTGTCCGGCTATTACGTTTGGTGACCTGGCAACCCTATGAGGGGTCTAGGTGAGCGTTGCTCGAGCTCGGTATGTGTTATAAGGTTGCCTTCTGGGTCTCCTTATTTTGTGACGCGGCCGTGTCATATTCGCATTGTCTCATTCCACGTTGGTAGACAAACAGATTTTCATAATTATTCACTTCGTTCCACGCAGCAAAAGTACTTCGCAGCGACAGCTTAGAACAACTTGAAATATTGTAATTACGACAAAGTGATTTTCACAATTTAAGATGGCCGCTACATTTACATAATGGCTAATTACTTTAGAAAATGAAGTTTGTTAAAGGTAATATTGGTGATTGATGAGCCTAGAAGATTGAAGGTTATTTTGCCAGTTTTCGTATTGGGTACATAATAGCGGCGAGGATAATAACGTTTCTAAGAATAATTATTGTTTTTTACATTAGGTATTACCACTTACGTATATTATAATAGGGATGTTGACTATTGTCAACATAGGAATGTTCTGACAATAGGAAGAAAATGAAAGTAAATCTCGCGACAAGCTTTTATCATACTAGCTGACCCGGCGGACTTCGTACCGTATTGTTTTTTAAATATAGCCTATGTTACTCAGCGCTAATGTAGCATTCTAACGGTGAAAGAATTTTTTAAATCGGTCCAGTAGTTTTTGAGTTTATTCGTTGCAAACATACATATAAATAATACATACAAAAATACAAAGGTTTCCTCTTCATAATATTAGTATAGATAAATTGTGTAATGACGTTATAAGTTGATAGTAAAAGTTTTAAAGTTAAAGTTTATTTTTTTCTTTTTCGACAATTGCTAAAAAATAATCTATTGACTAACTATTCAACTACCCAATTTTAAGATATGTAATACATGTATACGACCAATATGAAAAAACACTTCATCCGGGAGCCGGGTAAGGTTCCTTCTACCAACCATGCCAAATACAGTCGGCCGGGGAATTCATTGAGCACTTTGGTACCATGTCATCATAATGGGTTTAGATTTTAAATTGATAAGCAGTCTGTACAACATACAGTCTTCCGCCTTGAATTGAAGCTTATAGATGTCTCTCCAATAGATTATATAGGGTGTGTGATCCCGGAATTGAAGCTGGTATGTATAGATGACTCTCCAATAGACTATACAGGGTGTATGATACTGTTCATCACCATCACCAGCTCACTGTATGTCCCCACTGCTGAGGCGCGAACCTTCTCAAGGATGGAAACACTACAGGGAAACTCCACGCATGCCCAGTGCGTATTGGTAGTTGTTAACGACTGCAAATGCAGCCGGGACCAGCGGTTTTACGCGCCCTCCGAAGCACAGACTGTTAATTTACTATAAATAGTTTCAGATAAGTGTCGAGACGACACCCAGAGGACATTACGTTGAATAATGCTACAGTTGATTGTCTGCTGTTGTTGACTACGACATAGGTACAGTCAAGGTGAAATGAGCCATCTGCAACTTCAGAAACAATGTGCCATTAACGGGCGCTCGTGACGCTGCACCCTTCGCGCTATCACGAGGTGTCGTACGCTCTCTCATTGTGGACTTCTTAGTAAAGGACGGTCAGCAACAAAAGTCACACGTACATATATAAGGTCACTTTTTATCAACTGGCAAATAAGGCCCTAGCATTTAAAAAAAAATCAGGCTAGTTTTTTTTTTTACTTTTCCTGACACAAAAATTGTAATATTATTAAGATCGGCCTCTTTGTCGGCTCTTTTGAATGAAACTAGGGGCATGTGTAAGCGGTGAAGGCATTGCGGCCTCTCTGTTTCAGCTCCTTTGAATTGAAATTACCGAAAGTGCTTTATTTTTATTTTTAATCGAAATGTCTTTTGGCGTTTTTCTTGAAAACTAGCGTATAAAAATTTAAGGTTTTTTCATAAAAATTGTTTAAATAGGTTGTTGAATTTATCCTCAAAATATTTGCAGTTGATAAAATGTGACCTTATATACTCTCACGTTATTCTCTCAAAAAAGGGGGAGACGAAGTTTCGAAATAATCAATTTTAACAAAAATCGCCGTTAGAGTAGTGATCTCTATGTAATCTCTATCTTTCAAAGGGTTGTTTAAAATATTATCTGTTCGCAATGTGATTGAGTCAAAAATGATGATACAAATATTTATATTTTTAATTTGTTATAATGAATGAATGAATGAATGAATGAAAGAATGAATGAATACACATTTATTGTTAATACACGACACATACCTACACAAAGAATCGAACCCGGGACCTCTGGGTCTAAACTGGTGGTCTTAGCCACTAGACCCTGTGGTCTAGTGGCTAAGACTAAGGCGGTTAAACGAAAACGAGAATTTGTATTGCCGCCAGGACGCGCTGCTTCAATGCCATACTTATTTTCGTTTTCGTAAACGTAATCGAATTAATACGGATAGTAAACAAAACTTACTTTAGGGATAATATTACCGTGCTTTAGACACCCAGACCACTGACCGAATGCTGGCTGGTTGGGTCAAATAACAAGAAAAAAGGTTTTAATCCAAACATAAAAAAAGTCTGCACCACAGACCGCAACAACATTAATTACACACGCCGTTGAATTTTATAGCCGGTCCACTAATTGGGTTAATTTTGTGCAACTACATAATAATATTGTCAACATGATGTACAGTCACGCGCATAAATATATTACTATAGACAACCTGTACTATATCACATACTTATATTTTTACTGGAACCTACTACCAACCGTTAGGTTATACGAAAAGGTCCCAGAGGTCATCTACCTCAGCTCATAACATCAGATTAGAAACCACATTCGTCATTAAACCAGTGTCGTACTCATAAATACAGTGTCTCAAGAGACCTTTGTCTAGTTTTAGGTATATTAATTGCTAAGGACAATAATATCTGCACCAGAAAATAGAGTTCAAGAGTTCCTGTCTACACGATTGCAGCAAAATTATACAATGATTCATAGACAGCTTGTAATTGAAGCGTGAAAAATATGCGACAACTTAAATCAAAACCGTACAAAGACAAATTGTCCATATAGTAACTTATTTACGCTCGTGACTGTACCTATATAACAATATTATGCACTTTGGCAGAACAAATGATCGAAATGTACCTACTCCGATAGATACATTTTGTTCTTGCAATCATATATTTACAATACAGAGAGTAAAAAAATATTATTTCAAAGGAGACAAAGGATTCGTTTATACAGAAACAGCACCTATTACTTATAAACACACCAGCTGTATTGTGTTGAAAAAAAATTGTGACGGAGGAGCTGGCTATCTTATATTCTTATCTTTTGCAGTCGTCTCGTTGCATCCCAACTACAGCGGTGCAATGTCCGATTACACAAAGTTACTTTGTTGACTTAAATATTCGCAGATGAAAGCTTGAGGTTCTTGACTTAAATATTTTTTTATAAAAAAGTCCTTTTTTCCAATAAGAAAAGAAATCAAACTGCAAACAGCTTTACGTAAAGTAACTGTGGTGTATAGATGCACCTTAACACAACAATGCTACTGATATTGATGTTAAGTCTACATACTTGGATAAGATGATTCTGATTAAGAAACCTAAAACCTAAAGCTAAATCGAATAAACTAATATTTTCCAACGTTCGACCGGCCGGTGTTTAAACTAGACCACAGAGAAGGTGATTTATTAATAACTAGCCGTCAACCATACAAATTCTCATCGTCATACAAATTTTCATCAAGATCGGTCAAGCCGTTCTTGAGTTACAAGAGGACAAACAGACAGACAGACAGACACAGACAAAAATTTCAAAAATCGTAAAATTGGTGTCATACAACGAATATACTCGTATATCCCAAAATTTGTCAGAAAAATTGCATGTACAGACAGAATCTACAGATTTATATAGTATACTACTATAGATATCGATAATCAAGGAATAATTGCGGTACTACGGTCCATAGTCGAATCGCTCTTTCAACATCTAAAGACTGGTTTCAGATTCCGTAACGCCATGTAACGCTACGCCGTCTACGAGCGACTACGACACGATAAAGCTTACGGTCGTCGGAGTGCGAGTTCCATTCTCCATTCGTTTGCGATAACGAAAACGAGAATTTGTATGGCATTGACACAGCGCTCCCTGATAACAAACGAGGTAAGTTGCTATTTAGCCAATTATAAATTTTGCCATACAAATTCTGCCTAGTGCCCATTGCGAGCTTTATTTGCCGTTTGACTTCATTTATTCGACTTTGCCATGCGAATGGCAAATAAAATTCGTACTAGACACCCTGACCAGGGTGCCTAGTGTGACTTTTGTTTGCTATCCATATTCATTCGATTACGTTTACGAAAACGAAAATTAGTATGGCATTGAAGCAGCGCCTCCTAGCGGCATACGAGAGGAGTTAACATTTTGCCATACAAAGTCTCGTAGTCGTTAACGTGATCCAATTGCGAATGAAACTCGCACTTGGCACTCTGTTCTATTTACCATTCGACGATATCGTCTATTCAAATCTTAACTTATATTCAAAATGCGTCGTTGTAAACTCAAATAGGATTATAAAATAATTGCATTAGGTAAGCTATCAACAATATTTATTTACCAGTGCATTATTCTGCTGCTTTGTAAATTTTGCGGTTCGCGTGGCTATTTAACTTTATTCGTAATTAATGCTAACAACGGTATAAAAGAGCTCACATAAAGCATCATCAAATGGAGATAAAGTTTTAAATAAAAATATATTCCTTTTTGCCACACATTATAAACCACGTGTGTAGGTACACCTTTTTAAATATTTTAGGGGTAAGCACAGTGTCTAGATCTCACTTGATGCTAAGTGATGATAAGGCTAATGATGGAAGCGCACTTCACCCGGGATCCTCAACTAGTGAGGCACTGGCTATCTTATCTCTAGCTGCGCTAGCCAGGCGGACAAACAAACCCTACCACCAACCAAACAGAGTACACAAAAATGTACCCCCCGCTGGGATTCGAACCCGGGACCTCTGGGTCTAAACCGGTGGTCTTAACCACTAGACCACAGAGGCGGTTGAACTTACTTCAGGTGTCCGGTTACAATGTACTGGTTTAGAACCAAAAGAGGCTTTAATTAAACGTGTAATTATTGTAGTGTGGTTAGTTTTACTTGACAACGCGATGCTGTTTCTTGAGAGAGTCACCATTATTCGTGGCTTTCATGTAACTCTGCAATGCATAGTCCAGGTGATCACTAGCCCGCATTTGGCAAGCGTGGTGATTAAGCCAATACCCATCAAATGTAGTAATGACTTTATTTCAATGGAGATGAAGAAGAAGAAGAAAAACATTTATTGATAGACACACACACACACACACACACACACACACACACACACACACACACACACACACAAAATACAATACAGTCAAAACAAAGCAAAAAGGAGGCTTTAGCCCAGCAGTGGGACAGTTATAGGCTATTTATTTAGATATGTGTACAAAGAAAAGTACCGACAAGGCGCGTTGATGACACTGCGCTGCTCTTCTCTGCTAACTCAGAAGAAGATGTAGCTATCTATTTTTGCCCGTTTTTTGGCCATTTTGTTACACATTAAAAGCGGTGAGGCGAGTCTAATTTTTGTGTACTAACAATCTGTGGACTCATTTGTCTGAAAAAATATATATTTTTTATTTTATTTATTTATTTTATGAATAAATGCACAACGAGCTTTTAACGTTTTCAAGTTAAAGAAAAACTTGGAGCTGGAATCGTAAAGCATTTTCGGCAGGTAAATTCCACACAGCGTGTTCGGTGCAGACCGTGCAGCTCACAGCTTTGCAAATGGCCGCGCAAACAAGCGAGCGGTATTGTTTACACCGTTTATTTATTACGAGGTGTTTTACTAGTGTACGCTCTTCGATTTCAACACACCTTCTATGGTTTTTTTTATTGCTTACGGGTAAGCTCTCGACCTGTAGAGACCAGTAGCACCTGATGTTGAGTGATGATAAGGCCAAAGACGGAAATGCACATCACAAGGAATCCTAAACTACTGTAGAACTGGTTATCTTATCGCTAAATGTTAGAGCTTACGGAGTTATGACGGCATATTTAGATAAGATGGCGGTAGCTAGCCAGGCAGACTTAAAACAAGCCCTGCCACCAACCAAACCGAATATAATCATGTACCCTTGGAATCGAATCCGGACTTCTAGATGAGCATCCGGAGGTCTTTAACACTAGATCGCACACGCGGTTAAGGCCGAAGCCTTATCATAATGATTTCACCGTAATGATTAAAAAGAAACAGGCATAGCTAGACATTACATTTATCATCGCTCAAAATACGTAAAAAAGCGTTTACCAAACGTGCAGGATTACGCGAATTATGCTCGCGTTTGTCAGCATTGTGCGGAGAAAGTGCTCGGGTGTAGTGCGGCCTTACTCGGCAGTACTCTATTATGCGACGGCTTTCAACAGAGCCGTGCTTGTAGTGTGGGGACTGCCAACTGGTATCACAGTATCATGTGACTGTGATTGCGATACAGTGACAGTGACAGAAACAGAGTGAGAGTTTTATACACCATTCGGCCGAATTAACGTAAATTAGCTACACTTTGCATGATATCAAGGCAGTTACACAAGTTGATCACTAGATGCCGCTGATTCGATCCCATACAAATTGTAGGTCAACACACAGACATTTTGCGTAAATTAAGTACCTAATGGTTTATTTAGGAACCTCATGGTCGATTGACGAGACCATTTTCCAATATAGTGACCGCTGAAAATATGAAATGTCACTGCTTTAACTTGTCGCTCGGGAAAGGACAATCCTCCATCATCCACTTACATTTGCATCTCTTCGGGGACGGCAGATTGAAATACAAGACAAGAGCTTTTCTCAAGTACCTACATATGTAGGTACGTCGCGAGTCCCCGACATATCACTTTAAATATCGAGTGACAAAACGATCCGCCCTTCAAACAGATTTCGCGGCTAAAGGGGTGACAAAGGGCTCTACCCCCCTTCCCAACCACCCTTCAAAACAATACGAAGACGCATCTCCGGGATAGGATCCTCAGTCGTGATTAATTTAGAATTTGACAATTTTCGAGATAAACTCCCATTGTGTCAGATCATATTCGCGGGTTAAATCTTGCGCCCTGTTTGCGTGTGTGTTTTACAAAGTTGAAAATTGGAGAAAATTTGAATAGGCAATAAGGATAATTGCTTTTCGATTTCGTAACTTAAGTCTTTCTTCGAATAGCTAATAACAAGTTCGAAGGGAGAGCTTTGCCGAAAATCCGCGACATCTTTGTCTGATTGTATTGGAATTAATTTGAACCTGATATCAAAATATAAGCTATATTTAGCTGCTTATACATATACAGTTTATTATTAAACTAGCGACCCGCCCCCGGTTTCGCACGGTTGCAATGCTGATATTATCAGTGTTGCTCTACTATATGCATGTATTATACATATAAACCTTCCTCTTGAATCACTCTATCTATTAAAAAAAACCGCATCAAAATCCGTTGCGTAGTTTTAAAGATCTAAGCACACAAAGGGACATAGGGACAGAGAAAGCGACTTTGTTTTATACTATGTAGTGATATCACAATGTTTATGAAATTAACGTATTAAATTAAAGCTTGCAAGCGGCACAGTGTCTTAAGTGACTTGTACTTAAATGTACATGACATGATCGAGCTTGTGTTACGGTTAATAGTTATGCTTATTGATTTCACATAACTGATACACTGCTTATGATAGAAAAGCTCAACGTTTTGACTGATCGTGAGTTGCGTAGTCATGACACAAAATAACTACTTAATACGTCACAAGGTGATATAGATGCTAATTGTTTTTAGCGTGAAAAAGAGACCATGTGGACAATTAAATTATAGTATTATTCGTAATATACAACGCGAAATTTCTGATTATAATATGCTACAATAAGGATATTCAAAAATAAGGGTAAAGTTTTAAGGTTTTCTTATTTTAAATAAACTGTTTACATGATTACACGCGTGTATTTTACATATTATTTAATATCGACGATCGTTTCGAACCCTTTGCAGGGTCTGTGGTCATAAAGCGAATGAATCTAGGTCAGCTACCTCAGCCAGCCCGGTTCATGCTCTTGGGCATCTCATCGACAGTGACGAGACAGCGACGAATGCTAATAAAGCAGGAAGTGTTCGGTGAAGTTTCATTTCCACTTGGAACGCTCGCTCGGTAAAATTGAATAAATTTGAATGTGGAGCAAACTGTCGCGGGGTCAACCGAGGCTGCGCGAGATGAGAGGAGCTCTTCGAGATAGACGGGAAAACTAATGTAGGTATTCGTTACAGTTGGGAATGCATTCTCCGTTATTATGGTGCATCCATATCGCAGTTAGTTTTCGTGGAGTAACGTTTATAACACGATGCTTGTGCCTTCTGCTTCTGCTTTTTGCCTCAGACGACATTTACAGTGTCACAAAACTTTTTCCTAGACTATGGGACCATTCCAGAGGATGGGCAGCAGCGTCTCTCTGTGATTATTCTTACCTTACTGCGATCGCCAACCCGCCTGCCAAGCGTGGCGATTATGGCAAATTCCCCTCAAAATGATTTATTCTTGAGGGAGGCCTTTGTCCAGCAGTGGACGTCTTTTTGGCTGAGATGATGATGATGAAAACTTTTTTAGGAGCGGCGAGACACTTAAGTGAAGAAGTGTTGGCAGACCACCGGCTATATGGTCTTAGAATGACAGCATCTGGATCAGAAAGGCCACATACCGCACAATGTGAAAGAAAATTGAACAGGCATATGTCCAGCAGTGGAGATCACTCTGCTGAAACGAAGGAAGGAAGGAGACACTAAAAGGTTTCAAAAACCGTGTGATTGAAGCACCGTTAAAGGTTTTCTAGAGGGAATGGCATCACGCACTAGTGTGTGTCTCTGTTCTCTAATAGATTCTTCCGATGGGTTCGGATCGGAACGGGAACACGATGCTGCGTTTACTAACATGCAAAGCTGATGTGGGCTTAAAAGACTGCCAGGCTGAAATGTGATAGGGCGGGGAACGTTAGCCGATTGTGTCCGGTGAGGTGGGCAAATTTGGGTACGTTATGGATACCTAAAGACGGAAGACGGCGTAGTTGGCCAATAAAGCATTGGAAGGACGATCTAGACGTAAGGAAAATGTACTGGAATTGAATTCGATCACCACCACAAGTAACAGAGAACAGTTGTTATTATCACAACAATAGTTATAAAGAAATCACGTGGTGTACCCACTCCTCTACCTGATTTCTTACCAGAACCAGTGTTTGACATTACCATTGTTAGACAGTAACAAGTGATCAAATTTTTTTTAGTCATTAATTTTACTCATTAGCTTGCTGTCATTAAATTGCCGTAAAATTTCAATGAAAATCTATGTTATTTTTTGCGACAAAAACTGTGTAGAACACTACATCATTTTCTGAGTATAGGTAATATCTCAGTGAACTACTAACGCAAACAAAAATCAAAGATTTGCGCTACGAAAAAGAAAAAAGTATTTTATTATTCGCTCGTTCGTTTTTTTTCTCTTCAAAGGCGCCTCTACATCTCTCCAATATCCATTTAATGTATACATTTAGTGCCAAATTGAAAAGTGCTCACATACCTGTATATAAGGGCTTCCTTCCCTATCCCCTTTGTTATTCTTTGATGCGAGAAGAAGCGAATTTATGTAACTCAATAAATGGCAATATTCAGAATGACACTCCATCCAACGCCTCCAGGGGTGGAATCATTTAAAAGGAGTACCTGTCAGCGGAATAGACATACAACCTTTCTCGTATGTCAACAAAGGCGCGATACAAGCCTGTTACGGATAAACGTATCGTCAAGAGATAAACTTTATTTTATTTTTTTTATTTAAGTTCTTCACGGCCTTTGAGCGTGCGTGGGTTACGCTGCCACTACGAATTGGAGCGTTTCACGAAAACTCATAATAATTTTGTCTTGTAGGATCTAAAGCAAATGACAAAATTATTATTCTTTCTGCTAGTAATTTTTTTCAAATTATAAGCGGATTGATATTTATTATATACCAATAACTTACTTCTCCGTGATTATATTCAATTCTACGAGTAAAGTAAAACTGTAACGAAGTCATAACTTAGATACATTTTATTAGAGTGTTACAAACTTTCGTTAGTAATGCCTAATAAACTACCTTTTTTGATATGTTTTGTTTGTCTATTTTTTCGTAGGTCTTAAGATCTGGGGGTCTTGTGCGAGTTTCATTGGATCACATTAAACAAAATACCGACGAATTGGTGAAGATTTTATTCGATTCCATATTTTTATCGAAACAATATTCGATGTTCACGTAAAACTAATGTCACTCGTAAATTTAGAGGGAAACATTGTCATCACATTCTTGCCCGAATTTATAACAATATCATGTCTGTCACATTAAACATAACAACGGACGGTGGAAACGAGACGAAAAGATAAAATATGAAATTTGTTGGAAATATAAGCCTACGCTGCGCTATTGTGTTTGTTTGCTGGGTGGGTCTCGAGCGATCGCGATAGTGGCGCCGCCCTCGCAGACCCGCGCAGTGTTGCCAACTATGAGTATAATTTAGAAATTCCGCTAAATCGTTAAAAATTCTGTCCGAACTTCGTCACACTAAAAAACAATGACGTCACACTAAAAAAAATTACAAACATCGCCATCTTTACTCACTTTTAATTCAAAACTTAAATAAAGTCACACTTTTCATTTTAAGTAGCTAGATAGCACTGTACAAATTACTGTCAAAATCTTCAAAGAATATCTTAGAAAAATTTTGAGATTTAAGTAAAAATTTAAGATTTTGAAAATGGAATTAAATTTAATATTATTTATAATTCTGGCATTCCGTTAGAAAATTCTTTTGACGATCAATTTGTCTGTTTTTACCTCATTCCAATCCGCTAGATAAGACGAGAAATCCGTCAACTTGGCAACACTGGACCCGCGGCGAACGACACACGCCGAGGCGGATGCGCGAGCGTTTCACAGATCTCAATCTCGTCACAAACAAATTGGTGTACCCTACTTAGTTCTGCAATTAGATTCTAGTGGAGAGCATTGTGTTAGCTCCGTTTCCAAGTCTATTTAGACAACTGAGATTAGATTCGTGAAACACTGTAACGGTAAAGTCAAGGATTCAGGGACGCTTTCACAAGAAGATAAGTAAGTTAGTAAGATCGAGCCAGGTACAGGCGATGTAAACATCGCCATTAAGTGGCAAACTATAAATAGTTTGCCACTTAACACAGATACTTATATAAGGTCACTTTTATCAACTGCAAATATTTTGACAAAACATCTAATTCTATCAGAGAAATAAGGCCCTAGCATTTAAAAAAAATTCAGGCTAGTTTTTTTTTTAATTTTTCCTGACACAAAAATTGTGATATTTTTAAGAGCGGCCTCTCTGTCGGTTTTTTTTAATGAAACTAAGGCACGTGTAAGCGGTTAAGGCATTGCGGACTCTCTGTTTCGGCTCCTTTGAATTGAAAGTACCGAAAGTGCTTTATTTTTCTTTTTAATCGAAATGTCTTTTGGCGTTTTTCTCGAAAACTAGCGTATAAAAATTTAAGGTTTTTTCATAAAAATAGTTTATATATGTTGTTGAATTTATCCTCAAAATATTTGCAGTTGATAAAAGTGACCTTATATAAAACCTGTAAAAATTATATATATTACAACTTCAAAAATAAAAAAATAGAAAACAATATATAAAATAGAAACGATATAAATTAAATGTATAGCCAATAGAAACAGAAGGGTATTTCAAGTGGATGATTCAAATTCAAACCACCAACCATAGATAAAAATAGCTTTTGTATAAATTGAAAGTTTGTAGAAGTTGGTGGTAATAGAACCTCGATACGGATGCAACGCTAACGAGTCGAAACAATACGGGCAACTACAAAAGCATTTTTTAATTTTTTTTTTCAAAAGTAGTTCGATTGTTAAAAGAGTTTTCACCACAGTTCACTTGTTTAAAGTAACGACGAGGTTTAAAGTCACGTGCCGCAAAGAGTCGCCTCGCCACCTAAAGTTTCCGCGTTGTTCGAACTTGCGAGTTGCTAACGAACGGCGAACCGCGGCGAACGTAGGTAGTTAGTTAATTAGACGTTCGTTCGCCGAATTGCTCCCCCGTGTATCACACGGAACTGATACCGGTGGTAGGGGTATCACTTTAATGCTTAGCACAGAGAAATATTTTTAAGTCGTGTAGCTACAATTAACAGAATGTATTCCGAAGGGGAATAGGAAGGGGAAACAATGTTGAATAATCAATTTAAAATATTTATTTATTAATTTTACTTTAATAACATTAATTATTACTCAACATTTAAGAAATCAATATATATACATATATATAATAACCACTATTGTATTACTTAAAATAAACAAGTATGAAGGGAAAAGGGAGGGAGGCTTTTGCCCAGCATTGGGACAGTGAGAGTTAATAATAATCAAAGGGCCTGATTCGGAAGGCAGTTCTCGATACGGCACGCATTGTGAGGAGGTTCCTGTTTCTGGAGCCCTAACCACCGGTAGCTTGGACCCTGGTCCCGATGCCGGCGGACCACTATTTTTTATATTTTTAAATGTTTTATTTATTTTGTTTTTAAAAAATATTTAAAAATGTTAATTTATATGAGAAAAAATAAACAAACAAGTATGTTGATAGAATTGAAAGCAGTCACTATAGTCGACGTTCAGTTGAAAACAATCTTACGAGACTAAACTCCTTGATTTGTTTCCCACTGCAGGTCTCATTTATCATTGGATCACGATAACGTAACCGAGAATGGCATAATCGTAACTCGTCTCGTTAGTAACGTAATCGAATCTTAAACAAAACTCGCACTCAGCAGTTTCTAAAAGTTTCAAAATATCAAGATAAAATAATATTTAAAAAAACCGCAAAAAGATCTGTTTAAAATATTCTATTTAAAATTATAGAATTTTATTTCAACGTGTAGCGTTCGCGTAAACTTAACCAAACATACTCTACTCGGTACTCGTATAATCTTTGATTTCATAATCCTTTAGTAAAGCGAGGTAACAATAGCGGATCCAAGTGGCAGCCCTGTGGTGTACGAAACGCGTGAGAAAATTAAACAGGCAGCCAGCGAGCGCCTACACTTTCCATTTCACTTGGCAGTAATGCCGCGACGTAAACTGGCGAACTGGAGAACTACTTACATATAGAATGCCCTAGCTACAATGGCAACGGTTGTTCTGATGATTTTGTATACGATTATCTATCTATATCTATAAATTATTAATAAAGAGGTAAATTTTGTGACTTAGCTTGTTGAGGACGGAAATCTCTGGAACTACTGATCCAATTCCAAAAATTCTTTCACTGATAGAATTATACAGTCCTTATAGGTAACATAGGCTATATTAATAGTATTGATTTTCAGTAAAATATGAAATCCACGCGTATGGAATTGCGGGCAAAGCGCTAGTATATTTTTATTTTCTTCTACAATGACAATAGTCGTTGTTATAATTTTATTGATGGAAGTCGATTTATTTTTACCAATTATTTGTCTGTGTCTTATATTGCATACGGGTAAGAAGTAGTTGACCTTGATCTTCACCTAATATTATGTAATAATACGGCCGATGGCAGAATCATACTTCACTCGGAATCCTCAACCATCTGAGGAAATGGCTACCTTATCTCTTTGGGAAACAACAAAATAAGTTTAGTTATGTCGCTATTAACAGCAAAGTTAGTAGTAACTTTGCTGTTAGAGCGACCTTTAGATAAGACTGTGGTAGATAGAGCCAGGAGGACTTAAAACAAGTCTATTATTTTGGATAAACTTAAGTATATCCGTTATAAACTTCTTTTTCCTCAACCTTGGTTTCCCAATTGTTGGGTAGTAGTTCTTCTCCTGATGTGGAGGCATCAAGTCATCGTTCTACTACTGTGCGTTTCTCACGTAATTTTTTTACCAAAAACTACAGCGCTGTGGAACCAGCTCTCAGCGGCGGTATTTCCGGACCATTACAACTTAAAGATTTTCAAGAAACGAGCCTATTCCTTCCTCAAAGGCCGGCAACGCATCTGCGATTCCTCTGGTCTTGCAGGTGCAGGTTTGCCTCCTTCTAATATGTAAAAAAAACGTCTTGCCCCGATCTTGTACTCCTTCGTAATATACTATTTCATTTTACTGTGTATAGTGTTCGCGTAAATTATAGAAACGAAAATATCCATCGAATTTCGTTGCTGACCGATCAAACAAACCTACGGGAGCGCCAGGCAGAGGCACGAACGTCCTCATGCCGCCGGGTTATATCACGTGTCAATATTTGGGATCACCGTCCAAGTGATTCTGTTGGATCGATGCCGCTCACCGAATAATTCCAGGTATCGAGACTGCTGGGAGCGGCTTAATTGCTCCTGACGGCCTGTCCCGAACGCGGCGGGGAGTTTACGAACGACGATAGCGATTACGAAGTATAAAGACCCTGCGTAGTCGATTGACGGGCGAATTGCTACCGGCGGTTGCATCATCACGACTTAGGCTCACTATTAGGTTTTACTCTTCGATAAATTATGTACTAGATTTCTGATGAGCGCTTGTAAAACGGTACGCGACTTTGGGGCCACGGAGCCACAATGACGTCTGTGGCGACGATAGTAAATATTAAGTACAAATATTTTGCTAACTTAATTTAATCTTTATTTTAAAGATTTAAGGTTCACAGTAAGCTGAAGTTGTTGATGCTATCCAATAGTTTTTCAGATTTTGTTATTCGAAATTTAAATGTATTTTGTTCCGGATCCTTTATTTATTACATAATTGATCGAAGGTTTTACCGTAACGATTATGTTATAAGATACAAAGTAACCCGAAAAACGTACAATTGGTGTCTGAAAAGAAACATTAAGTGTCGTGTTTCGTTTGTTTTTTTATTAAAGATTTGGATATCGAGAGCAAACATTACCAATCGCGTATTAATTTACGTTAAAAGAAAAGTAACCTGTATTTCGGAATTCTTATCTGTTCAATAACTATGCGACTCAAATTACTTAGGTAATTGTATTTTTTTTGACATTATTTGCATTCTTTTTGAACTCTTTTTCACGTGGTCATAGGAAGTCTATTTTATAACACAATTAAAAAATACTGAGAACATCATATACTTTAAAAATTACGAAGAAGGTAAAAGACGTAATGTTGGGTAAAAAACCTAGAGAAGGCAACTATTAAAGAAACTTACTATAAATAAGAACAGTAAAGATTATTTAAGACGACAAAGCCGTTGGAGGCAATAAGCATACTCTCTCCAAAAAAAAAAGACAAAATTTTATTATTTTTTAATATAGTGACAGGATAAAATTTTCCAAGCCTCAGGATGCGGGAGTGGGAATCGAACCTACGACCTTTGGATAACCGATCCAAAGCTCTGGCCACTGCGCTACGAGGCATAAAGGTTTATTTTTCTAGTAAAATTTAATCTTGTAAAGATTATAAATTACTTAACTCACTATAGTACGCGTCGCTTTAAGCCACCTACTTAGTCCTTAGGGTTTTAAGAGGCTGTCGACAAGTGTCGGACACAAAGCCCGCCCGCAAAGACAGCCCACAAACCCTTAGTTTGCCTATTTATACTGTCTCCTTCAGATGTACCTACCGCTCGCAAGCTTAGTCTGCACTAGACTCGTTAGGCACTTGGCATCTACTTCTACTCAGGTACAATTGTCTAATTGCCCCCCGCCTTCGTCCAATAATCGATGACCAATTTTTTTTAGTCGGTGAAAATGAAACGTATGAAATTCTATGTTGCAACGCACACGCGTCCTGCAAAAAGTCGGTCAGAAAATAGGTAAAAAAACTCGGCGAAAAGAACGGTCCGATTGTCGGTTGTCGGTCCTACAAAAAGTCGGTCGTGACGTGAGCATAAATACAAAAAAATAACAAATAACTTTATGGGGTTTAATTTAGTCATCGGCGTATCTAAAGGTCATAGGAGGCCAACAGGAAACAGTCTCGTTCAATATCTCTTTTTTATTAAACTTGCAATAGACACTCAGAGCTAATATTGTTATATCATTCTATTCACTCTGACCACTAGAAAGAAAGAAATAAAATACATTTATTGGCACACACTAAGTACAACAAAAATGTATTACATGTAAAATATATATATATATATATATAAATCCCACTATCAATGCTGCGTCTTTCCACAAACCAGCCACAACTGCGTCCTCTGCTTTCTTGTTTGTTTTTTAAAAAGTATGCGTGAATACTTGTGTTAGGTGTTACATAGATGGCGTTAGTCGACTCAATATTACGATTCAGGTGAAATTTTCATATACACCTTTTCATCTCACCCTCAATATGACATCCTCCCGCTCTGCCGCGAATATTGCGTCCTCCCGAGGTCAATGCCCTACAGGACGAGATATCCTCCGTATACCTATTTCAAGTATATTTTACGCTTCAAACAAAAATAACTCCGACATCCATCTTTCATACTACCCGCAATACTAAGACCGAGGAGAGAGGAGGGGGGGGAAGACGGACAAGTTCCGTCTGAACGCAGGGCTACGAATCACATACGTGTTTTGTTCGTGATCACGGAGCCACGTCTATGTTTTGATCGTTGGATTATAAAAATGTCAGGCCAATCCAGGAGCCGTAGTTCTATTGAAAGCGTCTGGAGTATACAATATAAAGAGACTGTTATAGCGCATGACACCAGTGACACTGAACCATATTCGAGCGATGACAGTCGTGACAAGAACATGCCCTTGACTGAGTTGAAAAATGAGGCAACAATTATTAAAAATTCCACTTGCCATCATAGAAATGTCGATATATCCATGGATGGAAAGACAGTGCCTACAGAAAGGAACCATTTTGATTTGGAGGACTTCAATTCGACATTTTCAATCAATTTAAACAAGAGGCACAAACGCTGCGCTCTTTGTCAAAGGCGCAATAGCAACCCTAATTACATTTGCTGTGAGAAGTGTTTCTTGATCGAAAAGTATTTTCAATCGATACCCAGCCGAAAACGCAAACTTAGTACAAGTAAGAATTTTAGTGCACGACTTAAGAAATATCATAGAATAGATGAAGACACGAGTTTATTTATGCAATGTGAACGCCCGGTCACTGATCCTATTGTCAAGATTTCACCTAAAAATGATACAAATTTTGTTATGTATTCTGTGATTGGTACGATCATACTTTATTGAATCAAAGATAACTCGTAAGTAACTCGTAAGGCACTCGTAATTAGCAGAACTACTTACTATTAGTTACTTTATTGAATCGAAGATAAATAAAGCTCATTTTGGCATGGCCAGTAATAATAAATCTTTTAAAATTATATTTAGATTCATATTATTCATATATGAAGATAAGATCAGATTTATTATTATTGGCCATGCCAAAATGAGCTTTATACCTTCGATTCAATAATTCACTTGTGTATTATGAATAAAAAATAAAAGAATTATAATTATTATATTTCAGTTCTTTTTTATTTCACTTTTAATCCCTTATAACTTCTGAACGGTGGTGATCGATCACTAAACAATTTAAACCCTCAAAAACAAACTTGTAAAACAACCAAGTCTCGCAACTCAGGTCTTCTTCTACCGTAAAAAGTTGTGAGATCCATGTAATACCAAGTCAGTTATTTTATTCAGTCCCTATATTATATTTAAACAGGTACACTGATTCATTAACTGCAAATGTAACTTTATAATCCTATACCTTTACCTAAATGCGATTACAAAGTTTATTATGCAGTTGGTGTGTCTAGAAAGTTGGACCGAAATTGCAAAATATTTTAGGTTTTCCTTGATTTGTACACTAAACACTAATTGTATTCTAAATTTGAAGCTTCTATGTCTGCTTCTCCTTAGTTTTGATGATCGGTCAGTCAGTGAGTAAGTGACAAAATTAGAAACTTTGACTAGTTATAATTTCTAAACTACTGTTTCAAATTGAATGAAACTTGAAGTATACCGTGTTTATACAATTCCTGCTTGGTTACTGAAAATTCAGGCTTCTAGTTTTATCCACAACGAAGTTATAGGGGCTCGAAAATGGCCTGAACTGTTTCGAGAAAAGGATGGTACGGCCGTCGTGCCGCTTTTTTGCTCGACTTAGCGCGCACTGCCGTGCCCCCAGATTTAATATAATTATGTATTACTTGTGAGATACATTGTGTTTTCATGCGATGACCAAGTCAATCTGTTTATTTAGCTAATTACGTTATAACTTAAGATAGAATGTCCCTTATGTAGGGACTGAATAAATTAACCGACTTGGTATTACATGGATCTCACAACTTTTTACGGTAGAAGAACTGAGTTGCGAGACTTGGTTTTTTTTACAAGTTTGTTTTTCATACCAATATGTACCTGTTCTTGGAAAAATAAAACAATAAATTGGTGTCCTGATTTTTATTTACAAAATTATATTTTACATTTTTTTATTATCAAAAACACAAATTATAACAAGTTTATATCTGCCAAATGTTCAATAACAGTGAAGAGAGTCCCAACCACAGGTCCCAATAAACAAAGTAACCTAGCGAGCGCTGTACACACGGCGGCAGATCAACGTATTCAAACCTGTCAAATTTATCCAATGAATATTGATCCTTATTACCAAGCAATAAAGTTCATAATTGATTGTAAAAATTTGACAGTATTGGGTAGCTGGATCTGCCGCAGTGTGTCGTACGGAATAATGAATGCGCCAGTCATTTAATGCTTATTATTCTACCATAAATAATTCGTGATTTGTTCTTGACTTTATTAAAAAAGTATTTTAACAGTAATGGGTAGCCAGCGATGTACTTTTTTATTACGTAGGTACTTTAAGAGCACTAAATTTGTCTCGGCATTTAGTGCTATGTTAGAATCCAACTATGCAGTTGCTTTTATTTGATTCTAAATGTTAAACACACTTTTAAACTTTAGCGTTCCATAGTTAAACAAATAATTTAAAGAATAAAATAAAGAAGGTATGAAACCTTTTACTAATTAGTTTGCGTTAATCCCCGTTTAAATTATTTGTTTAATCTAAATGTTAGATTATTAAAATGAAAAATAAATTATAAAATGTATCATTATCAGATTTAACATTGCCTATATTTTTATTTCAATAAATGTTTATACTTACCTACTTTACCTTTCTTTTAAGTTCTTTCTTTAACTTATATTAGAGAAAAATTTAAGGAAATAAAAGTTTAGGCAATGTTAAATCTCATAAAGAACTAATTTTCTAGACTGATTTTGAGTTCCTACAACGTAATAAAAAAGTACATTGCGGGCTACCCATTTCCTTAATTATTTTATATTAAAATAATTTAACATTTAAAATTAAATTAAAGTACCAGTAAGTTTAACACAGCACTAAATGCTGAGCCAGATTTTGTGTTAATCGAGTACCTACAGAATAAAAAAGATTTGTCCCTGCCTACCCATTACAGTTTTAAGTCATTTTTGAAGAAAACCAAAATGGAACTAATTTCGAATTACATATGTAGCGGTAAAACAAAACAGCACTAAATAAATGACGCATTAATTATTTCGTACAATTATATATCCAGCAATGTACATTGCAAGATATAGACACATACACACATAAACTGATGATACACACATAAAATGATGACCTACCTATTATACGTTACTTTTACATTTTTTTCTTTATTATTATATTACCAATTTATAATAAAAGTAAATGTATTTTTTTATTATATTATAGTATTGCCAAACCTAAGGAAGCTTACTGTCACAAACTATTTACATTTATTGGTATATATATTTTGTACATAGACTTTTATTTTTAACCAGTTTTTGTTATTAAATAAAGTGGGATATTGAGTTATAAGGTTTTCACATTCATCTCTTTTTGGTGGTATCTTTTTTTTAATGTGCTTTTTAAAGTACTCCTTTGTTTTCAACTTTTGTTCAACTGTCCAAGGAATTAGCTCCCTCTTTTTTTTATTTGTATGATGTGCTTTAGGTGGTGTATTTTCTTTTACATGCTCTCCCTCATCCATCATAGGAATTTCAGGAATTTTATCACAGAGTCTCTCATTTACACGCTCCACTGCTGTTATTTCTTCTTCATCGTCATCATCTTCTAGATTTATTTCTTCACCCAAATTCAAATCTATTTCGTCTAAGCTTTTTCCTTTAAACTGGTCTGCCTTTCCGTCTTCCATCAACAGAAGTAATTTTGATATCTTGGCTGTCTGATACACGTCATCAGGTAGACGATACGACTTCTTATGAGTTCCACTTGTATGACCCATAAATGTTGACAGTTGTTCTAAATCATTGTCTGTCATACTTAATATCTGTGTTAACGTAGCCAGATGCTTTCGGAGCTTTGTTGCTGAAATAGCATCCGGATATTTAGCACCGCACTCTTTGGCCATTTTATTGAGTACTTTATAGCCACACATGGTTGCAGAGTATCCCGGCCTGGCGAATAAATATAAATTATTTTCAGGTATGAATTTTTTTCGAATAGACAGTAATGATTCTATGTCTTCCTGTACATCGGTGCTAAGTAAGACCGGGACGCCTCTGTTTCGTTTTCCTTTTATCACCAGCCTTTTAAATTTACGTAGGAGTATTTGCTCAGTTTTTGACAACGTTTTGTCAAACTCCTCGTAGTGAGATTGAGGATTACTAGACTCCTGGTAAGTGTTTAATAAAATACGTTGGAGTTCACCGGGTCTTCTCCTGTTCAACAATAAAACCCTGCAGTATATTGATTCTACCATCTCGCAGTAGTGTTTTTTAGTTTCTACCTTAGCTTTTATAGCCTCTCTACATACATGCACCTTCTGTAAGAGATATTCTTTCAGAAGTTTCAAGTCTGAAGCCAGAGGAACTAAAGTAACTTTATTCCACTTTTTTAAATTTAGGTCATCTGCAGCTTGTGCAGATATGTCATATCGCCAGTTATCTGTAAGCAGCTGAATAAGCGTCTTTAAATTTGCCTCAGCCTCTGCAGTTTGTACACTAAAATATTCTTCTTTTTTCTTCAATGCGTATAAGATTGCTATATTTGCACATTGCTTTAAAGATGTAACTATGTTCATCGCAAACGTAGGGGATTCGTATTTTTCCTTTTCGGTACTGTAAGATGCTGCCGCCTTAGTGGCTTCTATAATCGTGTCATAGTACTTAGGTTGCAGAGCATCAAATAGTGTTACAATTTTAGGTTCCTTCTTTCTTAACTCGATCAATAATTTTCCCAATTCACGCATTTTTCTCGATGTGACATTTACAAAATGTTTTTCCCGATGCAATTTGAGATATTTTGCGCCAAAAGCGCATATAAGCGGATCTTTTTTTGCTACTATCGACACTTTGTCAGCTCTCATTCTAGGAAAAACTTCTTCTTTTAACTGTAAATCTATTTTTAAATGCCGCAGTAGCATATTTTGGCCTTCGGCTTGGGCATTTTTAGAATTTTCTTTATGGTCTTTTTCTGTGCAAGTTTTTCTGTGTCTCCATAGTTGTTTTTTTTTATAATATCCAAAACAGAAAGAGCAAGGCAGGTATTCATCTGTTGTTGCCGTAGAATCGTTCTTCATTGGTTTAAATGGGAGAAGTGTATTGTTGATTCGAGTGGAGTTGCCACACGAATTAATTATGTAATTACCTTTTTTTCTTAATGAGTTCATAAGTTGCTTTCTTTTCTGGCTCTTTTTAGGATATGATATTATTTTTTGTACTTCTGTTTGAAGCATATGATTTCTTATAATATGTCGTGCAAAATTTAAAACCTGTTCTTCACAATAAAAACAAAAATCCTTTCTTCGTTTTGATTTGGTTTCTTTTTCATTATTTTTGGAAGGTTTGGAATTTGCAGTATCGTCAACAAACTATAATAAAAAATAACTGATTATAACAGATGCTTGAAACAATTTTAAAAATTATTAAGAAAAATAAAAATAAAATTTGTTTACGCTCACACCAATTATCTAGCCCAAGATAAGCTTCTATTGAAACTCGTTATGGTCGAACAAGATAACAGATAAATTACATGAACATAAAAAACACCCAGACCGGAAATCAATTCAGAAAAACAGTTTTCTCTAAATTGACCCGACCGGGAATTGAACCCGGGACCTCAGAGATGGTGCAACGCCAGATCCGGCGCGCTAACCACTCGACCACGGAGGTCGTCAATTATCTATAATTGATTAAACATACTGCCGCACTCGCTGTTAGCATTTAAATTTTTTATTGTAAAATTGTCTCTAATTAAGACGACGCAATGACTATTTTGCAATGAAAAGTTTTAGGTACTAAGTAATTATTAACGTTAATTTACGTCTCCGAGTGCGGCAGATATACTTTTAATAAAAGAAAAAGTTTAAAAACTACAGGTTTTAAACTTTTTCCTGACTACGCTAAATAAAGATAAAAGTTAGGTGCTGAATTCAATTTAAATGCCGTGGTCAGTATTATAACTTACTTAGTTAAATGAATAAATTACCTTTTCTGATGATGCAAATGATGAATTATTATTCTGTGCATTTATTGGTTTATTTGTTTCTACAGAGGCGTCACTATCATCCTACGAACATAACAAAAAATATTGCTTTATTGTGTTTTCGTACATACAGATAGATGCATATACCTAATTTGTCGAATATAACTTAATGAAAGTTGACTAATAAATAACATCGCAAGGTGTGTTTTTTTACATACATACAAACATTATTATCACGACTATTATGCTCAAAAGACTTGGCAAAAGCAGTCCTCTGCCACAGTTCGTATTTCACCAAATAGTAACTGCACATGTGCCCAGCATGACAGGTGGTGAGCCCGTCGCCGCTATAAGCTGCTGTTGTATATTGTTGTTGTTGTATATTATAGATGTATCTATGTGCAGTTTTAAATCTATTAGTCGCCTTTTACGACACACAACACAAGAGAGATGGGTTAGTAGTATTCTTTTGATGGCCGCCACCACACGGCACCGTGTTTTTTTAAATATCAGAATAAGTGGCAGATAAATGAGTTACCTTTTCCAACGTTTCTATCGATAAAGTGTCATCACTATCTTCTTCATTCGATGGTTTGTATTCAGAACCATCGGAATCGAAATCATAAATACTGAAAAAATTGCTATCATTAATAACAGTTACAAACACAGTCATTACTCAAAAGTAATTGCTCGCGTGTAATTCGGTCTACTACAGTCTTTATCGCGCATTCAGATTTATATGTACTTAAATAAACACTAGAAATGTCTATTTAATATTCTTTCTCTAAATAAACTTTCAATCCCCATTTCACCCCATCAAGGGTTTAATTTCTAAAATTCCTTGCCAGCAGCATAAAAGAAACCTATCTACAAAATTTCAGCTTTCTAGGTGCATTTATTAGATTGAGCTGAGCGTTGATAGGTAAATGAAGAAGATTGCCTAGAAGTTAGACGAAGGTACTGTCTAGCCTTTTTCCTCAAATTGTGTGTGCAGTGATATATTAATACCTAGGTAGAATAGGCAATTTCGAGTCAATAACTTCAATGGGGGTTAATCAACATAGATACGCTCGCGGGATTTGAATCAAAACATATTTTATTATTCCAAAAAATATTAAAATAATCAATTATAAAATAATATTTAAAAAAGTAAACTAAATAAACTTTCCTACACTCACACCAATTATCTAGCCCAAGAGAAGCTTCGTTATGAAACTCGTTAAATGGTTACTAGACAACGGATAAACATACTTAAAATACTTAAATACATACTTATTATACATAGATATATATAATAAGGATGTATTTAAAATTTAAAATATTTATTTACAACAGGATTTCATCATGGAGTCCTGCGAAATTGCACTACCTATTCCTTCATTATCTTTAGTGATTAGGTCTCACTTACCTGTCATCGGCATCATTGTAGATGGGTGGGTTAATGGTTTTTTCAGATAATATAGAAGGTTTTAATGTTGAATACTCGTTATTTGTTCCAGGCACTATTTTATCTAAAAATAAATCATAACAACGAGCTTTGGAATATAATATTATATTATATAAGCTAATAGGTATTATAAATTAAATAATAATAAATAAAATGTATGCGAATCATCAAGCTTTGAATTAGGGCGTACTATGAGTACCAGACGACTTCTACAGCGGGCGTGTTCCAGAACACCCAGATACAAAGCAGTTTATAAAAGTTCGTTTCCTACATTTATCTGACCTGGAATCGAACCTGGGACCTTTTGCACGCCCACAGTAGACGTCGTCTGGTACCTACTCATAGTACAGGGGACGCCCTAATTCAAGGCTAGATGATTCGTATGCATTTTTTTTGTTTACCCAGGGGAAAATTATGCAAACATATTCCGTCGTATGCATTTTATTTATTATTATTTAACTACTAAACATTGACATTCGAATTCCGGATAGCATAAGAATAATGTTCGGTCTTCATTTCTTTTTCACTACAGGGATGCGTTAGGCCTTTATCTCACTTGATGGTAAGTGTCGATATAGTCGAGGGTGAAAGCGCACTTCACCCGGAATTCTCATTTTACCGAGGAACTGGATATTTTATCTCTAAACTGTTGGAACGCAATAAACAATGCTATTAACATTATGGCGACAGACTTAGATAAAAAAAAACTTTTAAAAACAAGCTTTTATACTTGTTAATAAAAAAGAACTACAAATTTAAAAATAATTTAAACCTGATATTAAGATTTTTTTTCATAAATAAAGGCGTGTTACATTGTGATTGCAAAAGAAAAATAGGTAATGAAGATGTAATATCCTAATGTTATTTAATGTTCAATAAAAATGTAACACGCTTTTATTTATAACCGCTCAACTGTCACGAAACCGATATCGGTTCATAACAATTGAAAATTCTATTGTGTCTGGTATTCCAACATTCGAATAATAAAAAATCTTACTTTTTAGTTCTTTTTTTATTAACAATTAATAAAAGCTTGTTTTTAAAAAGTTTATTTTCTTTTAATTTTATTTTTGACTTTTTAGAATTTTTGTAGGGGGATAAGGGCTTCAGTACAACAGGGTTCGCCCTGGTACCCTTAGGCGTAACAGCCCTTGGCACGTGCTCGCCTTGGCATTAGGTCATCCGTCTAATCAATCTAATCAAAGACAGAATCCACATTCATAATAAACGGAACGAACGAACGAACTTATTTTCCCGAGTTCCTCTGGCCATCTTCCAGCTCCATAATCAGACCCTGGTTACCATCTAGCACCAAAGTAGCAAAGTACTCGTAAAGACGGATCATACGAGTCCAAACTCGATGGGGTTTTGTCGTTTAACTAGCGAGTTCCTATGGCCACCACACGCTCGATAAAACACTACGACAAAATACCTAATTTATAGAGTGTATGCTTTGCTACCCGTGCGAAGCTGGGGCGGATCGCTAGTCAATAAATCAAAACAAAATCTATTTGATGTTCGAATTCTGGATCGAATAAGAATAATTTTCATTCAGGTTTACCTACAAACTATTTCATTGTTTTTATTTAAACACTAATGTGCCTACAAATTGACTCATCATAACAAAATTCATTGTTCATTAAAATATTAAATTAAAAAACTAAATTGCATATAAGTTACTTACCAGTGATAGAACAATTCGTTAGTATTTTCCTATTTATTAACTCCACTATCTTTTTTTGTTTTCGTGTACGAGGCATTTTTATTTTAGTTCGAAACACAATCAATATTATAACAACTATTCACAGTGCTAACTGTTTTGCGTCCGAATTCAAAATGAGCTCAGAACCGCCCCGCCAAAACCAAACCACAAAATAATGTACCTACAGACTCGCCGATGCCGGCCGGTAGCCAGTATAAACCAGTTTAAATCCTTGGACGCAGGTTTGTCGTCAGGACGTTTCAAAATATACGTTTAAGGGGTGAGGAATGGAGGAGGGAAGTATACGCAGTCAAGTTTAGCGCCTCCAGCGCCGCGCGGCAAAACTGCGGATTAAACTTTTAAAGCTAGAACAAAAATGCGTCCTAGAAAAAAATTCTAATTAGCTTAGATAGATGTCACTACTGCCGATACACTTCAAATTATAGTGATTGCAAAGTAGCGTCCGTATACGGACGCTGCAACGCGGTGGACGCAGGATTAAATGAACTTTGGGCAATACGGGGAAGCAACATTGTTTGCGGGATATATATATATATATATATATATATATATATATATATATATAACTATAAAATAAAATAGATATATGTATATATATATTATATACAGGGTGGAAAAAAAAGACCATGGTTGGAGGAAAAGTACCCTTACTATTGATGATGGCAAATTTTACTGAAAGGAAACATTACTTTATTTTCAAAAATAATTAAAACTGCATTTAAAGATTTTTGAAAAGTCACCTGTTTGAGCCGGGAATCGAACCGGTAGTACAGTAATACAGTAGCAGTTCATACTGTATAGTGCTACTGTATAGTGTAATGCTTAGTCTTTTTTGACTAATGTGTTTATTTTAAAATTCATTGCTTATTATTTCACTTACTCTTTTGCTATAATAATATGTCACATGACTAAAAGTAAACATGGCGCTCGATTGTTTGCGGAGCAAGAGAACGTTGCCACCATTTTAATGAAAGCGAAAATGGTCTTGCTTTCTCATTATTGTTAAATATTGGGTGGCAATTAAAAACGAATGGGAGTGAGATTGATCATTACAAAGCCGACGACGCCGTTGTCTTGGGTATAGACTCGCTCGGTATAGGCTTTTTCTAGAACCAGGAGAGAGAGAAAGAGAGAGAGAGAAAGAGAGAGAGACATTTATTGACACACAAACAAAATAAAAAATAATAAACATAACACAAGACAATATTGTCAATCATTATTTGCATTCGATCACTGAAAATGAGTACCTACTCGTATTTGTATGGCAAAGTTTTAACACTCTCTCTTAATTTTTGCTTACGTTAACGTAAATATTAACGTAATTTTATGGCATAAACAAAACTCGGACTAAACCCTTAGAAGATTTAAGGCTCTTAACTTGCATTGTCACAGATGGGGTGCAGAAAATGTCCCAACCCATCAAAAACAATACTTGTCAAAAAAAACCAAGTCTCGCAACTCAGTTGTTCTGCGGTAAAAAGTTGTGAGATAACGCACTAAATAATTGAATTTACATGTGTTTTCAGGCGATTGAATTTACACGTGTTTTCAGGCGATGGCCAAGTCTCAATATATTTATATAAAACATTAAAGAATGTTATGGACCACGATCGTGGTCTTAGAGACTGGACGTATTAAGACAGAAAGTCGCTTATGTAGAGACTGAATAAATTAATAACCGACTTGGTATTACATGGATCTCACAACTTTTTACCGCAGAACAACTGAGTTGCGAGACTTGGTTTTTTTTGACAAGTATTGTTTTTGATGGGATCTCATTTCTTTTTGTATTTTGTAGAGACAGTTCTACTTTTTTCCTTTCGATTTGGCAGGGGCACTACCATGCGCCTATATTTATATAGGACTAGCTTAAACCCGCGGCTTCGCACGCAATAATAATAATTGCCGTAAAATAAATAAAATAAAACATCGTTACGAATAAAGCCAATATTGAAAAATTTAACTGAACCTATTATTTCATTATATTATACATGAATCAGTGGATTCATTAACTGCACATGTAACTTTGTAATCCTATACATTTATATGGGATTACAAAGCTATTTATGCAGTTGGTGTATCTAGAAAACTGCCCCCCAACCGCGTAACACTCTCGCTTTCGATCGCTTTGTAGGCGAAGCCCTCGCCTCGCTTTCTAATATAATATCGAAATATAATATCGAATAATATCGAAAGCTATAGCCTATAGCTTTCGATATTGCTTTCATATTGCTTTCGAAATGACAAGATGACGCCTCCTCCTCGCCTCGCCTTCAAAGCGATCGAAAGCGAGAGTGTTAGGCGGTCGACCCCCAGGACCGAAATTGCAAAATATTTTAGTTTTTCCTTGATTCATACATCAAACACTACTTATATTCCAAATTTGAAGCTTCTAGGTCTGCTAGAAGTGCCTTAGAATTTTGATGATCGGTGAGTCAGTCAGTGAGTGACAAAATTAAGAAATTTGACCCGTTATAATTCTTAAAATACTGGTTCAAATTGAATGAAATTTGAAATATACGTGTCTTTACAATGCCTGCATGGTTACTGAAAATTTCAGTCTTCTAGTTTTATCCACAACGAAGTTACAGGGGGTCGAAAATGGTCTGAATTGTTTCGAGAAAAGGATGGTACGGCCGTGACGCTTTTTTGCTCGACTTGGTGGGGGCACGGCCGTGCCCCCAGATAAGTCGAAAAGTTCTATTAAGCGAAACCCCTGCAGGCTACGCGCTATGATAAGAAAGTAAAATATTTTATTTGTTTTTTGTGGCCTTAACATTTAGAAACTTTGTCGACAATAGGTGGGAAAACAATATATAATAACCACTGTGAAATTGCATTCATCAATACTTGCCGCTATCGACAATCACCCGCCAATATTTCATCGATTGCGGCTCGGCGTCGGCGGCGTGCGAACGCGGGATCTCTCCGTTGCATTAACGGATATTCCCAACGGTTATCGGATATTAACAGATATCCAGGTGTTTAGTTGCGTCCACCACTAATCTCCCGGGGCGTCCGAATGTTGTAATACGTGATACGTCTGTCGTATCATCATCTTAAAGGCTTTGAAGGCATAAGGCATATCGGTTAGTAATCTTACTAAAGGCGCCCACCAGATCCTCGTGTGCGCCTATTGTAAACGTTAAGTGAGTAAAATGCAATTGAAAGTTATACGAGCCATTGTCACATAACTGCCGCATTAAGAGACGTGTGAATTGTTCATTTCAAAACAGTGCTTATAGCACGTCACGTAATAAGAGATCTTTTGCAATTACAAATCTCAAGTGCTTAGTTAGCGTTCACTTAAATTCACGTATCACGTTTTTTCAAACTTGATTGACAGAAACTTCTGAATTTTTTTTGAAAAAAATTGCACATAGACAGCCAATGATTCAGACTAGGACATAGAGGATACTTTTTATTCCGGTAATAGGGTTATGTGGGGTAGTTTAGGTTTCGCGAACGAAGTCAAAGTCAGTCGCGGTCAACAAATAAAACAACGAATAAACCTTTAGTACCTTACAAATAAACAAAGAATAAGCTCCGAATAGTTATTCCGTGTTTTGTCTCTTTTTTCTCTAATTTTAAATGACGTTTGTATGACGGGAACAAAACACGGAATAACTATTAACGAATAACTTTGTTTATTTGTGATAATGATGATGATGATGATGCCATCCTTTTATCCCTTATCAGGGACATAGGGCTTGTAGAAGGGACTTCCACTCCTTCCGATTTTGCGCTGCAGCTTCTGTCTTTCCAGCCGAGACCAGTTGTTGCGGTCTTTCTCAACAGACCGCCTCCAGGTGATGCGAGGGCGGCCTGGCCTTCTTTTGCCATATGCTTGCCACGTCAGACCTTGTTTGGCGATGTGATTGTCGGGGCTTCTCAACACATGCCCAATCCAACGCCACTTGCGAAGAAGGATCTCTTTATCAATGGGCTTTTGGTCTGCCAGCTCCCACAGCCTTGCATTTGACATGGTTCGTGGTCACAGGATCCCCAGATTGCGCCGCAAATATTTATTTACGAAGACCTGTAGTCTCCCCGTGACCTCGTTCTGGACAAGCCATGTCTCACATCCGTACAGTAAGACCGATTTGACGTTGGAGTTGAACATTCTGATTTTAGCATTCCGAGTAATTATTTTCGACGGCCAGACTGGTTCCAGCTGTGCAAATGCGGCATCACGCGTTTTGTTGATACGCGTTTGAAACTCGCGTTGATATTTGTAAGGCACTAAAAGTTAAAAAACGCGAAAGAACTACACCAATTGAAAAATCAAAACAGGATTTCATCATCTTCATCATCATCATCATCATCATCATCATCGGCCCCTCTCAACCCACTGCTGGGCTTGCCTCTCTAAAACAGGATTTGCACAAGAAAATTTCAAACTTCACACAATTCTGCGCACTGTTTTTTTTGCTAGTAATATTATCGCTCGCGGTTTTATGCAAAAACAGCGCGAATGTATTTTCATCTGCATAATTATTGTGTTCGCTACAAGAATGCAACACCTACGCCATTATATTTATGTTATTATAAATGTTTAGCATACGTTCATGAGTGTATGTGTGTGTGTGTGTTGTGCAGTTTTAGTGAATCACTACATGCTTTGCTTTTATATAAAATCTTTTAAACTTGTTTATAATTATTAATAAGAACGTAAGTATAATCAAAGACAAATCGTTTATTCAATACTAGCTGACCTGGCGGACTACGTACCGCATTTATTTTTATATTTTTATATATATAATGGTTAAAGATTTTTTTAAATCGGTCCAGTAGTTTTTGAGTTTATTCGTTACAAACATACATACATACAAAAATACAAAGCTTTCCTCTTTATAATATTAATAGGATAGATAATTTTACGCAAATATTGTTGCGAACAAATTACAATTTAAAAAAATAAATATTTTTATTATTTAGTATAGATAAGCTATTGATGCATTGACGTTGGCATAGCGATTTTGCGGTATTGAGGTTTTGATATTTACGCAACCTTTGCTAAGTAGGGTGGGTAACTGAATTAAAAAAACTTGACATATCTCAGCATCACTGCCAATGACATGCTTTAAAGCACGAAGGAGTGTCAGTACGTTAATACAGATGTTCTGGTTGTTATCGTAAGCTGACATTAATGGTGTTACCAAAAGTTTGTTAATGATAACGAAAATCATGAATTATGTATGTTTTATGTCAATTAAAAGTTCGCTAGTCATACTCTTCTACGAATATAGACATCAGTTTGAAATTGTGCTTTGAGTATTTCAAGTGTAAAACGTGGGTTGGTTAATTCACGAGGAGACGCTTCAGTGACCAGTGGGCTATACAATATTCATTGCCTAATTGATTATTCCGAGATCACTCGTACGGTTCTCGCATAAGATCCCTACGGCGGCGGCGGCGTTGACAGGCGCGCGCGTGTTTGTGTGTGTGTATGTACGTGTGTTGTGTGTGTTTTGCAAATGTTTCATAATGAGCACAGGTGTGCGTGTGTCAGTCACATAGGGGCGATAACAATACTGCAGTAATGCTGATTTCACACCTTCAGTTAAAGTGATACCCACTCAGGGGTGTGACTAATTGTTTAGCCTAGTTGTTGAAATGTATTTTGTAACTTGACATTGTGGCGGTTAGGCAAATATGCGTAAATTCTAATGTAATTTATAATTATGGATATGTATAATATAATTAAGCAGAGCAGCACAAAACCGGTCATTGCGGAGATCCTTGGGGGAAGCCTTGGTCCAGCAGTGGACGTCTTTTGGCTGAGATGATGATGATGATGATAATATAATTAGGCGCAAATGTTGCAAATAAACTACAATTTGAAAAAAATGTTAGGAAAAGTGTGAAAAAATATCAACGGTATTTTGACCCGCACCCTCTGACAAGCCGGGTCAGGTGCACTACCAACTATGCTATCATGGCAATTATGCTATATTCAATAGGGTAACACCACTGCCTGTTTTAGACAGACAGGAGTATTCATAGTATGAATTTAATACTACTGCGCCCGTGTAGACGCAGATGGTTACTATTCCCCAAAAAAGGAGGAGAGTATACCCACTAAAACTCCTGTGAAATACAGGTCTTTTAAACCTTCACGTGCCGCCAGGGTGATCGGTGACGGGAGTTCACCCCAATCGGAAGCGGAAGAATCATATCCTAATCAACCAGTATTAGACCAGCGGGGTTAGGTATACCTCAATGTTATAATGTGCAACTGTTCATGTAGGATAGAGCTAAGCCTAGCTAAAGCTACTGGTAAGCTTCTGGCAATCTCAGCTGAAAGAAGCCCTTGCCCTAAAAATTATTCAAAACTATTTTATTTTAATTTAATTTGTTGTAGTGATGTTATAGTGATAATGAACGTCTTATCTATCCCCCCGATCCGATCCGAACCTAGTAGAGCACGGGGACGCGCACTAGTGCGCGATGCCGTTCCCTCTAGAAAACCTCTGAAGGTGATTCGTTTCACACGGCTAGAGGGACCCTTTACGTTCCTCGCCGCCCAAAAAAAAGCCCGGTGAAGCTGAAAATGCCGTCTTAGGCAATCAGCAAACTCTCTCAAAAAAAAAAAGTCTTATCTATCTCTTATCTGTCTTATATATAATATTAGTATAAACGAAATATCTATGTGGCGAGTGTTAAAAATTAATTATTATTAAAATTATTAAAAAATTATTAATAATACGTAGCTGGCAGCCCTGACCTCTTAAAGCGTGAATTAATTTCCATAGTGTGAATGTGTTAGCGTGTGTCTTTGTCAGCCGGCACTCCATCAAAGAGTTTATTAAACATAAGTTTTATTTAGCTTTCCTTTAGTTTCTTTAATTCTTAAGACGTAAGTGACAATTAAAAAAACAAACGAAACGACTTATATTTTTTGAAGTTGTTACAAGTTACAGTACCTACCTACTTTGCTTTGACGATGACGCTTAAAATAAATTATAGAAAATTATTCTCTTTAATCACTTATTCAGAGTAAGATTTTTTTACTATTTGATAGAGTTAAAATTAGTAAAGCTAACCAAATTTTGTATGAGTAACGCAAAATAACTAACCGAACACCTAGCTAGCCTCTCATAGACGAAATACATTTTAACAATGCTGTTTTTTCCTTTAATAAAATTGTGATTGTACCTACCTATACCTAATATATTTTTTACCAAAGAGTCCGCATCTCAATTAGGTAGTTGACTGGTTAGTCGATAGAAAACTTTTTAGCAACTGTCATAACATTTTGTTTAATAAAAATTGTATGGGAATTTGGGAATGGCAAACAGCTATGACGTCACCATTGTGTTCTGTCAATTGAGTGTTTTTAATAACTTTTTAGGTTACAGAATTTTATACTTCGGTCAAATAAAAATAAGTTGATGTTTTAAAGAACTGTTACATGATGTAATTTATACGTTTAATGTTTTGGAATGACCAAATTATTGTTATTATCAATTTCCCCATTGTTTACTTTTTATTTTCAAGTAGGCAGCCCTGCCTCGCAGCATCTGTTCACTTTTGTGTGTGTGCGTGCGAGTTCGCACTCCATTGTTTTGTCGTACGCCAATTGTTCGTGACGTCATCCTCTCTATCAGCGAAGATCCGTACCCGTGCTTTCAATCATTCGTCTAAGCCCCCCGTCCTAGAGATTACCATAGACATACCATTAACCAAATTAAACCTTTTTACGTCTCACATTCAGGAGCTGGATGGTGCAGCGTCACAGACGAAGTAATAGTTAAATTACAGCCTGGAACGTTCGGGGTTGAGATCTTGAAAGTAAAGCAACTTTTGAATGTTACTGGATTACTCAGGTTACCAGATGGGCTGGATGGGCTTCCTTTAGTTTATATAATATGTAGTTTAGTTTATTCATATAAAAACATTACGTTGAATATTACGTACCTTACAAATAAACAAAGATTAAGCTCCAAATAGTTCTTCCATGTTTTGTTCCCGTCATGTAAACGTCATTTCAAATTAGAGTAAAAGAGATAAAACATGGAATAACTATTCGAAGCTTATCCTTTGTTTATTTGTAAGACCCTAAAACTGTGATAAACATGCCCAAAAGCCAAATAAATTTATTATATTATATTATATTATATTATATCCGTAGAAACACACGTAATACACCAACACCGCATTAAGCAGAGCTAAATACTAATTAGACCCTCTCATTCCCGAAGACACAATTAACTCGATCAACATTAAGCCTATTCGAGGTGGCCTGGAGATTCCCAATAAGGGATTAGCTGGTCTAGCGTCTAATCTCCCGTTTCGCTGAGACCTGTAAAGGGGGTATGGAAGGGAGGCGATCTACCTTCCACCTTTATATAGATCCGTGTAATGACTTGGCCCTTTGAAAACTTAATAGAACTGAGAATGGGATACCTATCGATGTCTTTTGAACTGTTCAGATAGGCTTCCACTTTATTAAAACTACTAATTATTGTACAAGGTAGTGTTTTATTGCAGAGTTTTGTATTTACTAATGTATCTGACTGCGGCAGTTAGAGATTGCTTTTATCGTGTACGCAAACAACGTTCCTGTTAGAAATACAAATTAAACGGACGAGGGGCAGACACAAAATCATTCTCCCGAATAAAAACAAAAGCCCGAATGCTGTCTCCAGCTGAATGTGCCTTAATAAGGTTGAAATCGGCACCGCACAGTGCCCCAGCCTGTCGCCTTATCTATCCATCAGATATGTTTAACCGCGAAGCAGGGTACGAATGAAATATTCAAAGGGTTTGAGGTCGCAGACCGAACGTCTAATTAATATTAAACTGGATTTACCTCCGTCTTTGGTACCGGCGGCGGTGCCGGTGGCGCGACGCCGCCGTTTGCCGCACATATGGAATGGAAGTGTCCTTCGTCTACGATACGATATTGTGGCGTGTGTCAACCTCCTTCATATAATTTTGTACGTAGGTAATCATATTTTAAACGCAATGTTGATTAATTAAAAAAGTAAATCTTTATAAAATAAATAAAATAAAATTCGTATATTTTCAGACCAGCGTCCATAGATTTTTAGTACACAAAAACCTTAATCCTATGTTAGTAATAATAATAAAAATAAATAAATAAATAAATAATAATAACTTACAAAACCTACTTTCACCGCTTTGCCTTTTATAACTTCCCTATGGATGGATAGGGAGAACGGACCATAAACCACTACGCGGGCCCAGTGTGAATTGGTTGTTAACGAACGTACGTGCCTTCCGTAGCACGAAGGAGCTCAAGATGATACATTTTCGGTCACCCATCCGATGATCGGCCTTTGCGAAAGTTGCTTAACCTCAGCACTCGCAGACCGGGCGCGTTAACCACTGCGCAATCCTCGATGTACATACTTATTATTACATAATTAAATACCAGTGCATGCGCCATGTGAACCAAAATGTTTACCGACACCGCTGCAAAGAGGAGCGGTTCCTTTCGATTCGGTATCAAATTCGTTACAGTGGCGGCTTACGGCACCCGCCGACTAGCAAGCACCACTTGTTGCTTCCGAGCTCACTGGCAAATGACAACTGATCTTTTTGTGAATAATCTATATCTCTAGTATATCAAAAGAAAGTCGTGACTTACTCACTGACTGTCTTTAGAAGGAAAGAAAGAAAGAGAAAAACACAGAAAGATAGAAAATAAAAAAAAAGAAAAAAAGAAAAAAGAAAAGACATTTATTGACTGAAAGAAATTGGTTGGTTGTTGATGGCCTTCACAGCGGAACTGGACATTTGTGGGCGGCGAGAGATTTAAGGTTCCTCAAGCGGTGGTGAGGTGACCGACAATCCCCAGAGGTTTTCTTCTTTCTTTCAGAGCGTATCCAGGACCTAGTTAGCAGAAGTTCCCTTGTGAAGACAAGGAAAAATGATTTTTGATATTATATCGGGGTCACGGGATACGGGTGCTTACAGGTCGCTAGTAAGCCGTCTCAGACCCAGCAGCTCCCGGGTCCGTCCATATCAAGACTGTAGTTTTCTTGGTACAGGCATTATCATGCTTAACAGGAGACTCGAGCTACTAGCTTTTGAGTCCAATTTTTTCTTAGTGTAACTAAAGATTTTTGATTTTGATTTTGATTCCTCCTCTTTTCCTCTCAGTCTTTCTGCCACTTGTGCTCATATTTTCATATTTTTATTCATACAAAATGTCATAAAAACCCACAGGGCTGTTTCTTGGTCGACTGTACACCCCCCTGGGCTCATTGCCAAATGATTGACGTTCTACTTAACAAATTTGTTCCAACTTCTAAAGTTCGGGGCGAAACATCCCCATAGGCTGCCGAATACAGCCGTCGAGGTTTTAATGTTTACTAAGTTATAAAGCAGCCATGGCAATTAGTAAGCCACGCTGAGTGCCTGGTGCAAGCTGGTTACACAAGTTTGTCAATAGATGGCGCTTTTTCGGTCCCATATAATTTGTTATAATCTCTAACTTGTTTAAACAGCTTGTAATAGTTAAAATACACGAAAAGAGTACCTGATATACAACGTATAACAGAAAGGTGTGGTAAAAATTAAAAGATCTATTGTGTATCCGATCTGGATCTTATATGCAGAGTTACTAAGACATAATTATCAATTTTAAGAAGATACACTCGTCATCAGGTGCGCATAAGCAAGCAGTAGTGATCATAAAAGTAAGTACACAGAGGTTACTAAATCGCTAGGGTTGTAGATTGTTTATTTTGATGTGACGTCACAAAAGAAATATTTAATTAAAAATTGCATAAAAACTAAAGTTAATAATTATGTCCTGGTAACTTAATTTAACTGCATACAAGATCTGGATCTGACATACCTACTTTGGATCTTTTCATTTTTACCACAGCTTTTAGTTTAAGTTTCTATAATTATTATTTACCTAAAGATACGTTATTTACCTATATATAATTTTACGCAAATATTATTGCAAACAAATTACAATTTAAAAAAGAGATGTTTTTTTCAACACGTTGTCTTTTTTCAAATTGTAATTTGTAAGCAACAATATTTGCGTAAAATTATAATGTAAATAACTTTAAATATAGCTTGCCTATTTCTTAACTGATCTTTCAATATTTGTAAAAATATTAAGATCGGATGTTGATGACGTAGCAGTCGACTTACAGAGTAAGAGTAAATAGTGTTGATTAATTTCGGCGAGTTGGATTGAGCCACGATAGCATAGTTGGTAGTGCACCTGACCCGGCATGTCATGGGGTGCGGGTTCGAATCCCGCTCGTGGAAATTTTTCATCAAATTGTCTTTTTTTTTTAAATAGGTAAATAAATAAAAACTGCATGGAGCAGTGAGAAAATTTTTATTTTGGGCAGCGCAAGCGTAACTTAACGTGATTTATTAAAACATTAACCCCCTTATTCATAAAAACTATTTAAGCACGCATTTAGTTAATCATTGTTTTGTTTCTTTTTCTCAAATTCAAAATGACGTTTGTGTGACGTTGACAAAACAATATTTAACTAATTAATGCTTAAATAGTTTTTATGAATAAGGGGGTTAGTAAAAAACTGTATAACCTTTATCGTCTGTATTATTATTGAATGCATTGCACAAGTCTGATTATCCGAAAGGGATAACTTTTATCGTCAAGCTCTTTGTATTCGTCTATGAGTCGACGCTTTTAAGCGACTTGACCGTCAAATTTTATCTTTGTGTTATATTTGCAAGTATTTTTTTTAGTTTGCAATTAAATTATCTACCTTTCTAGGCAGGTGTGTAGCGCGAAAAGGCGTAAACGTTATTATTAAGCTTGATTATTCTAGTGTAGTATCGGAGCGAATAAAAACGGTGCGAGATAACGTAACAAGTGCTCAGGGGTCGCGCAATCCGTAATTAAGATTACGCCGCGCGGGAGACGAGATAGGGCTCGCAAAAATTTCTCGCACGCACTGCTGTTGGTACAAAAGAGACGGTCGGCAGGCTTATTGCCAATCTTTAAGTGGGAAGCCTATGTCCAGCAGTGGACTAAGATAGGCTGATGATGATGATGATGATGATGAAGTGACAGCCCTCTACACACGACTTTAAAGTTACCCCCCACCAACCGTTAGGTTATACTTAAAGTTAGGTGTCAGACGTCCTTGCGCAAGCACAAGGGACCATCTACGTCAGGTCATGACGCCAGATTAGAACCCGCCGAAGCGCATTCTTCATCCGGTACTTTTAAGACTAGTGTCTAATGTTATGTATGATGGACCACGGGATCGATTTCGATAAAAACTTAAACTGCATCATTACATTTTGTACAAAATCAATTTTTGTAGCCTGAAAATGAACCCATTGATTGCAAATGATTGCACCCAATGTTGGACAGGAACCAGTGATCGACATTTAATTGCTTTAATCATTAAAAATAGGAGTCAGAAATTGATTTTTAGTCGTATGCAACTTTCCATACAAATTCTTGTTTTCGTTAGAGCCCCAGCTTCATACAACAACTATCCAACGAAAGCTCAACTTACGTTCGTCATTAAAACAAATCGCCCATTTTGAATAGGTACTGAGCATCTGCTTCCGCTGGCATCCAGTAAAATGTCAATGAAAATTTTTGTAATTATTTGAATACGAAAACTGTGTGTACTAATTGCCTTATCCGATACAGTAGCGTATAATAAATAGAAAACAAAAAAATATTTATTTAAAAAAAAAACTAATTCATATTTTTACGTCTGTTTTATTGGTCAACAGTACTTTGGGTCAGCTGTTTGCCTCCAAAATCGGGGTCAATACTCTCTCTTAATCGGTAAAGTTTATCTTCAAAGGTTTTTTGTGCTCCCCTAAAAACTGACGCTATTGCAGTTTATGTTTTTTCTCCTCCAGTCTGACCTTGGCGTAAGATTAGTGCCGCAAAACTACAACAATAAACTTGTAACTTTAAATATGAATGGATAATTCTTTGCCCGCTTCACTTGAATTATTTATTTTATTTATTTATTTATTTTAAGCTTATGCAATAAAATATTACATGGCGGATTTTCTACCAGTCAACCATAGAGGGTGGTGCAGAAATGACATGGGAGGTGCAAATTTTGAGAGACAACAAAAGTAGAAAACAGTAATAACAACTTATAATACCTACATATAAATTTTCTATAAATTACAAATACATAAAATACTTTAAAAATATATATAAATATACCTACATAAATAAATAATTATGAATAATTTAAAAATCGGTCGTTACTGAGATAATTCTGCCAAGGATTGTTGATCGAAGATTAGCAGTCGTTAACAGCCACCAAACCACACTGGGCCCGCGTGGTTGGTGGTGCTTAATGGCCCGTTCTCCCTATCCATCCATAAGAAGGCTCGTGCCCTAACAGTGGGAACATAAAATGAACGATGATGATGCAGTACTTATCTGAGAATACTAAGAATACTGTGTCCTTTAATTTGATAATATAACGTAGGTATGTAGGTACTAATGAATTTTCAAAGTCTTCGAAATTCAATTAGCTGGCAAAACGAATTGGGTTTCCAAGTAATTAAATCTCACATTTGTAATGTAATACAGGGCGTACCACGGCTATGCCAAGAGTAGGGAAAGTACTCGAAATGCACGATGAAGACACGAAATTGTACTCAAAGAAGATTTAATTTTCATTTATAATAATTAATATTTCATAATTTGAATTGCATTTACTCAATTTTTCAATTTGACCCAGAAAAGATAAAGATAAATAAACTTTATTGTACACCAAAAATAAAACATTTGACAAAAAAAACTACATAAAAATACACGTACAAAGGGCGGTCTTATCACTAAGAGTGATCTCTTTCAGACAACCTTTCAACCAGAATTCGAGCCTGAAAAATTTAGAAATAAACATTGTTTTTATTTCACCAATCAATATGGCCAATCGTATAAATAAATTCCTTCTAAGCAACATGCCATCTCAAATTAAAAGAAGCTCATTAAATTTCTCTTTTGCACAACAAGACAAACAAAGGTTCTTCCGTAAATAAACTATGACATGTATCACATATGCTACCTTCCTAACGTTTCAATACTATTAGTTTGGCTACGTTTCCGATAGTGTCCCGGCTCTAAAGTAACACATTCGGAACAAGAGCGGTCCGCTGTCACTTGGAACAGTGTTGAACTGTTGAGTTGACATGAGCTTCAAAGCTTTTGACAAACTTGTTGAGTGAAATGGGTGTAGATTTAAATGCGTCACACTACTATCGGCTCTGCGGTATAGTAATTTAAATTGACGGTTTCAGAACCAGAGGTCCTAGGTTCGGTTTCCATCCAGGAGGGGTACATGTTTCTCAATTTTGTTTGTGGTGCTACCATCACCTTATCTTTCTCCATATCATCATTGGTATGTTCCAACAGTTGATGATAGCAAGTTTTTAAGTGGTTGAAGATTACGGTAGAAATGCGTTTCCACCTTTAGCCATATTACTTAACATCAACTGAAATAAGTGATGGACATAATGTAACACACTATTTATGAAAATTAATTCATAAAAAAAATTGTTAATGGACTTTTAGAATAATATTTTTGACATTTATTTGTGTTATGATTTTTTTTTCTACTTACAATTAATTAATTAACCTTATTGACATGTTTAACATCGACATTTTAAATTAATATTTGCATGTTGTTTCATAATGGCAAAACATGTGCGCGTTGTAAATTTTATACCACCCGTAAATTACCACGCTTTTTGGCAAATAAATAAATGATTATAAAAAAGGCCAAGTGCTTACTTGTAAGAAATAAAAATATAAGTACTCTGTTGCCGATTGATGTCAGCGAAAATTGTCAAAGCATTCGTTGCCATCACCTGCGGAGGGTTCACGCAAAACGCTCAAGACTGGCAGTTACTATCACTATTCAATCGAGATAAGTTGGTTTCACAAGTATATTACTCGATGGCACTTCTTACTGTAGTAAGACTCTCTTAGAGATTTCCTACAGCCCGCCATCCGCGGACGCGTAGTTGGTTTTAAACCCCCGCTGTTTTTAGTGGGTATGTCCCCCTCTCTCGCCACGCTATAGTATTCCAGTAAGAATGATTCACAGGTTCACAAAAAAAGGAAGCGTTTCTTGGATCCTATACATACTATAGCTATAGGTTCTACTCAATTGAATAGTAAAGAAAACTCTCACTCCAGGCACTCATGTTGTAACGTCATTTTGTATCACTCGCTAATCTAATCTATACATCTATCTTCTATACATATTTATATATTATATATTGTATGTAATAAAGCTAAAGAGGGTCGAAAGTCTGTACATGGAAGATATTCGAAAAAAAGTTGGCTGGGGATACTTAGAATCGATAACAGAACACGTTCCAACAATTTTTTGAATTTTTGTCAGTTTGTCTGTTTATTTGACCGCGCATCACTTGAAAATGGCTGAACGGATTTGGATGAAACTTTGCACATAGACAGACCATGACCCGGACTAGAATAAAGGATACTTTTTATACCAGTATTCCAGGTTCTTGTGGGATAGTGTAGTCTTCGCGAACGAAGTCGCGGGCGACAATTAGTTTTCGAATAATGTTGTTCCAGTGTATATCAGTATATAACTACTACTATTATACTAATATACAATCGTATATTGTATATTACTGGTAGCTGTGTGCCGCGGTTTCCGATTTGACAAGTCACACGAAAAAATCATTTGCTAATTACGGAGTCTGATGGTGTTCACGCATGAGCTAGCGTAGAATTATCTGGCCATTCCTTGAGAGTAACCTTCTAATATTATATTGAAGAATGAAATCAAATTCAAATGGTACCAATCTTTCTCTATCATTAACCAACTTCAAACATAATTATATTGTTTATATTTTCCTGCGTAAAGTAATTTTGTTATATAATTTTATCGACCACATTGTTAAAATAATAACCAACATCCTATTCTACAGTTCACAGAAACGAATTGAGTCTTATATCAAAAACGATACCTTAACATGATTAACTGTGCAAATGAATCGTAATTCCGCAACAGTTAGCTATCGCTCGCGTCGCGCGTTTGACGAACGAGCGACGCGCGGCATTCGAGCTCCTTTGAACGCGCAATCGAGCCATTGAGTAAATAATTCGGTGCCTGCTCGCGTGTAGTGTGTGTGCGCGCCACCCACCACCGCAACCGATAATCAAAATGAAAACAAATCCTACTCCATTTAACCCTATTGTGTCTTGTAACAAATACGAGCACGATACCTAGGTAATCGCGATAGTATTTCATTTGGACAATATGATTAGGTGTCCAAATGAAATACTATCGCGAGCATCGCGCGACGTTCGATTGCGCAATCAAGTCGCAAATGAGTTGATAATTTTGTGTCTGCTCATGTGTAGAGCGTGCGGTACATGCCACCCGACGACACACCCTAATTGCGAATCTTAATTACAACAAATCCTGTTTTAATTCACTGAACCGAGTTGTGTCTTGAACCAAATACGATACCTTAGAAATAAATATAGTAAAGTATAGTACGTAGATAATTAGGTGTGTCAATGAATCCTAATTCCGCAACAGTCAGCTATCGCGCGACGTTCGAACGCGCAACCGAGTCGCAAATGAGTACATAATTCAGAGTCTGCTTGCGTGGAGCGCGTGAGCGGTGCGCGCGACCCGAACGTCACAACCATTAATCAAAACAAATTAATTTAACCCTATTGTGTCTTGAAACAAATACGATACCTAGGTATAACATGATTAGGTGTCCAAATGTGTCGTAATTCCGCAACACCCAGCTATCGCGAGCATCGCGCGACGTTCGAACGCACAATCGAGTCGCAAATGAGTAGATAATTCGGTGTGTGCTCGGTCGCGTGTAGCGTGTGTGCGGTGCGCGCCACCTGACACCGCAACCGCTAATCGCAACTAATTCGATCTCCTTACTAGTTAAGCGTAGTGATTTATGGTACATTCGAAATCTGAGTCTAGAATTGAACAGCTTCGCACCGCACCGTTCACGTGATAAACATATAATTATAAGCATATAATTTTCAGTCTGGCTGTAAACGCATTAAATGGCCTAAAACCCGGTGAAACTGAAAATGCCGTCTAAGACAAACAGCAATCTCTCTCAAAAAAAAAAAAATTAAATGGTATTAATTTGTAAGTTGAGATTTTATATTCTGGAATAATATTATTAAAAGTATTTATCAAATAGCTACATAATACTGTAGATAAGTCGAAACACTCACTAAAACCACAAACACCATTTGAGGTTTGTCAACGAAGGATCATTACGGAATAAAGAAATTATAACTGACGCAATCGCCACTCGAAAAAAGGTTCTGAAACATCTTATCATACGTTGGTACTTATCAGTTTATATAGCGTAGTTGTCCGTTGGTTGCTTACCTGTAACAAAAAAAACAAATTTTTAAACAAATGAAACATAAATTTATTGAAACTAGTGGTCACCCAGTGGTCGAAATTCGACTGTAATTTTATTAAGGCTGCACGGATTGTATCCTAAGCAATGAAAAATTAAAAAGATAGAATTTGAGTTTGGACTGGCATTAATAGATATCGGCCGCTCCTCTTCCATTTTTGAAATTTTATTGATTTAATATATTTTTATGCATAATTAAAAATAAAAATTAACATTCTGTAATCCTTTCTCATAAACTATACGTTTAATCTTTCATTATAAACTATACGTGTGCGAAATTTCATACTCCTCCGTCCGCGCAATTTTCGTAAAAACGGGTACAAAGTTTTTGCTTCACGTATAAATATATAGATGTAGCAAGTTAATTATGTACTCATTACCTAAATACGCGTTTTTAAAGAGTTTTGCGTGTCCCCGCGCCCTTTTAATTTGTGGTATTTCATTTGTAAAGATAAATCTACATGGCCATCGGTTGCAATGACCGTTAAATAGACGGCACTTTGCTGCTGCATTAAAAAAATTAAAAAGCAGTGACAAAATTCAGCGCTTACGTCAGCCTTCCCGGTAGCATAGCGGTCAGTGCAGCCGCCCGGATTGCGGAAGACCCAGGTTCGATTCCTGGCTGGGTCGGGTAGGCATTTAATTTTTTCACTGTATTTTATAAATATTTAATTCAGCTTCTGTGCAGCAATTGCACACTTAAAATAAAAAAGTAAAATTTACCTTTATAAATATAACGGTACTTACCGGTAGTGGGAATTTGGTAACGGTATCAAGCCCTGATTGAGGCATGAGATCTATCAGGTTCCATTGATTTGAAACTAAGCCACTAATCCTAAATTCCTAATTAGCGGCGCGACTTGCGGCACCGGCGCGGCGCGGCGTGGAAACTGCTTAATCGAAGCAATTTCACTCGATCGCCGTAGTCGAATGCAAAATAGGTTTGCTCGATCCCCTCACTATAACCGGCGGCCGTACTAAGGGTTCACGTGCGACTTGCGATTTTTTGTGAGAGAGTTTTCTGATGGCCTCAGGTTGCCTTTTCAGCGTCACGTATTTTATATATATTATTATTGAGTTCCTATTTACTAATTAACATGTTGGTGATCATTTTCATGTTCAGCAGTAACAAGCAACATCACAAGCTGAGCTGCGCAGGGTCCTAGTTGGTCCACACACAATTTCAATTTTACCTTATTGTTTTTTTTTATTGTTATCCTGTTTCCACATATTTTTTTATTGTATATCATCTTGTATTGTTTGTATGATCAATCGTCAATAAATATTTTCTTATTCTTATTCATTTAAATAAATAAATAAATGTTGTATCCGTAAATACGGACTTGTAACTCGAAGCTCAAAAATATCTACCAATTTTGTTTTTTTCTTTATAATACTTTCTTTAGGTGTTTGCATACCTTTCTCAAGTTACTAAAAAAACAAAAAGCTTATTTTTACGACATCAGGTGGTCAATGGTACACATTGCAATGCACAAAACTTGAGGCGTTCGATAGCTCGTAAACTGTAAGTGAACTCGTGGTAAGGGCCACTGAAAGGGGAATGTAGCTCATCAGTCTGTCTTAAACTACTTAACCGTCTATTCAGTAGTGTTTAACAATTGATTGACACGTCTATTTAGTGTCCCAGCTGACTAATTGTCGGGGGCCTCAATCACAGCGCCTATTAGTAACTTGAAAGCCAACGCGTAAGAGCGGTGCCATTGTAGTGTTCCAAGGTTTCATTCAATGTATTAATATTGAAATTATGTACTTCTTATCTTATTGTCTTTGTAGTCTTTGAAAACTTAAAATACTCTGACGTATCTTGTTAATAAAATTGTAATAGCCAGAAGTAAGGCGTACCAAAGGGCAGAGGGATATAGACACACATTTTTGATCACGCACCCGGTGGCAGACCGTACGTTAGCTTTTGCGATCGCTGTAGCTCTAAACTCTGATACAGATCAACTACTAATAAATGCGTGCGATTTGTATCGGAATGTTAAATCTTAAGTAACAACAACGTGCTTAAGTAACTTCGCACAACTGACCAAAACGTATTTAGTTTCGGCCCTAAATCTAGACACTAAATACTGGTGCAAGCCACCTCAAGTACGGTAGAACGGGGCTACTTTCGAATCAAGTGTAACATTGATCACAGCTCCTGTTCTCTTCAGTTGTCTTCCACATGCAGTTCTACGGTATGACTCTGGAGGGATCGCTCTAGAGACGCCTAGATCGCTAGAGGTACCCATATTTGCAGCTACTCAAAGATTTATAGCTGCGATCAATGTTACACTTATATCAAATGTAACCCCATTCTACGGTATTTCTCCAAAAACAAAATTCAAAATATTTTCTACAAATAGAAATAGCAATAATCTTTATTTGGTACAATACACACACACATAAATTCAAAACACAGGCACATCACTATAACTCGTATGAATGTCACTATGCCATCGGTTCGTAAGTTCACGAAACAAAAGACGATAGAGACTCTGAACCCAAATCTACACAAAGCTAATAGGGCAATGACAACAAAACAAACCGCAAAGTGCCACTGTCGGTCGCCAGTCCAACTTCGCTGATGACCTAATAATAGCAAGAAAAAAGAAAAAGAAAAAAAAGCATAACTACCCGACGATCCTGTCTCGACACCGAGTTTCTTTCAAACTTCGCCAGGACCAAGCGCCCAGACAATTAACTTCGGAAAGCAATCCGACGTGAGCCCCCTTTGAATTGCTTCAAGGTTCAAAAGTTTCCAGAATCAATTAAAGAGTTTAAACTTAATAAGGGCACTTAAGAATTTAAATAGCCCGACAACGTTCTGAAAGTAATACGAAAACTAGACGGGTGGAATTAGTATGCGTGCACAATTCTCGTGACCTCTGTCTGCCACAAAATAAGAAGACTGCAGAAGGTAACGCACACATACACCCGTTTGCACTAAACTTATAAATCGCCTAAGTCTTTGCCTAACTACTACCTACTAGTAAAGTCGGCACCTGAATGTAAGCGACGTTTTCGACGTCTCATCTCATAATGCCAACTTCGCAAAATGCCAACCGCTCGCAAAATGACAACTTCTCAGAATGCCAACTTCTCGAAATGCCAACTTCTCAGAATGCCAACTTCTCGAAATGCCAACTTCTCAGAATGCCAACTTCTCGAAATGCCAACTTCTCAGAATGCCAACTTCTCGAAATGCCAACTTCTCAAAATGACAACTTTTCAAGGGGCAGATTTTAGTGTTTTTTGTGCCTACCAAAGGCATAAAATAAATATATTTTCACGTACACGTACGTAAGTTTCATTTAGAACTTGTGTTAGTGATACTGGAATAACGGATAAACATACATATACGAACTTTTCTTTTGTAAATAAATACTTAATATACATAGGAAACACCCAGACCAAGACAAATAAACAACGCAATATTTGTCTTGTCCGGGAATCGAACCCGGGACCTCTGGAGCATAAGCTAGTATCTTAACCAACAGGTCGTCAAGTACAATAATCTAAAAAATCACACATATGTAACCTATAGACCATCATATTACTAGATAACGGGCAACAAATAATAAAAGTATCAAATCAAAGTCATTCAAATTCTAATGTCATAACAAGACTTATAGTTCGGTATGCAGAAACTCAAAAAATAAATAATTAATACAATTATCCTGTTTTAAGTTAAGTATCATGAAGAAAGAATTGAAAAAAAAAATTAGTTAATTACATAAAGAAATCACAGTGTATCAAATTTTATTAAACAAAGAAAGTCTTAAATTTTTTTTTTAACCACTGACGCGAATACGTCATATTTTGACATATTTACGTCATTTACGGAGAATTAGTTTTGTTCAAGTGCATAATATTATTGAGGAAGGAAATTAAGTGCATTTAAATACAATTACGCATGACTTGATGATGTTATATACAATTATCTAATTTGCAATTAAACATGGAAGGAGGATTCGAAATTATTAAAAATCAAAAAGGTGGTTCAATGTTGATTCGTAGTGATGGGCATAGATTAACTAAAAATAAATCAAATAAGAACGGGTCTTCGTTGTGGCGGTGTGTTAATCGTACTTGCAGTGCTTCGGTGACACTTAGTAATAATAATCAAGATATTTTACGCGATAGTGCGCATATTTGCGAGTTATCCGTGCTTATGAATGAAGTTATAAAGAAAAAGGATGAGTTAAAACGATCAGTGTGTAAAAAATTAGACCCAGTTCCAAAAATTGTTGAAGATTCAATGAGAAAATTAAGGAATGATAATAAAGATGATGCAGATTTGATACCCACTTTTAATTCAATTAAAGATTCACTATATAGAGCACGTAAACGATTTTTAAACACAGATTTACTGTCTCACACCACTACACAAAGTATTAATATTCCTGAAGTTTTGGCAAAAAGTTTTTTAGTTTGCGAAGACGGCGATCAAGAAAAGATTTGTGTTTTTGCAACAAGAACAGCTCGAAATATTGTGAAAAAACATAAAGGGACGTACTTTGCTGATGGTACGTTCAAGGTGGCTCCTAAACCATTTTACCAGCTTTATGTCTTGCATTTAGATATCAATTCAGACAAAAAAAGAACTAATATTGTACCGGTCATATACGCCCTGTTACCAAATAAGACAGAAGAGACATATAACAGATTATTTGCAATCATAAAAAATATGGAGGTAAACATTGAGACATTTAAGTGCGATTACGAATTGGCGCAAATAAATGCTGTTGCGAACATCTTTCCTGAAGCCGTAATCAGTGGATGCTACCACCATTTCAATGACGCGGTTTGGAAATATGCGAAAAAAATAAACTTAAACGCTACCTCAGAAGGGCGAAATGTTATCAGGATGGCAGCAATATTTCCATTATTACCTGCGAATTATATTCCTGCTGCTTGGCGTCATATTTTAGATCATTCTCCAAACAGTGCCGAAATGACCCGTTTTCGTGACTACTTTGAGAGGCAGTGGTTTCCTAAGTTTCCAGCATCAATTATAAGCTGTGCCAATCAGCGCCACCGCACCACAAATGCATTAGAAGGTTGGCACTATCGCTTAAATGGACGAATCAAGAAAAATCCCAATTTGTATAATTTTTTGTTCAAACTTCGCAAAGAAGCGAAACATTGGAATCAACGTATTACTGCTTCGTTATTTAAAACATTGGGTAACAAAAGAAGACTCCGAGATATTGTTTTTGATAAAAAATACAAAAAAAATTTAAAGAAACTGCTAGACAGTGAACTCGATATACCAAGATTCATAAAAAGAATTATCTATTTGAGACTTTCTTTGTTTAAAAAATAAATATTGATCAATGTTAATTATATTTTAAACTACAATTTGATTTACTGTATTTTTTTATAATTAGTAAAAAGTAACAAAATAATGTATACCAATTATAATACTTATATTTCATATTACAATTATTTGAGTTAATGTGATTTCTTTGTGTAATTAGTTATAAGTAACAAATAATGTTAATTATCATATTACAATTATTTGAGTTAATGTGATTTCTTTGTGTAATTAGTTATAAGTAACAAATAATGTTAATTATCATATTACAATTATTTGAGTTAATGTGATTTCTTTGTGTAATTAGTTATAAGTAACAAATAATGTTAATTATCATATTACAATTATTTGAGTTAATGTGATTTCTTTGTGTAATTAGTTATAAGTAACAAATAATGTTAATTATTTACTTTTTGAGTTTCTGCATACCAAACTACAAGTCGTATGACATATTACAATTTGATTGAGTTTGATTTGGGACTTTTTAATTTTTTTGCCCATTACCTAGTAATAATACGTATTATTATTTGTTTATACGGTCTAAAGATACAAAAATGTATGATTTTACCTTTGGTAGACTTTCTTAACTATTTTTCTTAACCAGCTAGGAAAGCAGAAGTTTTATTCATTTTTTCTTAACTGGTTAATAAACAGGAATATTTTTTCCATTTTCTTAACTAGTTTTTTTAAATAGTTATGAAAATGGAAAATATATTCTTGTTCGTTAACCAGTTAAGAAAAAGTGAATAGAAAATGTATATTTTTAACAAATGTAGGGTCAAAAGTCAAAACACATAACCCCTACCGGTCTGCCCCTTGAATAGTTGGCATTCTGAGAAGTTGGCATTTCGAGAAGTTGGCATTCTGAGAAGTTGGCATTTCGAGAAGTTGGCATTCTGAGAAGTTGGCATTTCGAGAAGTTGGCATTCTGAGAAGTTGGCATTTCGAGAAGTTGGCATTCTGAGAAGTTGTCATTTTGCGAGCGGTTGGCATTTTGCGAAGTTGGCATTATGAGATGAGACGGTTTTCGAGCCAGGTGCCGAGTTAACTTGACCGGGTAATAGTTAAGCCAAGACTTAGGCGATTTATAGAGAGCACTGATGAGTCTACCGTAACCTAATATATTAGAAGACATAAGAAGACTTAAATACTAAAGTACGAAAAAAAACAATGAATCACAAAGTTTGAAAATCAAATCATAAATGTTGTGTGTCACTTGAGCGTCTCAAACTTCATTGTAAAAGTGCGGGGTGCGCGGGAAGGGCAGGCAACCGATTGCGCACGCGCCGCGCATTTTAAAACAAACGAAGATCAATAACCTATACCCGCGCCACGCGACACCATGCGTTTGCATAGAGAGAATCCGTGCCGAGCAACGGTCGGCCAGACCCTTAGGAGGCATGCGGTGAGGTTTCATCACATTCTATAGCTTTTCAGCTTTAGCACACACTATATTTGTCGTCTGTCGATTATATAGGAGATTTCTCAGTTGTAGAAGGTTTCGGGTGAAGTGCGAACCTACCTTCCGACGTGCCGTCACTAATATCAAAGATGAAAGCAAAGTGCTTACTTGTAGAGGTATAGAAATCATCATCTTCATCATCTCAGCCTTTTGGCTGTCCACTGCTGAACAAAGGGCTCCCTCAAGGCTAAATCATTTTGAGGGGAATTTTGCATAATCGCCACGCTTGGCAGGCGGGTTGGCGATCGCAGTAAGGTGAGAATAATCCTCTGGAATGGTCCCATAGTCGCCTTTTTACGACATTCACGGGAAGAGATGGGGTGGTGCAATTCTTTACCCCCAGCACCACACCAGGCATAGAAAGGAGCAGTTATATTAATAGTAATTTTATTGAATGTTTAAATATTTCAGCAAGCATGTTCTTTATCCAAAATCCGAATGCCCTTTTAAAAAACCGACATTATGGCTCATTTTCAAATACTATATCAAATTACAACGATTAAAACTAAGCCTGATCTTTTGTTATGAACATGAACTGGCAAAGCATTCTCGTTTATTTCATAATCCGCACCTACATCAGCGAGCGAGCAATAAATGCTCGCAACTCTCAAACGGATTTCAACTGTAACTCGGTACGGCCGGCACAGCGAAACAACAGTGTATCGTTCAAAGTTAGCGTAAGTTGTTTGGACTACTTTATGAGATCACAAGATAATAAGCATGCCTTTTGTTTCGTTTGAGATAGCAAATAAGCTTAGCATTTGCCACTTGCCTTGCCTACCTGACCTGTTTACCATTCCATATAATATATTACCACCTAGTGTGGCTAGGTAAAATGTGTACGCAGTGGCTAGCGCATTCAGGTTGTGATCTTGCAAATTAAGCAACTTTCGCAATGTCGGGTTACCGGATAGGCGACCATATCTCAAGCTCCTCAGTAAACGGATAGATTGATAACATTAAATTTGAATGTCACAGTCAGTAGAAAAAATATTATATGCCATGTTTTTCTTTTAAGGCAAACAATCTTGTTTCATAACAATTATTACGGCAAAAAGAAACCTTACATTCCTTTTCCACGAATTGTGCAAATTTGTTTGACAGCCTACTAATTCTGCGAAACAAAATAAATTGTAACAACTTCAAACATTGGTAGAAAAGGAAATACGAGAAGTAGAAGCCACAGCATTACTACAAAAACTAATATTAATACCAATGTTGTTCCAAATGCTATTATTATGATTATATATAATGGTGATCGTGACTCTCTATAACTAATTCAGTTTGAAACAAACAGTAAAGCAAAAGTCGACATTTCTGCTTCGACAGACTCACCGCAACTTAATAACGATACACATAAACCCTACAGTGGCAGCGAATAGAAAAAACAAAACTAAATTGACATAAAAAACGCAAATTGTATATCGATCTCGAAACGAATGACGCCAAGCGAGTCGACAACGAACGAGCAGACCGCGATGGTTGGGGACGCCATTTTACATTTGCACAACAGCATTCGTTAGTTTCAGATTAACGTCTGAAATGGTTATTCCACCGAATCCGGTGTGGATTACTTTCGTCCTGCGGCTGTGGCTGGCCCGCGCCAGACGGGAGAGGACTCATTAATGGTTGATTTCAATGAATCCGATATAGCTTAGATACTGTACGAAATATGAATAACGTTTCCCAAAAGTCACTCCGCCAGACATAAAACAAACCATTGGAGAGGGGAAGGTTTATATTTATATTTGTGGTTTATAGGTAGGTTTATATTTGTGAGACAGATCGGATTTCCGCAGTTCCGACTGGTTCTTTGCTTTGTTTCACTATTTAGATAACGTAGTATAATAAGTCAATTAAATCCTCATTGTCATATATACTTAAAGTTATTTATATAACAACCTTGCCGAGATTCTTGTGCCTTCCTTTTGGTACAAGGAGGATCTCTACCGTATTTGCAAAGCCATGGCGAAATTATGAGCTTTAAAAGCCTTTGTTTAAAGCCCTTTTTTAAACAAAAATACTCACTATTAATTTACAAAATTTCATTCACCTTCGGAAATATCACTAGATTATGATGTTAAATCTAATAATGACCTAGATCAACATCCGTAAATCCGTAACTATAATAACGACATAGCAAAGCATTAATTAAAATCTGCCACCAACATAAAATTCTAAACCACAATGCAAGTAATAAATAAACAAACGACCAAACAACAGGAATCAAACAATAAATTTGAACAGTGTAAAACCCAACGCAAGTTTTACAGCTCATGTCGAAGCGGATCGTACATCATCGTAGTAAAGTGGTGGAGTGGACCAGAATAAACTGTCCAGTTGAACAAATATACGTAGAATGAGTAGACCAAAATAGCTGACTAATAATAAATCACACAAAGACGAAGACGTGAGACGAGCGGCGGTGGGAATATATCGGCCTGTCTGCGGCGCGTGGTGGAACTTTTTTGTGTTGGTTCAGCGCCCACGATGACAGAGAACAAAATTTATTATGAAATCTGCAGTCGCCCTGTGTTGTATAATGCTACGGAAATGGATATACTCATTCGAGTTAAGAAATCTTATAAGGACAAAAAATTTATGGTTGAGTTCTTGTGGCATAGTATCAGTAAGTCGTTACAATCATTGCTTGAGGTATATATAATATAATATAATTTCCGATGTCATTTTGAATAACGGAAGGGCACTTTTTTCACTTAATAGCATGATAAGGCTGAAGATGGAACCGCAGTCCAACCATAGTTATAGAATGAGTCATTCATAAGGATCAATTTCTTTTAAACAGCATAGTATCTTAAATTAAAGAAAGACCAAGAAAAATATTTTTACACTTAGTGGGCACTTTCGATTCCCGGCTCAAACAGGTGATAGATTGAAAAATCTTTAAATGCAGTTTTAATTATTTTTGAAAATAAAGGAATGTTTTTTTTAGTAAAATTTGCCATTATCAATATTAAGGGTACTTTTCCTCCAACCACGGTCTTTTTTTACACCTTGTATAAATTCGCTAGTGGGCCAGTCATTTTCTAGAAGATGTTTATAAATATAATCTGTAAATTCAATAGGAAACTGATAAATTGCATTCAATATCAAAAACTGAAGTACAGTAAGTGATGGCTAGGGCTACGTATAAATGTAGTCACACATGCAATGCTACTAGTGCGTATGATTATGATATTTGGGTCTATATTTGAATAGCAGGTACGGAGTGCAACGAAACACGTATTGACTTCTTGATGATGAATTTAGCACTGGCTCAATGAGTTTAGAGGACGCAACAGCTACTATTGCAGTAATACATAATTAAACAGCATCTAAAGGCAGTTATTGTATTTATTATTGTATCTGAATCAATCACAATCCCTGCCGTGAATTCTCTTGATCTGAATGCTTAATGAAAACGCTCACACACAACACAAGAATACACAAGAAAAACAACTCGTGTTGTTTGACGATCCAATAACAATAAACCATGACAGTATCACGAATGATACACTTCCAAAAACAATATTATCTTGGAAGCATAATACCGAGACGTACTAGTCATTTCAGAATGCACCCTTTGCTAACAGCTCACGTTCTCAATACAAACTAAGGAGACTGCAGAAGGTAAGCTTCATAAGCTGATGTAAATTTGTTAACGAATATTTTTTATTTTGTGTGTGTTTTTTTACATGTTGTGGTTGTCTTCTATATTTTTTGTGTTTATTGTAATGGAAAGTGTCCACCAATGATAGGGCATATTCCAACATTTTTGACGCCGCTGTAAGGGAGAAAAGAGCTGGACACTTGTTGAGTTTTTTGCCGGTTCTTCTCAGTACAAGGTCTCCCGCCCAGAGTAGAACGAACGATGGCATAGTGACATTCATAAGAGCTACTTGTAGCCTAAACTGAATAAATGATCTTGAATTTTGAATTTTGAATTTCATACTAAACGCGCTGGTGCAACGCACACACAGACACCCTGTCACGGACACGTGATCTCGCAATAGTTATGTGCGTTCGAATTGGTTTGTTAGGGTCTATGTAAATGAAATGAAATGAAATGAAATATATTTATTAGAACACAGTATAAACTTATTTATAACAAAATAAAAAAAAACATAATTAAAAGTGTGTTTTAAAAAGACTCCACTCAGCATTTGTTGCAGTGGACAAACTACAACGCTGCTGATCTTCCGTGGAGACCCCATTTTTGTGTAAATGTGCGCGGCCGGCGTCACGCTGTACATAATATTATTTAAAAGTACAGTGACATAAATAAAAATATGAACACGTACTAGTTAAAAATTTTATATAAAAAAAGGGATTAACTTTATAATACTCGTCATTGTTATTGAAGATACCCAACAAATTCAGTTGAATACAACTAAGGTAAGATTAAATTAAAGCCTAATCTTACATCAACATCTTATGTGAGCGTTGTTCGAGCGCGGTATGTATGAAGCTTACTTTCTGCAATACCCTTATTTTGTGTTCTCAATGAGATCATAATTTCAGTTTCGGAGCGGTGCTCGTTAATAATTCGCGGGGTCCGAGCAGCGAGTGGAGTTGTACAATGTTTATTTCAGTAAGACCCTGCTTCACCGGTCGTATAGAACTAACCGACACAGCGGGAAATGGCCATTTGAACGGCCCAATTAAAACTTGTATCATTAAATTGAACACGTTGTTTTGTGATAGTGAGTGTCTTTCTATGAAAGGGAGAGCATTTTTTTATGTTTAAAATTTAATAGCAAAGTAGTATCTAAGTTTCTTGGCGGTACTTCTCAGTATTAACGTATTAAGCTGTTGGCTGGCTGATTCACTCCGCTTATTATTAGCATTATAACACTTCTAAAAATACGATTTCTTGTTCGCAAAAATTGGTAAAACAAAATTAATCAGCTCCTTAACCGTCTAATAATATTTAAGGCTATAAGTCACATAGAAGAAGAAGAAATACCTACATTTATTGGCACACTGTATGTACAAATTACATTTAAAAAATATTAAAAAACAAAAGCTTGTCGGTAATTTAATGATTATTATGAATACAATTTTTTTTAATTAAGCCACCACCCTTACGAAGACTTGGACATACACGCACATACATGCACCACACATGGACATTATAAAATAGCAGAATCGAAGCTTCGGACTTTAGTTATTTAAAATGAATCGAATTTTATCTTATTTAAAAATAAAACTTATCCAAAAACTTAAGGAAGTAGCTTGTGTATACTCGTATATATTACTGTATAAAAGTGATACTGTATGTGTGTAAAGTGCAACAGAAAAAAAAACCTACCTACATTTTTATAAATTAATAAAATGGCGAGCGGTAATATAGCGGCCATGCCAATGGCTAATCAGATCACGGGAAGTTCCTATTAAGGCGGTGACGCGCTCTGTGATCATTGACTATCTAGTCCGCTAGCGCCCCGCTCGATGATGGGCCTCGGAACCGGCGGAACAGAGAGATTTTTTTATTATTAAGCCTCGTCGCAAAAAAGCCGGTGGCAAAACATTGTCGTGTGTGTTTGTAGCTGTCAAACGCATGGATCAATGCAGTTCGTTTTGTAATCAAAAGCCGCATATTGAGAAGTGGTAACTTAGTTTGGTTGGAAAATTGTAAAATTACTATTGCCATTGTTAGTCGTAGTAAGTCTTTTATGGACTACTAGCACTTAACTCGTGACTTCGTCCGCGTTGATTTGGGATTTTAAAAATAATATTTTTTAAAATAAGATATGCCTATGTTACCTGCAAGGCATGTAGCATTCTATCTGTGAAAGAATTTTAAAATTCTTCAGCAAACAAACAAACAAAGTCACAAACTTTACCTCTTTATTAATAGTATAGATTCAAGTACACCTAAAGAGCATATTAGTTATGTTTTATGCAAAAAATATGTACGTACACTTTCTGTGTATTTGTTAAACTTAATGTATAAATTATATGATAAATGATTATAGTTTTAGTAATTTAGATGTATAATTAAAACAATAAAAGTTGTTTATGAATAAACTATATTGAAAAATTTAAATTATAGTGTAAAATACATTGTTTATAGTATGCGTGAGCATTTAATACAATATATAAAAGGTGTCATTCAAAATCGTTACAGCTCCAAACTATTAATCATTTCGGTCTAAAATCTCGAATGGAAACTACCATTCTGCACATTATGGAAGCAGCCATTTCCAACGACGTTATTTTCATTTCTGTTTTCAGAAATAGAAAACTGCCACGAGCGATGCATGGAGATTTAAAAATTACATGGTCTCGTTGCGATCGTGTGTGTGTGTGTAGACTTAACCTTTTTTTTGCACTTAATCGCCACAGAATAAAAACATGTCATTCCGAGATAAATGTGCATCGCCTTAAGTGATTCACTTGGAGAATAATACTCGATGTTTGTATAAATAATATAATATATGTTTTGAGAGCTGGGAAGAAGGCGCCTTTTTGTAGAGGCATTTACTATAAACTAACGGCTGTCTGGGTGCTTAGTTTTAATTTTGTGTTTTCATTCGCCATTCGATCACGTTAGCGACAACGAGTATTTGTATGGCAAAATTTTAACTCTTCTCGTGTGTCGCCAGGAGGCGCTGCTTCAATGCCATACTAATTTTCGTTTTCGTAAACGTAATCGAATGAATACGGAAAGTAAACAAAACTCACACTAGGCAACCCCGTGGATATAGTCACATTAGGATTGATTCTAAAAAAGAAGGAGAAACGCATTATCTTATCAGTACTGATTAGTTTTTTTTACTTTTAATTTTAAGTGTTAATTGCTACACTTGAGCTGAATTAAATATTTATATAAAATACAGTGAAAAAATTAAATGCCTACTCGACCCAGCCAGGAATCGGACCTGGCACCTGGAACCTAATGTCGCTCTAAAGCATTTTAAAAATAAAAAAAATCAGTGGAAAAATTCAGTGCTAACGTCAGCCTTCCCGGTAGCATAGCGGTCAGTGCAGACCCAGGTTCGATTCCGGGCTGGGTCGAGTAGGCATTAAATTTTTTTCCTTGTATTTTATATAAATAACTAATTAGTTGTTTGCAATAAAAGATTTGAGATGAGTTTAAATAAATGTGATGCTATTCGTTCTTTTCATGTTTTCACCAATACCAAAACAACAATATTAATTATTGTGGTTGTTGTCCCCATGCCTATTATCGAAATTCAATTCAAATAATTTACTTTCCGAAATAAATTATTGATATTGCGTTCCGCCGCAGTCCATATTGAGTCAGTAACAGTAATTACTTAACGGCTAGTGTTAGAAATACAGTTATTAAATGAAATGTAAATATGAAATGTAAAAATATGAAATGTCCGATGGTTTTCTTTGGAGAGAGAGTTTTCTGATTGCCTCAGACGGCATCTTCAGCTACACCGGGCTTTTTTGGGGGCGGCGAGAAACTTAAAGGGTTCCTCAAGCCGTGTGAAACGAATCACCTTCGGAGGTTTTCCAGAGGGAACGGCATCACGCACTAGTTGCGTGTCCCCGTGCCCTACTAGATTCTCCGAGGGGTTCTAATCGGATCGGTGTCCGACGGTGGTCGAATGACGCGCGACAGTAACGTGTCGCGAATGACATACACGCGGTCGCCGCAGTACCAAAGGGTATGTTGGTATGTATGTATGTACGTATGGTATGTATGTTGTATTGTTGACACAGTTATTGAATACGCTCTACATAGCTGCGGTCGAGTTCATAAGCGACGGCATGTATAATTAAATCACACGATCGACGCGCACGGTCAAGTCACAGCGTCTATTATTTCCGAGTGATGACTTATTATTTTGTTTTTTAAATATTAACGGGCAAGCATAGTGCCTTGATCACACCTGATGTTAAGTGATGTTAAGGCCAATGATGGAAGCGCACTTCACCCGGGATCCTCAACTACTGAGGCACTGGCTATCTTATCTGTTGCTGCCGAAACACAACAATGCTATAAACATTGATGTTATGGCGACATATTTAGATAAGATGGTGGTAACTAGCCAGGCGGACAAACAAGCCCTACCACCAACCAAACCGAGTACATAAATATGTAAACCGGTGGTCTTAGTCACTAGACCACAGAGGCGGTTTACTTTATCAGACTGGTATTTATCAGAGTAATGACTTAATTATTGTTTTCTAATGTTTTAAGCGTATTCTTCATAAGAATCTAAGTAGGTACTCGCGGTTTTTCACATATTATTTTATTGAAATGTAACACATTTCACGAATGTAGGTACTCACTTTTTATTTTATATATTATTTTAGCCCTGACGCTTTGTATTCAACAACTGTCGTAATATCAAAATAATAAATAATCAAAGTTCAAAATCAATGAATGTCACTATGCCATCGGTTCGTCAGTCTACACAATAATTAAAAAGGATATAAAGGACTAAAAGGACTTACTTAAATAACACACATAATTTTTTGCCGAATTTTAAGTGCCAATACTTCGGCGTCAGTTACAGATGAGATGAAAGCCGAGTATTTCAACAACGGCGTGAAAAAAAGTTAAAAAGCAAAAAACCACATAGTTACATTTCAATAACATCGAGTAGTCCATTAAACGGAAAACGAGATAATTCCGTCTAGCCAGTGGCGGATTCAGTAGCAAATATTAACAATAAAGAGTTTCTTGATTGGGATGATGGTTAAAGCGCTCAAGTTTAGGATAAAACAGCGCTTTTACATGAAAGCTTATCTCGTGGCAGGTTTCTGCATTGGCTGTTCCTTTACAGCGTTGCATTGTTTGCAATTAAGTACTGTGTTCAGGTTGGAAAGGTAGTTGATTTAGTGAAAATACCGGGCATAATATGGATGGATACATCAAAACTAAAGCTTAAATTTTTAAAACAGAGTTCTTTGGCCTCAAGTGGCTTTTACAGCATCGCCAGATTTAAACTAAAGTTTCAGGGTCGTGTGATACCCTCGTTGAGATAAGCGTCCATTAGCTGATTCCTAGTCATGCACTCTTGACAGAGTGATCGTGGTCACTACTTGATCACTTCACCGTTCACCGCTTCAACCAATGCTTGGCAGAGTGCTTCTTTCACCAGGCAGGCCATGATCTCGTTTTCCGGTAAAGTAACTTAAAAAAGATTATAAAAAAAACTAACTTCTATTAAATTCAGACTCAAATTAATCTGTTGCGTTGGCTAACTGTTGCTATGCGGCTAATCCGGCACTGCGTCCAGCGCATTAGCGTACATCACAAAATTAGTCCGAAGATACTTTACGAGCTATTAACGACGAGGCATGGGACTATTAAGTATCATAACGCTGTCATCCGGGCCACATTACCAGCGTTTACATCTTTAGACATTGCGGTAGGTAGAGAATCTAGGTATAATATGATTTGCTTTTTTTCGTACATTAGGAAAAGCAAAGAGGGCTAGCTCGTGCAGCCTGATCTTTGGTTAAATTGTGTTTGTTTAATAATAATATTAATATGAAGGAGTGGTATATGCAGCAAAGAAAGCTGATTTATTGATGTTTGTGCATAACTGGACACCATTTGTTAAGGTATACAATACTCAATACTCAATATTTTTATACGCAGATTACCAGCGCAGCGTCGTGCGTGGCACTCTGTGCCTCGGCTTAAGCTGAGCGGGGACCTATTTGGCTTTGTTTTTTTCAAAGTAGATGTTGTATGTTGTTGTATATTTGCGCCAAAAAAAACTTTTATTCATTCATTCATAATTAATAAATGATATTGGATTGAACATTGTAATTGACTAAATACTTTTTAACAAAGACAACAGATATTTTGCCTAGACTTTTTATTTACCTTGTGGTACTCTCGACACATCAGACAAATTTTACAACAAAATAATGTCAATTCGTTGTTCTGTCGTTAACGTGAGAGAAGAACAAACAAACAAACTTACGCGTTTATAATAATATCTAGTTAGGATAATTGTAGATTGACTCCATTAGACAAACACATGTAGTATTGTTCGATAGTCCATTGTCTTTAAATACTCGTAAAAAGAAAACATGCATGACGCAGCGGTCATTAGGCGGTAGGCGATAGTTTTAAGCCCGGGTGTCCATTATAAACAGGCCCGTTGCCCCACCAAGTGCGCAGGCGCAGCTTCCAGGGCCGGGTGTCTAGTTGTGTTGGTTTGTGGTATTAATAGTGTGTCAGTTAGCATGGTTCCCGAATGCCGATGGGCAACGAATGTGGAACGGTGGCGCGTCAATCCACACCTGGACTTCGCATTGTTGTACTGGTTGGTACGGGAATAGCTGAGCAGATTCCTGGTAAAGACTCTTTAGGGGTAGACCTTCAAGGCGGCTTTATGTGACCGTCGTCGTCGATCTAACGTGCACCAACCTTTTTGGAATATGTGTAAAGTAATTGAATATATAAGAAGAGAAACATACCATAGCGGAACTAACCGAGATGATGTGAGTTCGCAACTAACCTAGCCGATCGATATTATTTGGCTATTCTGTACAGTTACAAATTCTAAATAACTGTCACAGTAAGAAACGTCAATTATAAATTAATGATTTCATAATAACTATGATTTTTCATTCTTAATAAAATTCTCTCACAATGACGTTGTTAACAATTTTTTATTATTAATTATTAAGTAGTACATTCCATGTAACTTTAGTTACGTCAATTGCTTAAACTTAGCTAATGCCCTTGTGGTAAGAGTAAGTTTCCGACACGTGGGTTCGCAAACGTAATCTATAGATTATACAGACGGCTACACATCAGAGTCATCAGAATATCCAAAACTGTCACATTTCTTCAATAAATGTTCAACCTTATATCATAGACATAAAATTCAAAGTCTTCGACAGTTTATGGTATTCTGATATGCAGCTGCCCGTACTAAAGCACGATATCCCGCATTCGGCCTGATTACCAAATACCAACCACGTAGATACTTACTCCCGGATACCGACCGACGCCTTACGAGCGGAAGCAGACTCATCAACATTCAATATTCAACTCGCACCGATCCAAAAGGTATTCATTCAACTTTGAAACGAAGAAACACGATGCAGTCTCGCAATCATCTTTGCAAGTTATTAGAAAACTAGCGGCCGCCCGCAGTTTCACCCGCGTGGTTCCCGTTCCCGTGGGAATATCGGGATAAAAACTATCTGAATGCCAAGTTTTATCCAAATCCATCCACCCGTTGCTGCGTGAAGAAGCAACAAATATACACACATACACACAAACTTTCGCGTTTATAATACTAGTGGACCCGGCGGACTTCGTACCGCTTTGACAGTAAAACAAATGTCAAAAAGAAAAAGTCTATCAAAATTTCAATAAAAGAGTATCATCATCATCATCGTCATTTATTTTTTCCACTGTTACATATACGGATAACAGTGGAAAAAATAAAAACCCAGTTTGGAACCGCTAGAGGAGCTCGATGGCGCAGTGGTTAACGCGCCCGGTCTACGAGTGCTGAGGTTAACTTTTTTATTTTCCGACACTGTGTCCGAATATAATGTGTCCAAAGCGTCAGCTACCCATTATTTTTTATATTAACTCGTCATAGCGATCACATCCGCCTGATGGTAAGCAGCCGATGCAGTCCAAAATAATGAGAGCGCTCCTCACCGTGGAACAAGCACGGTAACAAGTGCACCCATTCATGACGCCCTGCATAAATGCCGTTTCACGCCCCGCTTATAGACCCGGGACTGTAGGAGCTGGGAACACATGCGCCGGCAAAGATTGCGAATTCTTTGCCCGCGCATGTGTTTCGGCAGATCAGTCGGTGTTAGGCCGGCCATTGGGTGACCAAAATTTTATCATCTTGAGCTCCTCCGCCTCCGTGCTTCGGAAGGCACGTAAATCTGTAGGGCCCGGATGCATTGGCAGTCGTTAACAACCACCAATCCGCACTGGGCCCGCGTGGTGGTTTATGACCCGTTCTCCCCATCCATCCACACGGAAGGCTTCTGCCTTAGCAGGACATAAAAATGAGCTGATAATGATGAAAGTAGCTTTATTTCTATAAAATATGTACATATATATATATATACCATGTAGAATATCAACGTAAATGCTATTTTATATAAATGTCGGCGAGCCGAGTTACAGCTGCGCCGGGTAATATCGAGTTCGGTGATTCATATAGCCCGGGGATATAATTCCGGTGCGGCCCGGAGATTTGCAGCCTTTAGCCCGGATTAATGTAACACGGATCAATCAGTATTAACCTTGCTCCTACCTAACATATTAAAACGAAATATTCGACATTTTTTTGTACCGTTTTACGTGGAATTTGTATTTTAATCTGTCTGTGTATCTATACATGTTTCAAAATCTTTTTTAAACATATTATTTTCACTCCAGAGCTTAATTAATACTCGAGTAGTAAATACTACTTTTTTAATATTGGCAATATTGTCTTTGTTTATTTTTGTTACTTTTTTCAAACTGTAATTAAAAAATATTGCTGCTCCCGTATATGCATGTTTTCTTGTTGTTTTCTTAATATAACTAAGAAGGTTGGAACAAAAATACTTAAGGGGGTGCAGCGCGGAATTTGAAAATTTACGTGTTTTTAAGTTACTGGTGCTAGGCGCTGAATAGGTCTTATACATTAAAAGAACTAGTATAGGTTAGCTTGATCCTTTCACAAGGTCGTGGTTGTCTTGGAATTTGAAACAAATACCCAGAAACTGCATAAACAATACGTAAAATAATGATATCTAAAAACTTATTTCTTCAGAAACTTTGTAAATATAGCACAAATGAAACAATGATCCGACATCAAAATGTTTGTATTGATATTCCGCAGGTCACTGTTGTCTTATTTTTTTTTAAGACTTTTCTTATTTTTTACCCAAACGCCTATGATTTTACGAAAGTAAACATTGCTCTAATTAAATCACCAGCCTACTCTGTACAGATATTAGTGTGCGTGCGTATTCGTAGTCGTGCGCCGTTGTCACACCACTGCCACGCGCCGCTCGCTCGCTATCATAAAGAAACTTGAAACTCGCAGTTTTGCGTCCGCGCTGCACCCCCTTAACTTATATAGCCCCTTGAGCGTCGATCGACCACCAGGTGGCCAATAACACTTAAAATTCTATTGTGTCTGGTTTTCGCGCGCTTGAGCTCATAGGTAAGAAAAAAGAAACTTTTAATCAACAAATATATGTATAACAAAGTTATTATATTCACCTTTCCACATATTCGACATGAAATTTACAAAAATTAAACTATATTGCTATATACATTAGCAACCCCATAAATGACCAAGCGATAAAGCGAACGGTTCAATTTGATCGCTCGCAACAAAAGCATCCATCGGCACCAACATCTATATCAATCAAAGCCGACGCCCGGCCACGCCCTCCTTGGCAATTATATTCATTGAGAATGATATTACATAACCGAAAAAACGAGTCGGAAAATTGGCGCTAGCTCCGGACACATCTCAAAACAACGCGTCAGTGACTCACATCTAATATACTAATATCTATCTACTATAATCTGTATATACTATTAATAAAGAGGTAACGTTTGTGACTTTGTTTGTTTGTTTGTATGTCGGGGCTAATCTGCAGCTACTGGTCCAATTCCAAAAATTCTTTCACTGATAGAATGTTTTATACCTTGTGGGTAACTTATGCTATATTTAATTCTGATAAAATAAGATTTCTTTTTAAAATCTTAAACCCACGCGGACGAAGTCGCAGGTAAAGTGCTAATCTATACTAATATTATCTAATATATAAAATTCTCGCGTCACAGTTTTCGTTGCCATACTCCTCTGAAACGGCTTGACCGATTTTGATGAAATTTTTTGTGCTTATCCGGTATCTATGAGAATCGACCAACATCTATTTTTCATCCCCCTAAATGTTAGGGGTAGTCCAACCCTAAATTTTTTTTTTATTTTTTATGGCAAAACAACGTTTGCCGGGTCATCCGGTATCTATGAGAATCGGCCAACATCTATTTTTCATCCCCCTAAATGTTAGGGGTAGTCCACCCCTAATTTTTTTTTTAATTTTTTATGGCAAAACAACGTTTGCCGGGTTATCCGGTATCTATGAGAATCGGCCAACATCTATTTTTCATCCCCCTAAATGTTAGGGGTAGTCCACCCCTAAATTTTTTTTAAATTTTTTATGGCAAAACGACGTTTGCCGGGTCAGCTAGTATCTTTATATTTTTGTATGTATGCAACGAATAAACTCAAAAACTACTGGACCGATTTAAAAAAATCTTTCACCATTAGAATGCTACATTAGCGCTGAGTAACTTAGGCTATATAAAAAAAAAATTATATATAAAATACTAAAAACGACAATTTAATTTACCAATACAAAATGATTTGTTTTGTTGTCATGGAAACCATTGATATATATTTAACTCAATGATGGAAACTGTCAAAACGGTACGAAGTCCGCCGGGTCAAGCCAAGTCAAGGTACTTACTGAGCTTGTCCTTCTCGGCTTTCACAAGGTTCTCATCATGAGGTATGGTGACATCTACCAGTATTGCCCGGCGCTGGGATCGGTCGACCACCACGATATTATTATTATTATTATTATTATTATTCTCTTTATTAAATACAAGTTGACCCGGCAGACTTCGTACCGCATCTCTTTTTTCTTATTTTTTTTAATATAGCCTATGTTACTCAGCGCTAATGTAGCATTCTAATGGTGAAAGAATTTTTTAAATCGGTCCAGTAGTTTTTGAGCTCATTCGTTGCAAACATACATACATACAAAGGTTTCCTCTTTATAATATTAGTATAGATATATCTTAAGAATTTTTTTTACAATATTTTATATAAAAACATATTTACATTATAAAACATAAAAAACTTAAACTAGGTTTCCACTGGTAGCGGGGATAGACCCAAGCTATCGGTGGTTAGGGCTGCAGAGTGAGGAACCTCCTGACAATACGTGCCGTGTCAAGGAGTACTGCCTTTTGCATCTGACTCTTGACCTAACCTTCCAGCGAGAGCCTTTCTAGGTGTTGATCGAGGCTCTTGGCTAAAAGACCGTTTGCCGAAACGACTATCGGTACAATAATAGTTGAATCCACATCCCACATGGCGGTAACTTCGTGAGCCAAGTCAAGGTACTTACTGAGCTTGTCCTTCTCAGCTTTCACGAGGTTCTCATTATTATGATTAGTAAAGAAAAACAACAAACTCTACGATATCGTTGCCCTAGGTGGTCGTAGAATGACGTATATAGCCATGATCTTTGAGGGAATGCCGTTATTTGCGTGAGGTCAAGCCGCCGAGCCGTCTCGCGCCTCGTGTCTGGGCCTGATCAATTGGGCATTCATGATACAGTTGGGGTGAATTCAGTGTGATGACGTCATCTCGACTTGAATGAACGCTGATGCCAAAGTGGGCGCGACCTGCTTACGTAGGCACCTATATGCGTATGCGACGGTATGCGTCATCGTTATTATACTAATATGCTACAGCTATCATCATACGTTGCTGGCTATATATAATTCTACTCTAGACGGGGAGACTGTTTTTCCCTAGAAATATTGCTTAAGCTGCTTGTCTGCTATCTATATAACAACTAGCTTTTTACAGTGTTGTAGCACTAACGAATTTATATAACTACAGCAGAGTTTGATAAAATATTAGTAGATTTGCAAGCTTCTAAGACATTATTGAAGGTTCAAGGCATCCAACGCCTGGTACTGAAGGTACATGATATTAAGGGTACTGAAGGTACAAAGTGTTGAGACTACTGAAGGTATATTAGGCTTTAGACTTTAGAGGTATTGTAGGTAAAAGTTTTTACAGTACTATTAGTAGTTATTATGAAGTGCTTGTGTGTGTGGGCCGGCCATATCTGGCGAAGAGCCGACAACCGCTGGGGTAAACGTGTTCTTGAGTGGAGACCACGACGTAAACGTAGTGTAGGACGCCCTCCGGCCAGGTGGGATGATGACCTGCGAAAGACTGCAGGCAGACGCTGGATGCGTCAAGTTGAGGACAGGGCGCTATGGCGCTCATTAGGGGAGGCCTATGTCCAGCAGTGGACTAAGATAGGCCGATGATGATGATGATGATGATGTAGTGCTAATATAAAAGGTATCGAAAGTACAAAGTAATCTTTGCTACTGACTGGTCTTATCTTATCTTAGTGGGGCCACTCTCCCAGTAGCACTTCGACCCATCGGGATCTTTCGTGCAACAATTTATACACCACTTCTGCCAAAAGAAATAGGGTATTCAAGAAAAGGTACAAGGTACAAACCGACCATATTACTATTATCAAACTCGTCTCGAACTACTTAGCTAATGCAAACGACAAGGTATATACAGTTATTTCTAAACTTGAAACTGTTGACGTGCAATTAATAAACAATAGGTGCCGCCGGCGCCGGTACATAGCCATGACGGAATTAATCATGCCTTACTCATCAAAACAATTTCCGTTTTGACACGTTCGTCGCGTATGCTAAGCTATAAGCCTGCGACTATATGGATTCGAGCCTTTTTTGAACGATTTTGCTGATGGCCTCGTACCTACATACAGCTTTTACAGCGTCACCGAAAAGCTTTTTGGGGGAAGCGGGGCGCGGGCGGCGAGAAACTTAAAGGGCGTTCCTCAAGCCGTGTGATCGAAACACCGTCCACCATGTGAGGGTATGGTATCACACAAGCGTGTCCCTTCTCCTAGATTCTCTAAAGGAGTTCGCATCGGATCGAGAGCGAACAACGCGAGGGCGCCTCTAAAGGTTAGGACCTCGGCTCGGGTTGACCGAGTCGTGGTGGTGGGAAGAAGTGCACAGGTACGCATGTCTGTACCTGGTGTAGAGCGCGTGTGAAACGGATCTTGGTACACTTGTTCTAAGAGTACGGTGTCATGGGGCTATGGAGTGTGCATGTTTAGTTGATCATTAAGGTATTTTGAGGATCGGGCGGGAGGAATCGAGCCCCTAGAGCCTTCCGGGCATTCGGGTTGTGATTGTGAAGGACAATCGGGATGGCTGATCCTCTTATGCTGTTGGTCCTCATTGTTGTTATTAGCGCTGATTGGTGCTTCCCAAACACCCTATTATTTTTGATTAGTAAATGAAACCTTTTACATGTTTCTATCAAGAATAGTAAAAATAGAAAACATATCCTAATATATCACACACAAATATATGTGAAACGTGCCGACGCCTTATACTCGTTTATTAATAAAGATAAAGAAAATGATTTCACATTTATCGACTTTCAATTGTTTAAATATCTCTACTTCTACGAGTAGTTATTTCGTGCAAATACGAATGACAAATGAAAATTGTGATTATGAAATATATCCCTTATTACTTAGGTAATAAACATTAACACTTTAAGCATTTGCGAAATTATTGCGAGATTACCAACTATAATAGAGGTGTTTTGGAGTCGACTTTTACGACGGCGTTGATCGTGAGCGATCCATCATGGCCGCCACTTTCACGCCATAATAATAATAATGGCCGAATATTATTTTTCTGCAGCCAGATTGAGTGCCAAGAATAAAGCAACACATCCATTATACTTGGAAATGGTCGAATTTAGGCAGGCAGGTGTAATGGGAAAAATGCTTGATCGTTTTTTGTTATTTTTTATTAAATAAATGAAGTTAAAAACCTTATTTTACCACCAGTGATCGAAATAAGTAGACTACTAGATATTATGTGTCTACCTATTCCGAGAACTAGTTATAATCAGAAAAACAATGTTAATAACCTATTTATTTTCAAATTTTCTAACAATAAAATGTCAGCGCTTAGTAAGTAGGTAGTATATTCTGGTGAGAGAGTGCAGTTAGGTCTCTTAATAAAGTGAGCAATAAAACGTGCAATAATTCCTAGTTATCGTGTTATCGCCGCTGTTCTGGCGTGATGCCAAATTTTATTTTAATTTTACGACGCAAATGTAAGGGCTTTTAGTTCGCTCAAACAACTAACAAAGAGGTTTTACGCAGGGAATTTTTAAATTGAAACAATTCATAATTCTAATTTTAAACGAAAAACAAAAGCAGTTCAACAAACCAGATATTATGATGCAAAAATATATACAAATTTTAGAATAGTTCTGAACTCTCGACTCTCAACAGACAAAATTTCGTATCCACCAATACATAAACCTCGTGACAGTATAAATAGAGACAATAATAAAAACGGTATCAACTTATGAATCAGAAATAGAATTTGCATTAACATAAGCCCCATTGTACTAACAACTTAATTCAAGAAATTGTGACAGAAAAAAAATAAACGCGCCCGACCGAATAAAAACCTCCATGAGAATGAAAAATAAACGGGCCGTCTGTCACGCTACACACGTTTCAATGCAATTTCGACTCTACTGCTGTGACATAAGTGTGACGTGCGTTGTGTAATGAGACGTGGTATCATCTGATCCGTTGACATAGCGCGTAAACGCGTGTGACGGATCGCGTCTGCGAGTAAAAGCGCTTACAGACGTTAGGAAGTACGTGACGTCGCGTCGCCGTCTCGTCGCCGTCGCATCGTCGTGTTACATACGCAAGCATCTTAATCGGTGTAGCCTGAGCAATAAACAACACTAGAGTTTCACCTTAAGAGCAATAATTTACTTTGGTAAGTACCAACAGTGGTTTCTGGAATTTTTAATTTTTGATATGTGGGCCTAGCAGGATGTTCTTGGTTCAGTTGTTGGCTAATGTCAAAGTTTACTCAAGTTACGATTACGTTAAGATACGTAGAAAAATATGCATTGTGTTTTTGATTGTAATGAAAAGTAGTTGATAGATGCTGACTGGATAATTTTCATATCCCTTAAACCCTTGAATATAAATAATGGGCAAACACACCGTTTTAGAAAATAAAACATTTCAAAGCAATCATGACACTTCACTTTCCATAAGTCTTCGATAGGTAGTTAAGTCTTCTAAAGTGAAATAAATAAATTCATCTTTTGATTCGAAAGTGTTTATGTCACACCACTAAAAACGTTTTAATTTCGCACTCAAAATCACCATTCGCTTTATGGGACTGCCATTTACCTAATGGAGTAAGATAGTTACACTAATGGTATTAACGAGGTACCGAGAATTACGACGAAGACACTGTTTAAACATAATTCGGATATAATTACTAACGAAATGAAAGTCGAGTCAGGCCTAAGCACACGATGAAACATTATAATCACTGTTTTTGAGCAATCTCTCCGTTAGTTACCTCGACGCAATATTTAGCATAATCAAAGTATTGATAGGTTGCTAGCCGATCGCCTGCGAGCATCTTAGAACCCTAGGCTCTTACGACAGGAACGGGATAGGACAAGACAGTTAGGCAGCTGATACTTTCTTTTCACGTTCCAGACAAGCACGGAATAATTAAAAATTATTACTTTATTTAACGTGTTTAACTACTTTGTTTAACTACTAAGGAGTGGAATAGGTACGTTGCGAGTACTAGCAAGCCTCAGTGTCTCCTAAAGCCTAAAACCCTTTGTCCTTTTAGAGAAAGAGTGAACAAGCATCTTCTGGGCAAGCCCGTTTCATCTTAGACCTAATCTTGTCATGACGTTTCATAATGAGGTCAAAAGCAAACACATTTTCTACAAAACAAAATAACAAACCAGCCAAATCTGGTGAATTTAAATTTGTTATTTGAGCATTCCCTTTCCCACTAAACTAAGTTAAAGAAAAAAGAAGAAATACGCATTCGGAAAATTGCTTTACATAAGATTAAGTACGGTCAGTCAGGTAAACACGACGCATCTAAATCAGGCGCCAATAGAATATTAAAAAGCTGTGTAGATATAACGCAAACCGGATAGCTACTTATTAATTCAATCTGGGTAGTCAGCGTTGGGGGTAAAAAATAAACTTTCATTTTAAAAAGGTTACATGGAAATGAGATATTAAGCAGAGTATGTACTCTATAGAAACGTTTGAATATAACCGAACCGACTCATGGGAATATTAGCATAGCATCAATAAAAAGAAGAAAAATACGGAAAACATGCTGGTGAGTTGAAAGTATTAATTAATGGGTTGTATTTAATCGATCACCAAAGTAACCTAACCTAACCCACAAAAATACTAAGTTAGCACCTAAACTACTATTTAGATGCTAACTTAGCATTTTAGGTGCTAGCCTACTATTTTTTGTGGATCAATTTATTATTTCTCTTAATTAATTAAAAACATAATTCCTTATTATCCGTCGTAAGAAGCTGGTAACATGGTGGTGACAGCAGTCAGCCAGTCAGTCCGTTACTAGGGCCAGTACAACACAACTCGGTCGATACAACTAGGTACCTATACCATGTGAATAAAACTTTAGGTTTCAATATGAATACAAATTTAATGAATTTATCTATGTAGTAGTTATAGGCATCGTGAAAATTAAAACGACATGTAACTAAACTTAGCTTTCGAAACAATAATAAATATAAATTGTGGTATGTTTTGAAATGTTAAGGCAATTATTATGCTAACTAAGAAAATATACTTAATCAATATTAATATTGATTGCATGATTTAGATTAATACGAAATATTGCAATATTTCGTATTAATCTAGGAGCTCGATGGCGCAGTGGTTAACGCGCCCGGTCTGCGAGTGCTGAGGTTAAGCAACTTTCGCAAAGGCCGGTCATCGGATGGGTGACCAAAAATGTATCATCTTGAGCTCCTCCGTGCTTCGGAAGGCACGTAAAGCCTTTGGTCCCGGCTGCATTAGCAGTCGTTAACAACCACCATTCCGCACTGGGCCCGCGTGGTGGTTTATGGCCCGTTCTCCCTATCCATCCATAGGGAAGGCTCGTGCCCCAGCAGTGGGGACATAAAATGAGCTGATGATGATTGCAATATTATCTTATATTACATAAGGTATAATGAGCGTTAAACACCTTACATACCTACTTATGCTAAGCAGTTTGCGTTAAGTTCCGTTAAAAATATGATGGCTTGTTCAGCTCTCACCTATAGTCCGAAAGTAGCAAGCAGTAAGTTACAAGCGTTGAAACAAACAGGCAAACATCCAGAGCCAATTCTAACAAGAGCATAGCAACGTCTATCACGTCCAAATGAAGATCACAGGGAAAGGATCGCCGATTAGTACGCGGAACGTCTTACAGTTGATTGATATATTACCAACTCACCTTCGTGGGAAATGCAACTTACAGCTCAAAATATACCGTACACGACTTCAGAATAGCGCCGAACCGCACGTAATAGATATTGCGTTGTGCGTAAACAAAGCACGAAGAGTAGCACCAGCGCCAACAAGTAATGTACAACAAACGGTACGAAACGTTCATCTCATTGCGATATTCGGAGTAGGCGTCGCGGTAGGCAAATTTATCACTGCTTCAGTTACGCTAATCGAATTAAAATATCTATTAGAACGACACGTCCTTATTAACAGCGTCCATGACTGCTCACTATACAATTGAAAGGGATACTCTTTCGCAGAGGCAGTAACCTATTTCGTGTACTCAATTTGTGTCGTACCAAGTGTTAAGCCGGAAGACAAATGGGCCGTTGATAATGGCCGCTGTATTTGTCGCATCGTATTCAACCCGGTGTGTCTGCCGGCGACGGATTTAGAATGCGTAATAAGTATGCGTCGGCGCATAGTTCGGGAGTACCTTTCCTTTTTTTACGAGTAGCTTTGGTAGCTGCTCTTAGATACACGCAATATAATAAGACTTTTGATGTAAAGAAGGAATTAGAATAAACAGTAATAAATAACAGAAGTAAATCTGCGACTCAGCTAGCAGCGGGTGCGAACTAGAACAAAATATGCTCTTTTTTTTGATATGGAGGAAATCTTTTTATATAAGGACACATTTTATCAAGTGCAAATATTTTGAGGATAAATTCAACAACATATATAAACTATTTTTATGAAAAAAACCCTACATTTTTATACGCTAGTTTTCAAGAAAAACGCCAAAAGACATTTTGATTAAAAAGAAAAATAAAGCACTTTCGGTAGCTTCGATTCAAAGGAGCCAAAACAGAAAGGCCGCAATGCCTTCACCGCTTACACGTGCACCTACCTAGTTTCATTCGAAAGAGCCGACAGAGAGGCCGCTCTTAAAAATATTACAATTATTGTGTCAGGAAAAGTAAAAAAAATAACTAGCCTGATTTAAAAAAAAATGCTTATATCCTTATTTCTCTGATATAATTAGATGTTTGTCAAAATATTTGCAGTTGATAAAAAGTGACCTTATATATCTTCCCATGGATGGAGAGGGAAGAGTATCAATAGTAAGACCGGGGGTATTACTATTCTTCATCGCACTGATCGCGCGCAGACACATCTCGGACGCAACCAAAACAAAACACATCCGATCAATTCACTCGTGATTAAGATTAGGATTGAAATTAGAGCGCACTCTAGCGTATTTTCTTTCAATGCATAGAAAGTCTAAGTTCTGCGGGGAGTCTGCCCACTGTGAAAACCTGAAATATAGTCTCCCATACTCCTTCTGTAAGTGTTGGAGGAGCTGTTTGCAGAATTTATTAGCTACTTAGCCACTTCTTATGACACTAGTAGGAAGAGATGAGGCAGTATTTTGTTTGGTTGATCCACTGCACACATCTTTTAGAAGCCTATAAAAAACCGCTAATGGCCGCGCGTCGTTAGGTCGTTACCGCTATGTCAACAGATACAAAACGCGACGTGCACATAATAAAGTGGTCGACAGAGTCAAAACTTTGCGATAAAGCTTTTGCCCGAGTTGACCCGTGTCAAATATTTTAACTGAATCGTAAGCTATTCGAAGCTTTTCAAGTGTTGAAGCGAACACTTGACTTGTACCTAGATTTGTCGCCGTATCGGCTATCAGGCACACTTGAGAAACTAGAAACAATGGAAAACAAAGGTGATTGAACTTATAAAAAAAATTACGAAACTAGGTTCAATGATTTGTCGGAAATACTAACCTAAATGATATTTTGTATTTGTGTGGTCTCAGCCGTAACTATTTCCATAATTATTGTTTTAGGAGACTGGATCGGTTATTTTGCACACCGTAGGTACTAAGAAATAAAAAACTGACTTAATTTTTGTTTTTTATTTGTGGTTTGAAATTTTTCCTATCTTATATTTGTAGAAAAGTATGTACCTACGTAATAATAATGTTCTTTGCCTAAGTATCATCAAAGAATGTCAAGACCTCTAATTTTTATACCGCTGTTGAAATATGTGATAAAGTATGTACACAGTACCGCGGTGCAATGACGCCACACATGTGGTACGCTCTGTACGCTGGGTTTATATTATGATGTCCTATCTACCTTTAGTATAATTGATGCATTATCACTAGTTGACACATTTGCCTTGTATATTAGAATACTGTTTATAATCTGACTAGTCAACAAAAACAATCTTTATGGTAACGAAATAAAATAACCAAACTTTTTTGTCAACTGTATTTACTTTAAAATGAATACGCAATCCGGTGCTGTGCAGGTGCTATACCTGGAATAAGAAACAATAACCTAATCATAATTAAAGCTTTTAAACGTCTCACTACAGGGAACAGGCGTTTCCATATGAACATAAGCATACCTACCACATAATACCCAATATAGTATCAAGTAGTAATAAAATGAACAAAACGGGTTAGTGAACTACCGAATACGGAATCTAAAGTAGGTACCTAATATCGAAATAGCGTCAATCATGTAGGACAGTGGAAAACTCGTCGGCCGAGTACCACCGCGCTCGGGGAGGCGCGGATGGTTATGTGCGGTTCTCCCCTCCAGCTTCTCTGCCCAGACCCGAGGGTCTCGACAGGGATTTGGGAGGAGGAGGGGCCTATCCACTAAAAACTACTGTACATAGTGAAACGCACTGATGATGATGATGATGATGCGTAACCTCTGACGGTTTTCGTTACGTACGGCTTGAGGAACCCTTTAAGTTTCTCGTCACCCCCCAAAAATTCCGGGGACGCTGAAAATGCCGTCGAAGGCAAACAGCAAACTCTTCAAAAAAACCTAGACTAAAAAAGTCTTATAAAACCTTTTAGGTGCATCGGTATTAATCCAACAGAATCAAGCCGTCCATCTGTTTATTCAGTCCGACCGAACGTCAAATAATAACTGAGCGCGAATCGAGAGCGCTTGATAAATAAACGTATTGAATTTCGAGCGAAAAATGAAACTGTGACCATGATTCATGAAGTTATAATTCAGGACCGGGAAATTACGGGGGGGACACGAAAAAGTTGCGTTATTGCCGATATTAAGCCGAGAGCAGGGGGGAGAGTAGAAAATAGTGAATTATTGCCCCGGAGTGTATAACGCGCGAGCGTAGGATGTAGAGTGTAGGGCAACACCACTCGAGCTTTGTTATGATGTAACCCAATGGCGATTGTAAATCATTGCGGGATTTTTGTGATTATCTCAGCACTTTTAAAAATATGATTATTATTAAATATACTGTTACGCACATTTTCTTGGAAGAAAACTACAAATTGTAGTTATGTATGTATAGGGATTTTTTATATTGGAAGTCACAGGATTTCCTGTTAATTTTAGAATGTTTTTGTTTTATAAAATAAGTACCTACCTAACACGTAATCTGAATATGATGGTGAATATTTTTGATACCTATAATCAATTTAATAGTCATAATGTGCTTATTTTTAAGGCAATTAATTATTTTAATTAAAGTGAAGAGTCCATAAAACATCATGCACATAAAAAAATAAAGCCAGTTAAAACTTAACCGTGGACAACGTACAAAAGCAAAACAGCTCCAACAAAAATAGAAAAAAAAAAACAACAACAACACTAACGCAAAATATTCCCGCTATTCTCCGTTTCCGGAATAAATTTAAGGTCATTATAGTAAATTCATGCACATAATAACGCGCAGTTACTTATCGGTTCATTTGATTCCAGTGCCTTGGGATGTTGGTATAGTGGCTTGTTTACATGTAAGGCAGAGGTTGAATTTTCAACTCTATACGTATGTAAATAAGACAGCGACGACGGGCGTTTTGTTATTGTATTTTTGAGTTTCCCTATACCATCCCCCAGAGGTCGCTAGGCGTAATGTATGCGCTCCCGATAGTGAGCGTTACCTGTTGATATTTTTTATCTGCGATAATTTACGACGACACTTTTGTGTGTTTACCATTTAAACGACGGAAGCGGAGGCAAATATTTTTTTAAAGGACTCCCGAGGATTTATATGGAGGGAGGTTTTTAAATGTGAGGCTACCTTGTTCAAAAGTCTTATACAGCGAGTATTCTTGGTTCAAGCCTCATTGGTAGAGTACACAAACGGGGGACGTTTCACTTAGAAGGTTGGCTCTATATAATATTTAAAAGCTCAAAATGGTACTAGTCTTGGTATAATATTAAAAATCACAGACATACATTTAAGATTAATATTTTTAGTAGGAACCTACTGATTACATATCAGTTTAAACCGTTTAACCTATTTTAACGAAAACTTACTAAAAATTACAATTATACCCGCTACACGACATTGATAACTTAATGTCCGCTCCTAGCAAGGACGCCACGCCATATCGCCGCCATAACCAACCGAATGCTTATAATGACATAACTAAACGCAAACATCGACGGCCAAGTGCCAACCAACCATTGTTCTAGCGTTATCCTCAACCTTATTGTCAGGTAGCCGCAGTGTTGCCAACTTGATGGATTTCCCGTCATATCTTGCGGATTGGGATGAGGTAAAATTCTGTATTCTTATGAGAATAAAGCTTCTTTAAACCTAAAATCGGGCAAATTGGTCGTCTAACGGCTAACGGAATTTCTAGCGGAATGCCAGTTAAATAATATTAGGTAGAATTTTTTAGGAATTTTAGAAGATTTTGCTATGAAAAGTATCACTATGACTAATTTAGTGTGATATCGGTATTTTGTGATGTGAAGGAATTCTGACGGAATTTTTGACTGCATTTAGCAGAATTTCAAAATTATCGTTGGCAACACTGGGTGTAGCCGCAGCACTCGGCGTTCTCGCTGGAACCTCGCAAGGCCACGTTACGACACAAAACCGCACGACAACAGTGATAATTGTTAAAACAGTACACCATCGAACGCTAATCGGCACACAAACGACATACATTAGCACAGTAATACGTCAATGTACGTTGCAACTAGCTGAAAAATCGAAACAATAAATCCGATTGACAGCTACTTTAGTTACAAAGAAAAGACTATCGTTATGTGTAATTAGCATTGAGCGCTAAGTAGGAGCTGCTGTCGTTCATTTGTTAGAAGAAGCATTAATGAACATTTTGTTTAGCGATGGCAACAGAACGTTTTACATAGATATTCACCGATGTTACTCGTGTTCGCGCTCGGCCTTCACCAACAGTCTCATTATAAACATTGCACTTGGTTTCAATAAACCTTATCACCCGTCCCTAAGTTTCAAAATGCATTTCCTTTTCGCGTTTCTATATTGTTCTATAGACGCTTTAACACCAATTATTTATGCGAAATCTTGCGTTCAGGTTTAATGAGTTGCCACCTAACCTTGGGACGCTTGTCTTGGCAGTTAAATTAACTATTTGTTATCAATAGTGTAAAAACAAAAAAAATGCATAACACGCGCCTGTTTTGGCAAGACGTTCAATTTGATAAATTTCTTGCAGGGTCTTCATAGTAGAATCCGCTTTTAGAAGCCGGGACGGCGCCGATAGAATCATTTTTACTTTTTATTTAACATATTCTTATACTGACTGTAATATTGTTTATTAATATATTTAATGGAATCCATTGCCCATTTTATGTTATGCGCAGTTGCACCTGTATAGAAAATATTACATATACCTAAATTTTTCCTAACGAAATACTTTTCTTTTATATTTTGTCGGTTAGTTTTTCAAGTTCGGCTTACAGATCAGTAGCAAATGTATGTATACTGTAAATCTGGTATCACGTAAGCCCTAGCCTTCCGCCACGATTAGCGATATAATGCAAATTGTCAATGCACGCTTGCTTGCTCGTTATTCTACACTTAATAGATACAATCGCCGAGAAAACTGATTCGGTTTTGAGCTAGACCGCAAAAACATTGCATTTTCTTAGTAATTTTAGTTGTCAGTTTGTTTTTCTTCCACGTCCAAACGGAGCTACGAATCAGCGTGACTTTTTGCCAAGAGTGGCATAGTTATTATAGAGGTTAATATTTTAAACGTTTTAATACATAAAAAAAAGAAAAAATTATCTCCTTTTAGCAGTTTTAAATAATTATTCAAAACCAAAGTTGTCTAACGTTACTACGATTATATAAATCCATAAATAAAATTGTATTCTTAGTAGATTTAACTTTATTTAACAAAGTATCACAGAGTCCCTACTGGGCAAGGGCTCTGTGATTATTAGTGATTTCTAATAACAAGAAGTCTGCATAAGCTAAAATCTTTTTCATTTATAAAATCCATTTAAAATACGATGATATTAATGAGCAATTTTCAGCACCACATCGCAATTTTCGTTTTCCGTTAAAAATTGCTCATTAAACGGCATTAAAAGTACAGCCGCCGAGAAAACCGAGTGGCGACCAAATCGAATCAGCCTGCGAGACTATCCGATTTATGCAGTAGAGATCGAACCGAATCATTGGGTAATCGCATCAAATTTGGCGCGAATAAATGTGAGCATAAAATAAAAATTTGTGATTGTGCGTTTCACATTCGATTTAAAGTGAATGTTATGTTATTAAAAGTACGTGTGAAATTATCTCTGATCTACTAATGACTTTTAATCATCAGATTTGCTTAGACCAAATAGCAGAATGGGCCCAGAGTGCCTAGTGCTACTTTTATTTAGCTTTCGATAACGTTAACGAAACGTTTCGAAAATAGGAATTTGGTATTAAAGCAACGCCTCCTGGTGAAAATTAAGTTTACTTTATTTTGCTAATTCTATAGTTTTCTTAAACGTAGTTCACCATTCGGGTAAATAAAACTCGCACTCAGACCCCGTTCTAAACACACCTTGTATCCTTTCTCGAAAAGAAAACAAAAAAAAGTTTTTTTTTAATAAATAAACTTTTAAATATTTATATAAAATACAGTGAAAAAATTAAATGCCTACCCGACCCAGCCAGGAATCGAACCTGGGTCTTCCGCAATCCGGGCGGTTGCACTGACCGCTACGCTACCGGAAAGGCTAACGTAAGCACTGAATTTTCCCACTGCTTTTTGATTTTTTGAAATGCTTTAGAGCAGGGTTTCCCAACCTTATTTTCATCGAGCCTCCCCGGACTATAAATACGAGTAGTATTTTCATGCCCTCCCTTTCATTTTTTCATTACAAAAACAAACATTTTTTTTTAAAGACATTTATTTATTTTAATTTTAATTGATAAATGTTATGCCTGAGATACTTGAGCTTGCATGCTCTGTACCAGTAGGTCAATTCTAGGTTCAGTTTTTGCCAGAGCTATTGTCAGATCGCTATCGACGGCAAGACGATTTTGCTGTTTAGTTTTGATTAAAACCAAAGCTGAAAAACCTGTCTCACATAAATAAGTTATAAAATGTAAACGTATTTTGCTCAATTATGAAACGAAAATGCCCCCCTTGACATCTCTCTACGCCCCCCTATGGAGGCGCGCTGGTTGGGAAGTCCTGCTTTAGAGCGACATTAGTGCCATCTATCCAACGATCATTGCAACCGATGGACATGCAGATTTATCTTTGCAGATGAATACCACAAATTTGATAACACAATGCTAAATTTTTATTTTTATTTAATTAAATATTTATATAAAATACAGTAAAAAAATTTAATACCCGACCGGAATCGAACCTGGGTCTTCCGCAATCCGGGCGGCTGCACTGACCGCTATGCTACCTACTATAAGGCTGACGTAAGCACTGAATTTTTGCACTGCAGTGGAATTAATTTAATTTTTTCACTGTATTTTATATAAATCTTAATTTAGCTTAAGTGTAGCAATTAGCACTTAAAATAAAAAAGTAAAAAATAAACTTGTAACAAAAGTGCACTCGACAGTACACAGAAACAAGTAGGCTCCCTTCAAAGAGGTTAGCGGCAGCGTCCACAGTGGCATAGTGCTAAACTAAACACAAACACGCATACGACAAACATTGTATATACAATACAGCACGCTGACACACATACCTTTAGGCCTGTGTCACATCACAACAAGGCCACTGGTATTGTATGCGAGGAAACAATAAAATAACCATATTCCCTATTGGCTTATCTTAAAGCCTGCTTAAACAGGAGGTAAGCGTGGAATAACAATTTGTAACGAATTAACGAAACAAACTACTGAATCAATCATCTGTTGTGACCAGAATAAGGTACGGTGTAACTTTTGGGTCAAGTGTAACATTGAGAGCAGCCTCTGATCTTAAAAGTTGTTTTCTACATGTAAATCTACGGTACGATGCCGGAGGTCATACTAGGGAAGCATAAAACGTATTGGACGCCATTTTTAGTAATCATTTACAGATCAGTAGCTTGATTATGAAGTAAACTGTTACAAACATTGATGTTATGGTGGCATATTTAGATACGTACGGCCGCTAGTATACACCATATTAATACTGTACTGCTATTATTTAGCAACTTCATTTAAAAATAAAGAACCGAAGACAGGATGTCGTAATTAAAATAAACGCGTCTTTTCAAATCCAACCGAATAATCGATTACGGCTCCATAGTAGCCATCAATCGATAACAATTCACGTAACATACGGAATAAATTAGCATACAGCAATACAGTATGCACTATGGGCAATCGATTTGATACGAACAATCGCGTGCATGCGATGCAACTCGGCCGAATCGATTGTGTCTCGCAGGTAAAGTGGGTCAACTTGGAATTGAAAGAAACCGAGTCGTGTGTGCATTAGTAATAAAAATCGCAGATTCCAGCGATTGTGATAAAGCAACCTGTCACGGTGCAGGCGAGCGTTAGGGCTAGCACATTCATGGAACAACTATTAGTACCGTGTAGTCATACATAATAGTATATTATGCGTTATTTTATATTTCAAAAACACGAATACGCGACAGCGAACGCAAAGCACGAAAGCACTTTCTCACTTTATATTACATAGTTAACTCTCAACTGCGGTGAGCCCTGATCAGTGCCTCAAACAATTAAAATTCTATTGTGCCTGTTCTCACAGCAGACGACAAAACATTGAACAATTTAATTAATTAATTTAGTTTAACTGTTCAATATTTAGGTATTTATTCTCTAAATGTTGCGTTTTTTCATGTGCGACTTACGCATGCTATTGTATACCTAAAAAAAAACTCCAAAACTTAAGGAAAAAAATCTGTCTCAGGAAGTTTGAATAGGAATTGAACCTACGGCCCTAGGATGGGTTTGGTTGGTTTTTTCTAGTAAAATTTTATCTTGTAACTAAATTATAGCATAGTAAGTTATTTACAATAAAACTTTTAACAACAAAGATGGAAAAAAATACAACACAACAATTTTATTTCTTGTTCGTTCAGAAACAAGACGGTACTAAAAGAAAACTTAAATTTACCAGACACCTGACAACAACGACGACGGTCGGCAGTTCAGTAACTTTCACAAAGTGACACTTAAATATTAAGTACCTACCGCTGGTACATGAGCTTGCCCCGGCATATAATCAGACAAACTGTGAAACTTGCAGCCCTGAGCGAACAGTCGCATAAATACGACAACAGCGCAGGAAAGTATAATAGGGTTGTGACATTTTACCCGTTCTTTGGCGGGGCGCGTCCTATTTCATTTTACCGGGTAATATTAGATACTTTATATTTTTGTCTCTTAGAAATATGATAACCTTTTGTGCATAAGTTGTGCATGCAGCGGCAGAGCGGTTTTGAAATACGAACGTCGAGTTTTAGCCTGTCGGTCGGTAGTAGTTTCGCACGAAACCCGTCAAGATGGTTACCATAACTTATATCTACCGCTAAGTGCTGAGCATTGCATTGTTTCATACCATACCGATTCTCGTGTTCGTTAACTTAATCGAATGGTAATTAAAACGCGCACTTGACAACTCAGGTGAAAATACGACTGTTTTACGATTCAGTCGAAAAAAAACAGTCAGTCACGAAAAAACATTGTGCCAATTGCGTCACTATTTAAAATTGTGTCAATGACGTGTGACGAAATGTACCTAAGCCGATATTGCACGATAGGAACGCAAATTCGACCTCTTTAGTTAATCTATTTATTTAAAACATAAAACATTTTTAATATTGAGAACTGGTATTAGGCTTCTTGGCGGGAAAGTGAAGAGTCATGTCTGCGGTTTTGTTTTATTTTCTAAAATTTGTGTTATGTCGAATATTAATGTGAAATAATGGTGGATCATTAACCGTTAAGTGTTCGTGAGTGTGCATGAGTGTTAGCAAATGAAACAAAACAGTGCAACGTCACTTTTCAAATTCTCTCAAGAAGTCCGCCCGAGGACTTAGTAAAGCCCCACATCTTTACTGAGATACTCGAGGGGTTGGGTGGTATATCATTTCTCATTTCTATTATCATTCATCATCATCATACAGAAAATAAATATTGTTTATTTATGTATTACTTGTTAGAAAAATTACTTTGACACTAGCTAAATGTGCTAATCGCACAAAGCCATCAACAAAATGAAAAAAAAAAAAAAAACTGGTATTACATGGATCTCACAACTTTTTACGGTAAAAGAACTGAGTTGCGAGACTTGGTTTTTATTACAAGTTTGTTATTGATGGTTATATTTAAACCCTACGTATTTCTTTTAACAAAACTTTGTTTAAAATGGAGCGTAACATTTTAAAAGGGTATACTTATCTTCATATTGAAGTGTTTCAGTAGCTTCGTATCAACAGTTCAGTTCATATTATCTGTGTTCACATGAATACGTCATTGTATTGCTTAGTGCCATAAATGTGAGATAACAAATTGAATTAGCAGTACACCGTTAACGTTTAAGGAAAACTAACGGCATGTCAGCCAAGGATTATTGTAATACATACATATAGGTAACATAAATAATATTTATTTATAGAACTGTTTGAAGTTATTGGCATGCTTATGGTACATTTGTGAATAACGATAAAATAGTTATTATTAGAGAATGTCACAATTATGTAAAACATAAGGACTCTTCGGCATGTTCCTTTACATTTTGAAATCCTAAATAATAAAAAGAAATAAAAAAAATATTGTGTCAATAACACAAGTTTTCAAAAATGAAAACAGTATTGTTAGTTAAAACTAAGTAATAATAAGATAAGTGATCTTTACTTTTCTTCAAATTCATAATTAAATAAGTATATATTTTGTTGGAAAAAATTAAATACTACTCGTACGTCTACCTACAATCCACATTATTATAGCCAGATTCGTTACAAACTTATTCTCACACATTGAATACACCAAGTTACAAATACAAGTAGTTGTTCAACTTAGTGAATAAACAGTGTGTTTTTTAAATTACGACTTTCACATATTGCTATATTGAAGCCTATTTTGTTCGAAGAAAATCTTGAAACAAAAGAGTTCGTGCATTTCTGTTGGCAATTCAAAGTTATTGACAAAGCGATATCCATCTGCATTTAACTGCAGTTGGTTGCGAGTTGTAAGCTCTGGCAGGCGGGCAGCAGTCGCCTAGCCATAGTAGAATAGTCTGGCCCTATCTAAAACTTCACCAAAAAGAGCCTATACAAATCGAAGTTTCGAAGCCTTCAATATACACTGCCGTCTCTTGACGGTTCCTGCAGTCAGATTGCACCACATAAAGCGCAGTGGAGCACTTACATAGTATTGTTTCCGTTAAAGTGTAAGGCTTTTCTTGTGACTGCTTATCGGTAAACGTATGCACATTGTCTTGGAAGCGGACAGTTGGGCTGTTGTTAGACACATTTGGAAGAACTTGAATTCTAGATATCTGGAAAGCGAAGGAGTTTATGATGTATGAACTTAGATTATTCATACAACACGCAAGCGAAATAAAAGATGTAGCTTTTTTCCAATGAAAGCTTATCTCATTTCGGAATTGTATTTGAAAAAAAACGCATTCTTTGTTGTAAATAAAGTCTTTATATGTAAAAACGAGGAGACGTACAAGTAAAGTACTTATACTAAAGTAAGTGTGGGAGGATTTTGATATAAATAATTTAGGAAACACTTAAGAATCATCTTGTTGCTTTATTTAATGTTTTAATTCAATAAATCTATTTCTAGAACCCAAAACCAGAATAACTTAATATTTGGCTACTTAAATCGATAAAGTCTTTATAGACGACGATCACTTTAATAGTGTTACGCAATAAAAGATGAGCCAAAAACGCTTTAATGTTCCTGAACCACCAAGAAAAAAGTGAATGGATTGTAAGACAAACTCTCGCGATGTATTTATATTTTTTCTAACAAATCGTTTAGTATGTCATTTACAACATATTTCCAAGCAACTTAATGGTGTAGTAGCAATACTCGTGTCACGAAATCGTGACAATACACATACCTACTTATCTAGTGTTTGCAAGAATTATTGTGTTAAGGTACGCCTCTATATATTTGTATTTGTACAAATGGAAAGTAATGATATACGTCTTTTTAAAGAATTTTACTCGCGTTTTATTTATATTTATGTACAAATAATGTTACAGGGACTGTGACCACCAGCACGGAAAGATAAAAATAATATGCAAATTGAATGCAAATTAAACTGGTAAAAAGTGTAAAAAGTAAACTTAAGAAAACAAGAAACTAAAAGAAGGAATGCATTTAAAAGTGTTTCCTTGGTAGCATATATAGCTTGCATAAGCTTGGGGATCCAATTGCAGAGTCCAAGTGCTTGCCAACTATTTTGTGGAAACGCCCGCCGCGCCAGTGACATCCGTGAAGCAGTGACCTCAAAAGCCTCCTTTTGGCTTGGGGACGGTTCATTATGTAAAATTTTACTCAAAATAATTATAGACTTACACACTATAATTAATTATAGCTCATTATTTGTAGGTAATTCTTAATTAATAATAAATAATTAAATTAATAATTGTTCTTAGAAAAATTTTAACACTTTTCCGAATTGTAATTAGTTTAGTTAGTTTCAAACAAAATTTGCGTAAAATGTACCTATATAATAACCATATTTATAATATACGTATTGACACCGGTAAAATGGCATGACTTTTTCCTTAAACTATTTGTGAGGCTGCCGAGTTCCGACTGCTGGCGACAGCCGAAAGTGCACGGTCCCAAGATCTTTATCACTGTACCTGTGGGCACAAAATAAGGAGACTGCAGAAGGTTAGTCTCATAGAAACGCGCTCAAGCAACGTACACATACACAACCTCTCACGGACACGGAACCTCGTAACAGCTGCGCTCAGACTGTTCCGAGATCCGTGTGCGTTCAAGGGGTCTATGTAGCGTTGCCAGGCGTCCGGATAAAGCCTTTTAGCCTATAGTTAGGCTTTTTGTTAGCGTGTCTGGCCAAAACAAACTGTGTCCGGCTTGTCCGGCTTTTGTTAGGCTTTTAAATTTTTACTTTTTTTGACTGATGACTTTATTTGACTGATTAATATTAAAGTACTTAGACTGATTTGGCATTCGATTTTATTTATATTTCATTAGAATATAATACTGAGACACAAAATCCTCAATAATGTAGGGTGTCCGGCCTTTTTACCCAAATGTCCGGCCAAACTGGCTGGTCTGTCCGGCTATAAGGTGTGGCGACCTGGCAACGCTAGGTATAGGTATGTGTGTTCGAGCGCGGAATATATCAAGCTTATCTTCTGGGTCTCCTTATTTTGTGGTGTGGGGCCACTTCCGAACGCCAGTCGACAGTGGACCGGATGCATCGACTTTACATTGGCGTCGTATCACTTATGGTATGTCTTTTTTCAAATGTTTTTTTAAAGTACGCTTCCACAGCTGAGTGGCATAGTAAAAGAAAATTGTATTTCGGATGTTTTCGATGTAGCCAAGATGTAGTATTTTCGATGTAGGGCAAGCGTGATAATAAGGCCAATTACTTTTAATTGTAGCAGTGACTATATATAATAAAGGCTCTTTCAATTTAGACGTTTGTTGTCGGACGGCTAACGCTCGTTTGCACTGCGTTCCATATTCAATCAATCAATCAATCATTTATTGCTCTCCATAAGTATACATGTATTAAAACAGTCGTGCAGCTCTTGTGCGGCTGGCGTTTAATATGAAACCGCACGGCAGCGAGCGGTCCGACACGAAACGTCTAAATTGAAAGGGCCCTTAGGCTATACTGTACTTTTTAAAGTAAATAATTTGCGAAAACGATAACACCCAATACTACCAGGACTTGCAAAGGACAAATAAACGCAGTTCCACGGAGCCATTGAAACTGATAAATAAAACATAATTTGCCTATAATTAATATAGCTTATGGGAAGATCGGCCCATAAACCACTACCCTACCTACCTGCCACTGCGAGTTGATATGTGACATATTTATTTATTTATTTATTTATTTACTTAGGTACATTAACAGGTCACATCCAAAATTACATAAAACAATTAATATAAAAAATATTGAGCTGGGATGCAACCCCAAACAATGTACACAGTTTGTCCAAATTCGACATTTAAATAATAATTAAAGAAAAAAAAACATTACATTAAATTTAAAATATACGTAACATTATATCACATGGAAAAAAAACTCAGATACTATTGAGATAAAATTGAAAATTCAATATAATTATAGTTAAGTTTGACATGATTTATCACATTTAATACTCTGAGCGAGTAGTCACTCACAGCTCAAAATATTAAATCTGATAAATCTTTTATAAGATAGGTATTGTTGCCCAAAAATGTCAATCTCCGGGTATTTAGCAACCGTCTCATTGTAGACTCTGCACATACGCACGATGGGGTTTACATAGGAATGGTTCGATTGAATTGGAATGTGACATAAATGATTTGTATTTTGTTACTGCGCCAAGAAATGAATAAATTAACGTAACTAATCTAATTATACCAGATCGGTATGGCACTGACTTTTTATTCGACACGGTCACAAACCGTTAAACTTGTCTACTGAGTAGTTGATAAAGTAATAGTTGTAGATAGAAAAAATAATAATATGCCTGAGTAAAAATTATATAACAAAAAACAACAAATCATCAAATAATATCTATATGTCACACATGCATATAACTTGAACACAAGCTCCGCGAGCGATCACTTTACGGATTTTATAAATAAACCAAGAATAAGCTCCGAATAGTGCATCCGTGTTTTGTTCCTGTCATGTAAACGTCATTTCAAATTTGAGTAAAAGAAAAAAAAACACGGAACATTAAACTATTAATTAAACTATTATTAGTTTTATTAGTTTTTCAACATTTGTGTTTTTATTATTAGTTCTTGGCGGGAAAGTGAAGAGTCATGCGGTTTTGTTTTATTTTCTTAAATTTGTGTTATGTCGAATAAATCTGTGAAATAATGGTGGATTATTAACCGTTAAGTGTTCGTGAGTGTGCATGAGTGTTGGCAAATGAAACAAAACAGTGCAACGTCACTTTCAAATTCTCTCAAGAAGTCCACCCGAGGACTTAGTAAAGCCCCACATCTTTACTGAGATACTCGAGGGGTTGGGGGGTATATCATTTCTCACTTCTCATTTCTATTATTATTCATCATCATCATCATACAGAAAAGAAATATTGTTTATTTATGTATTACTTGTTAGAAATATTAATTTGACACTGGCTAAATGTGTTAATCGCACGAAGCCATCAACAAAATGAAAAAAAAAAAACTATTATTAAACGATTCGAAGCTTATTCTTTGTTTATTTGTAAGACCCTTAGTAAACAGTACCTACTATGAATTTAAGGACAGATTTCGGCAATCGAGGGTCGGGAATGTAAGAGAATTATATAGTTTTCTATATTTTGATGCTCCACAACCTTGAAAAAATCACACAGCTAGCCAATGAATGTAACTTTTTCTTGAAACGTTCGAATTTAAGATAATGCTTATGGATAAGTGTAACAAAAATTACTGAAAAATCACTAAAAACGTGTAAGTTGCACTCCCGTATTGAGACAACTGAGTCGTAATTATCTTGAATTTTTAAATGAATTTTATCAAATAATAAAGTTAAAATGCTACTTGCTAGAGTCACGACACGACACGGCATAAATATTCCGTACAGCAAAACAAATGCGCAATAAATGACCTTCACAGAGCGGTATTGATTTCTTCGTGAGTTTTTTACCATCTCACGGTATCCGAATATTTTCATCTTTGGAATCACTGGCTTGTATAACATAACTGTACTTGCGAGTACTGCCAGTGTGAACTCGTGGTAGGGCTATAGGAGTAGGTAGTTAAAGAGGATGATTCGCCTTTGCAGTTACGGTACCACAGTATATCGATGCTACAGTAGGAAAAGTTTAGTGAAATTTTGGCACACTAATCGCAAACTAGGTACTTATGGTTTTCCCAAAGTTTTAATATTTTTGGCCAATTAGTGTGTCCTTTATTATAACAGTGAATGTTACTTTTAAGGACTGCGCTGCACTGCACTCTGGGCATCCAAAAAAATAACAAAAATGTTTATGGAGAAAAACGTTTCTGATTCACGCGAGCGCTAAATGTATTGTCACCTTTTGCCAAATAAAATCAGTTATTATTATTTTTTTAAATTTTCCATTCACGATGCTATTTAAAGTTACAAAATAAAATGTCAAACCCCATCCGCCATCACACTTTGGACTAAGAGTATTTCGATGAAAGGCATAATGGATTGATAAATGTCCGCAGATAGATAACTACCAAGGATCGAAAAATTAAAGGGATTAAGGGTGGCCTGGCCTGACCTGACAAAATAGGCTAAATAAGAAAAAAGCCTACGGAAGTTTAATAACATTTCTATTAAAATACTGGTAAATAAGTGCACAGAGAAACTATGCTCAATATACTCGTATTTGAAATAAAGCTATTGTCGTAGGTAACTAAAAGTAAGCTAACAAAATAGCATCAGATTAAAATACAAGTCTAGTTAGATACTGCGCGTCTCTACTCTGTGGCAGCGAAGAGCGCAAATATGAAGGTCCTCGGAGGCTCCGTGGAATGTTTGCCCTGTTGTTTCGTGCGACGTAATTTAATATCGGATGCGATTGATAGCCAACCAGCCAGTGTCTCGTCTCGAGTGCCGGACAATATACGATTATACTCGTACAGTATTTTATCAGAACCTCCTTTGTTGAAGATGCTATACTGTCGATTGCACAACAAACATTTTGGAATGCCTTACTGATTTGATAAATACGCAAGTGTATTAGTCTGTAAAATATGGTACTGTTATGTAGTTTTTTGAACAAAATAGGATATAACGTAAAAATAGTTGTATTTAGATTTTGGGGGTTAATAAAAAGATTTAAAAAATGCCCTTATGATAGCATTTTTATTTTTTGTGTTTTATAAGTAGGGATTCCTTTTGCACGCGTGTTTAGCTAGACACGTTTTTTTAAAACTAAAAGCTTCTAAACAACTGCCCTATGTTTTGGCATTTTAAAAGTAGGAATATAGAGGAAAGCTCACAGTTATTAATCTATATAACTGTGAGCTTAGAGAATAAAGCTGAAGAGTTTGTTTGTTTGTTTGGTTGAACGCGCTAATCTCAGGAACTACTGGTTCGAATTGAAAAATTATTTTTGTGAGGCTATTATTACATCACGCTATGACTTATAGGAGTGGAGCAGCAATGAAAAATGATGCTAAAACGGGAAAATATTTATTAACGCGGGTGAAACCGCGGGGCTCAGCTAGTCATCTAATATATAGGTAAATAATTAAAAATTAATCAAACAATTTGTAAATAAAATATTCAACAATGTATACATATAAAACTTTTGTAAATTTGTAAATTTGTTAACCTAGGTTTTTTGTTTTGTTTTTTTTTTAACATGTTGTGGTGGTCTTCTTTAAGTATGTTTTGTGTTTGTTTGTAATGGAAAGTGTCCTGCTATGTTCGGGCATTTTCCAATATTTTTGACGCTGTAAGGGAGAAAAGAGATGGACACTTGCTAAGTTTCTTGCCGGTTCTTCTCAGTACAAGATCTCCCGCCCAGAGTAGACTTACGAACCGATGGCATAGCGACATTCACAAGAGCTACTTGTAGCCTAAACTGAATAAATGATTATGGCGTGTCTCAGAGATTTGAAAATCCACATGAGCTTCCTTACCCTTCCTATAGTATATATAGAGGTATTTAACACTGCTAACTTTTTGTATAGATGAGCAATTACAAGTGATTGATGAAGGTGTACCACAGGAATAGAAAAGGACACAGGAACAGAAAAGGAAGGTATACCAAATAATCTTATCAAATTTAGGAAAAAGAGTCTTAGTTTAATAAAAATACAATAGAGAAAACTCGTAAACTCGTTGAAATAAATAAGTTGAGTCGGTTATCTGGAATCCCGCAATTTATCATTGAAGACAGCGTTATTTACTCGCAAGAGTTGTAAACAACCAAGTTGTATGCGGAATGTGTCAGTCAACGTAACAGGACGGTAAAACATCATAAACTAGCTGTTTTCGGCGACTTCGTCCACGAGGACTACATCATCATCATCATCATCATCATCATCATCATCATCATCATCATCATCATCATCATCATCATCATCAGCCTACACTAGTCAATTGCTACAAAACTGCTGTATGAGCGCATGGTAATGCCCCAGGAAGCGGTCTCTGCCAACAACTCAATTAAAAGTTGCTGGGCGGTCAGCTTCGGGAAAGCTAAGTCGCACCAGCGAGCGAGTTACAATGAAACTATATGCATCTTCGTATTTCAAGTCTCGCTCGATTAATACTCTGTAGCGCATCTTTTGTTTTTTCGAATTGGGGAAGCGTTTGACCGTCATCACATTCGATGTTACTCCGTACATTAGTACACTCGGTAGCGCGTCTTTTGTTTTTTCGTTTTTGGGGAAGCGTTTGGCCGTCATCACACTTGTTGTTGTTACTCTGTTGTTACTCCGTATTTTAAGTACAGTCTTAAGTTCCACAGTACAGTACAGTCCCAGTACAAGCCCCAGTGCAAAGTTATCATTCCACCTGATAACTAAATATCTATAAGAAGGGAAATGGGAACTCACCTCAGTCGGAATCCTCAACTACTGAGAGGCTGGTTATCTTATCTCTTAACTGTTCGAATACAACAATATTACTAACTTTTTTTGCAGAAAATTTACTGTTGATCTTTTACTAACTTTAATGTAATGGCGACATACTGGCTTAGATAAGACGGTGGTAGCTGGTCTGGCTTTAAAACAAGCTTTATAATTAACCAAACGGAGTACACTAACTATATACTTTTTCAAATCTTTGGTATTTTTACCACTAAACCACAGAGGTTTATATCCGTAGGTCTGCCAACGAATGAAAAAGCCATGAAACATCATAAGTGAACGGAACTGTTTTGCGTCGCGCAAAACGGTCTTTGCCAACAACTCAATTAAAAGTTACAAAGCGGTCAGCCCGGCGAAGCCGAGGCACGGCTTGCCGGCATCAGGCGCACTCGAAATCGCAACACCAAACTCTACGGGGCCGTAGCTACAGATTTAACGTCGGGCGTGTAAAGTCAAAGTCAAATTCAAATCGTTTTATTCTTCAATATAAGAATCCGCAGGCAATTTTTTTTTCAAAGATTGTTATTAATGCGCTGCTTGTCACATTAAATATTATTGGCGTGCGAAATCCATTCACACATTTAATGAGCTCGTGAAAAAATTCTACCTTTCCGATTAACCCTGTCTTTGTCTGTATTAACCGATTTTCATTGCCATTTTGTAGTTAAACTAATACCCTAGGACCCTCTTTTTCATTTTTTCTTAAGTCGATTTTTTTTTAAATATTTACAATTTAGTATACAAATACCCTCCATAAAAACCCGACTTTTTTAAAATTTCCAAAAAAAGTTTTCAGCCGATCTTCAAAATTTAAACGCTCACTCGTGTCTCGATAAATTCCTCAACTTTTGGTACTATTTCCATTACGATTCTCTCCAAATCCTCGGAGCTATAGTCAAAAATAGGCGATTTGCATCTGATAACCATTTTCAATGGTATAATGCGTTGTAAAAATCGTAGCCTCAGCTGGTTATTGCTGCTGGTTCACGAGAGAATAGAACGACAAAATATTTATTCCATATAGTGTAATACGACGACTCCAGGCTACAATAACGACACTGTATTATTAAACTGCTACAAAAACAATGTAGCCTAATGTTTATTTACCTGTGTCTCACCATTGAATACCATACAGTACTCATTATTATACTGTGACCATACTATAATACAAACAAGCTGAGAAGCCTGGGACGTTGGTCATTTCATAATTAGGCCGTTAACTTGTCAATAGAAAAACTTATTAGCAACTGCCAAAACGATATTTTTAAAAAAAGTCGTAAGGGAATGGCAAACTATGACGTCACTATTGTGTTCCGTCAATTTAGTGTTGATTCAATTCTTTTTAGGTTACAGAAATTCATTCTTAGGTCAAATAAAAAAATAGGTTAATGTTTTAAAGGACTGTTACTTGATGTCTTCTACGTATAACGTTCTGTAATTAATTATTGTTGTTTTCAATTTCTCTATTAATTTGAGACTGTCAACTATTTTATTCGAATTGTTATATTTCGTTTTACGCAGAAGCTTTTTATATATTTTGTCCTTATAGTTATAGTGTGTTGTTAGGGCTGTGATTTATGAACCTGTGTGATGGGATCCCCGGCAGGTGATATATACTTAAATTAATGAACTCAAAGTTATTTCGACATCTAAACTATGTGTTGTACGTACGTAGGATAACACCAGTGTTACTACAGGAAAGAGTGACATTTTCGACGACCTCCGGTAGTGGCTTGCACAACGGCCTTGGGGCGGTGCTAACTCTCACGTCGCTGGTTCGATTCCTGGTCGGGTCAATGTCGAAAATGAACTTTTCGATATTGTGTCGGCTCTAGAGCCTAGGTTAGTACCATCGTTGTACCTGATTTCCATAAAACGCGTGCTTTAGCTACTTGGGATCAGAACAATGTGTGTTATTTTTATTTTATTAATTTATTTTAGCAACTGATTTTAGTCTTTAGCAATAAATTAATACTGACCACTTGCTTCCTAGCTTTTTGGCGACGACGACACTGTGTCGAGCACTGTGCTACATATTTTGACCTTATGTAAAGTAAAATTCAATAATCACATGGGTATTTAGATGAAAGGAATGCTATTTCTTTGTAGAGAAATAAATAACAAAGTTCTGATACTCAATGCACAACCTTTACTTTATAAAGAGCTTATGTCTTACTCTATGCGAAACTGTAAATATTGCATATTATGCAGCATATACGTGAACTGATGCAAGTCGGGCACTAAACTAGGATGAGCCTGGTTTCAGATTATTATTACAGACTTAGATAGAATGGATGCACCGAAGCTCCAATAAAGCCAAGTACGTTAGCCTTAGGGTTGGCGAGACGACATCATATTTAATATAATTGCATATTAAAATTTTGAAAATATATTTTCGACCCAATATATATAGAGCGTTGGAACTCTACTAACTGAACTAACTAACTAAACCCACGCTTCACTCAGAGATGTCGATTAACGATAGGTTATGATAATGAGTTTTTAACCTATTAATTGTCATATGAATGTAATGTCATGTCTTCACGTCATTATTAAATACTTCTTTAGAATTCAAAATCTTAGTTATTAATGTTTAATATTACTTGACGTTTCCGAGTGCAGTTTTAATTCGTAAGCTACAATTCACTTTCACAATTAAATATGTTACGAATGCTTTATTTTTTATAATTTATATCAGTGTTGTATTTAATACTAAGCGTGTCATTTCAATGAACGGTTACATTAAGTGAGTTAGAGTAATGGTACAGTAATGCGCCCGCGTCGTAATAACCCCGTGAATTAGCGCAATAAACTTCCTTAATGATAAATTAGCTTATAAATTACTTATATATTTGCTTATCAATAATGTGTTTAATTTATCGTTAGGAAAACTTAGTTTATAAATTATTACAACAATAATTTTATGGTTCATATTTAATAATGCTACATATATTGGTTAACTCAATTTAACAATACTTTTAATATGTTTAGTTTCACTGAACTCTCTATTTATTACATTGATAATAACTAATATTGTTTCATAAAGTTTACGCGAAGATTGTACATTACCTACTGCAGTGTTTACGGATCTAAATTCGATTATTAAACTTATATTTTTCCAAATACTAGTCTTCTCTTTACTAGAGTTCAAAGTTATTTTAACAGGTTTCTTTCGGCACAGTTGAATAGTTTTTACCAATGTTAAACCATTTTATTGAGTTGTCCATTTCAACTATTGATAAGTAATTGTTTTATTTATAATAGTTATTACATTTTTTTTAATAATGTAGCAACATAATAACATTACTCGTCTTGTCAACCCTAGCGCAAGAGGCACAGTGACGTGAAATGTGGTGCATCGTGAACGACGGCGCGCGGACGGGCGACATTTTGTCGCGGCTAAACTGTTATGTTTACACGGATCGTTGGGCGCACGTCCCGCCGCTGCGCCCCCGCTGCAGAACGGCAATGTATACGTATGTACAGCGTACGGTTCGGCAAGCGGTCGCAGCAGCGTCGCAGGGCTGCCTGCTATTACTGGCAGATTGCAAGTTCGAGCCAGTGGAGTAGAAAACATGTTGTGAATTGCCAGTATTGCTCGGGTGATGGATTGTGCCAATACATACGTACTTATGTTAGACGTAATAGTTTCTAATAAGTGGTTGAAATTCTGCAACTCTCTAAAGGAGTCTTTGAGATCGTTTTTTTAGATATACTCGTAACATGGTTCAATGGTATTCATAAAAAGTTTGTCAAAAGCGTACATTTAGTATGCTCTTTTGTAGATACAGACACGAGTCCATCCACATCGCGGGTGACAGGGCTAGATGGAGAGCGCTTGTCTCCACCGCCAGACGTGATAGTCACGATCCTCAGCATTGAGGAAACTACTGATTGAATGATTGGATTTGTAGATACTTTGACAACATATATAAATCATATAAAAACATAACATATACTAAGTTTAAATAAATATATTAATAATCATATAATTTGAACATCACTGGAAGTTTCTAGTAAAATTTATTACAAATTACAAATTAAAAATATATTATAATCATCATCAGAATAGAAACGCTGACCCAATGCGGATTAATGGGTTTAAACGACTACCGTTTTACGACAACCATCGGGGGCCAACAGGCTCGTAAAAATTAGAAGTATATTAAAATACAGTAAATAAGTTCTTAGCAACAAGCTGGAAACATTTAAGTGATGATAACCACATAATTATAGATAAACATCAATTTCATAATTTATTTTAATGCGAATGCATACCCGACTCGACCTTTACCTTCATGCATGTTGAATACTGTACGTCGAGGTTTCTATTTAGAATTCGATACAGCTAGTATCTGTAAACGAATGATTCCCACAAACTATTCGATTCCTAATAACGTATTAATGTGTATATGTAAAAAAAAACATTTTTTAAATATGTTCATAATGTTGTGATGTACATATGTATATGAAAATTGTATAGCATACAAATTCTAATTTAGAAAGCTACTAACTAACTCAACATTTTTATTTAAGTAAAACTAAACCTTCACCTTCCCGGTAGCATAGCGGTCAGTGCAGCCGCCCGGATTGCGGAAGACCCAGGTTCGATTCCTGGCTGGGTCGGGTAAGCGTTTAATTTTTTCACTGTATTTTATAAAAAAAATTAAACTAAATATACCTAATTGTTTTCAAGAAACGAAATAGATGCATTCATCCATAAACTGGGTGCCTAGTTCGAGATTTATTTGTTATTGGATCACGTTAATAAAAACGAAAATTTGTATAGCCATGTTTCAGTTTTCCTCGTTTCGTCATCTGGAATTCCAGTTTTTCGTCAGCGTTATCAAATGGAGTACCAAACTCAGACACTGGGCACTTAGGACGGTACAATCACTGGAAAGAATTCCAAAGTTAAACAAACGCGTTCAGCCACGACACGATCGAGGTTCCCGCTCATAATTATATTTTAAGTGTCGCCGTAATGTGACACTCGCCTGCGTCCGCGCAGCACTTGTGCAAACAGCCTGCGCGATAAACATCCACGGCCGTCTACGGGTAGGGTTGCCACTCATAAGTATTAACTAAGTATTTTTGTAATACCTAATTCTAATTGTCTTCTAATGTGTAATATAATGCTTAAGTTTGTTATATTTTAGTTATGTTTATGTCTCATTTTTTAAAACTTTTGTACAGCGAGTACATAAGTAAAAAAAAATTTATTGGTCTTATACCAGCTGCATGGCCTGTCAATGGGCACTATTTCGATAGCAATTGTCTAATATGCTTCGAAAAAATACTCTTATTTCATTAGTTTCACTTCATTTTATTTTACTGTAATTTGTATACCTATCTATATGTTTTGTCTACAAGTTGACCAGTAAGGTAAGTCCTAGTTACTTATTAGCCCCCTTATTCATAAAAACTGTTTAAACATTATTTAGTTAAATATTGTTTTGTCAACGTTACACAAACGAGAAAAAGAGACAAAACAATGATTAACTAAAAATGCTTAAATAGTTGTTATGAATAAGGGGGTAGATCTGAAAAATATAAAATAATATAAGTAGGTTAGCGACTTTAAACGAAAAGGTAAAACCGCTAAAAATGTAGATGGAACGGAATAATTGTAAAATAATAGGCGAAAATGATCCGGTACGTACAAAGGTAAAAGCAAAACTGTTATTGAAAAATACTCATACAACTATTTCCTATATAAAACTGTATACTTTTCGTTTCTACATTAAGCTCACAGCCCTATCCACGGACTATAACGCTGTAAAACGATAATGTTCATGTCTTGGAGGATTAATCGGTACCTTCGCTTATCTACTAGATCTGTCGGTGTTATAGGGGGGAAATTTCGTGTTACGACACTCTATTCTTGTATGAACTAAATAGTCACATAGCTCGGTTTTACTATTATGTTGCTGCACTGCAAACGTTAGAAAGAATAATGTTTCGTTTCACAAAATATCCCGTATCCCATAACAGTATAAACTGTTAGTTTACCCATTCTTTCAACGTTACGTTCAAATAATAAGTCATTAGAACTTCAATCTCAGGCAAATTTATTGTACACTAGCAGGCCGCGTCTTCGTTCGCGTGTTTAAACCCGTATCCCGTGATCTTGAAGGAGAGAATATCTCGTCTTATTTCTTGTCTAGATAATGAAAATTGTCATCAGCTCATTTAATGTCCCCACTGCTGTCGCACGAGCCTTCCCTATAGATGGATGGATAGGGAGAACGGGTCATATACCACCACGCGGGCCCAGTGCGGATTGGTGGTTGTTGACGACCGACTGCTAATACAGCCGGGACCAACGGCTTTACGTGCCTTCCGAAGCACGGAGGAGCTCGAGATGAAAAATTTTTGGCCACCCATCCGATGACCGGCATTTGCGAAAGTTGCTTAACCTCAGCAATCGCAGACCGGGCGCGTCAACCAATGCGCCATCGAGCTCCTCTAGATAATGAAAAAGCAACTCACAAATTAAAAAAAAATTACATTTTAATATGAATTGACCTATCTGCTAAATTTTAGCTTCCTACATATAATGTGGTTTGGTAACGGTGGCAAATTCTCGAAAATCAAGTCGGTTTTCTAAGGTATAATAAAAAAACAACATGTAATAAGTATGCATAGTAAATAAACTTTACTCGACCGCCATGCTACAATAAAATCCATTCAAAGGGCCTGGCAAAATACAAATTACTTCATCAAAACATATACATAATATTAGGGCAAGGTCTTGAAGAAATTAGTTTAGACAGTAACTCAAGAAGGCGGTGTGACGTCATTTTGATGACAACGACAGTAAGCGAAAGACTTTGCACCCATGCCATGTGCCAAGCGTCGTGTGACCGGCAACTTAGTATTGTAATATAAAAAATACCTACACAAGCGACTGTGACAATAGCTAAAACAGCAACAAATACAATACATATAAACTGTTAGCTGTGAGGAGCTCGATAGCGCAACGGTTAACGCGCCCGGTCTTCGAATGCTGAGGTTAAGCAACTTTCGCAAAGGCCGGTCATCGGATGGGTGACCAAAAATTTATCATCTCGAGCTTCTCCGTGCTTCGGAAGGCACGTAAAGCCGTTGGTCTCGGCTGCATTAGCAGTCGTAAACAACCGCCAATCCGCACTGGGCCCGCGTGGTGGTTTATGGCCCGTTCTCCCTATCCATCCATAGGGAAGGCTCGTGCCCCAGCAGTGGGGACATAAAATGAGCTGATGATGATGATGATGAAACTGTTAGCTGTTTAACTGTTAGCTAGTTGTCCTTTATGGCATATTCAATTTAAACTTGATGTACGGGAAAGAATTAAGGGTTTTAATATTGAAGAAAAACATGACAAAACAAAATGAGTTATTTTTTGACCACCAACATAAAAACAAAAGTACATTATAAAAGCATAGACAAAGCATCAAAAGAGTTCGGTATACAAATATAAGAAACTCCCCGACACTTGATGTAAATATTATTGGTGATTCGACAAGTTCTTGTCTTCCTGTTCAAAATAACTAGTGTTTCTACAGGAAGTTAAACACGAATTTGTCAACTATAATGTAACTATAGATAAGTATTAATAAATATTTAAAAAAAAGACCAAAGAACTAAAGTATTTATAAGTAACAGATACGGACCTTTTTTCCACCTATTTTATTTAACTTTTTTTAATTGATTGTAATTTTTAATTGTTTAACAGCTAGACTTCTCTCTCTCTGTATTTGGTTAAATATGAGATGCTAAATGTATGTAAGAACTTGTTCCTACCATATTTACAGCAATGAAGAGTTATTCTATTCTATTATATTATATTCCACCTCGGAACCCTACTTTGTTGTAAATGTGGCGGGGTTACTAACTTACAGCGAGTATACTCAAAATTGGTGAATTCGATGCTCTGTCTTTACCCCTTTTTGTAAGAAGCACGTAAGAGTTTGTATGTATTACGCATTCACTTAGCCTCATAAAATAATATAGGATGCTGATTCATTAATAATGTTGTATATAAACAAAAGTCATATTCAAAAAAGTTTGTATAGTTATCTAGCCGCCAAGCGACAGCCAAACAAAGAAACACATCACACACAAAACTGTTTACGCCGACAAAATACCTTTGGCGATCCGCGCAACTGTTTGTTTACATCGGGCGACGGTCGCGACGGCAACAATGAAACATCGGATTCTTCGACACTGACAGAATGTAAACAGCACTAATGTAGTGCCCGCTCCACGCCACGCCACGCCACGCCAACGGATATGGCTCTGACAGTTGTGGAACGGAACGTTAGAGGATCTTTCACAGCTCACAACTCACAATAATACGGGTTGCCTTTTAAAGTGCACACACACAAAATATCATGGTAGGTACTTACGTGATATGAGTAACGACAAATATTGTTATGATTTGAAAGTAAGTGAGCTGAAGCACATGACACATATCCCGTTCTTATAAATAGAGTGTAAGTTTCCATTTTTCCAATAGTCATTCCGTGCTTTGTCTTATTTACTCTTTTTATAGGAAGTTTATATCGTCGGTGGAAAGGGAACACTGCTTAAGGCGAAGGGCCTTACCCTTACCCACTAGCGCCACTAATGGATTTAATTTGATAACTGCTAAACTGGATTTTTTTTCAAACTTTGCGGTTCTTCTGACACTAGGCAAACATTTATTATTTAATAATTGTGCACTACTTTTAGGTTTGTTTTTGTATTCATTCGCTAACACTAAAAGTGGCCATTGTTTGTGAATAAATGCGATAGCCCGTTTTGTGAATACACCACGCAACAAAAAATGGTGCACAATTATTAAATAATAGTATTTATTTAATAATTGTGCACTATTTTTTGTTGCTTTCCTGTTATCGGACGGTACGCAATGTGTAAAAAAAGATCCGGTCCGTTAGTAATTGTCAAATTATCGAATGGTGGCGCTAGTGTGCCTTACTCTTCGTCTTAAGCGCCAAAAGGTCATTAGTGGGAAATTAATTTTAGGGTTGAAACATTAAAATTAATTTCTCACTAAATGATTTTTGGCGCTTAAGCAGTTTTCCCTTATCACCCAAGACATGACGGCAGTAAAACACTCATATACTATGTTTATTGTTAAGACCCAAAGAAACAACGAATACATAAATAACTACACTATTATTCGTGTACTAGTGGACCCGTCGGACTTCGTACCGTTTATACAGTCTCCATTCATTTCCGTGGGAATATCGGAATAAAAACTATCCTATGTGCTAATTCAGGTAATAAACTATCTGAATGCCGAATTTCATCCAAATCCATCCATCCGTTGCAGCGTGAACAAGCAACAAATATACACACATAAGTAGTAAGTATACATTCGAGAGTTCTAGTAGTAAACATACAAACTTACACATTTATAATATTAGTGTGATAAGTGTTTTTATAAAGACAAATATTTTTTTGTAGCAACATGATTTTCCGAAATTTTCACGGGTGTCAAAGTTTTAGGTATCTACAATGCAGGCGAACGGTGGCGTTCATACGCAGATGGATACATTTTAAAATAAAATAAAAAAAAAATTATTAAAAAAAAACAAGTAAAATCACCGCTACACATGTAACTAAGCAGAACTTAATAGGTTAATAAGTCATAATTCCACTTCGACGAGTACCAGAGGAGGTCTTCGGATACCTAATTATAAGTCCCATAAATTACTTCTTTGATGTCGCGAAGTCTGCGTGTTAGCTAAGCTCGTGTCTCACACCGAACTCATTATATTTTGCTTAAAGACACTCTGCTCGCATCATATTGGTAATAACGACAGAGAAAGCCTTTGTGTTTATTTAAGTCAAACATGTTTATTTCAATTATATAAAATATTTAATTCTAATAAAATAATTTTGTGTAAGTAAAGTTATTAGGCATCAATATAAAAATGTAGGTTATTAATAAAAACAAACCACAGAAGTAGAGCCTTCATAGAGCACATACTATCAAAGAGTACGCAATGCTACTCGTACTAATTATCTGAATGTGTAAATGGAATTAAAAAGGTTGCACATAAATACTATTTGTTATTTGTGTGTGGGACAGTAGTGGGACCTCAGGACTCCTGGTACCCTTTTTGTTTTTGTAACATTTTTATTTTCACATTGTTCGCCATCAATCCACAATTGTCGTATCTGGATTCCATATTCACTTAACATCAGGTGAAATGGAGTCATTTGCCGTGCTAAGCATAAAAAAAAAAATTGTTTGTAAAAAAGTGTGGAGCGTTTTTATTTTGTTTGTAGTAACAGGAGGAGTAGAAGAATATCCACATAACACTGCCAATCCCATAATGTAGGTACTCTTTGATCGTGCGTACTCTTTGGTGGAATAACCCTCCTGATATTGTAATTTTTTTAATTCTCCCTTCTTGTAACACTTAATCCAAAATGTCAGATCTTTTAACATAAGTCAATGCCTGTGTCTGCCTATAAATATCAACCCGCAGTAACTTCAGTACATCTGTGATCATGGTGCATAAATGCGCAAACGCAACTGTGCCGAATTGGTAAAAACAACAAACGGATACTTTAAGACATCAAAAAACATGGTAGAATTCCACCAATAAGAACAAAAAAACTCTAATGTAAGCGACCATGACAGTTTGAAATAGCTTATGAAGAAACCGTTGAAACAAAAATGGGGTTTTGAGTTCTTTCTGTAATGCCACGTGTTGTGAGACTCCATTTTTAACTCAATCTAACCATTTATAATATTACTTATTTACTTCATCATCATCATCATCATCTCAACCAAAAAGACGTCCATATCATCATCATCAAGGATAAATCATTTTGAGGGGAATTTGCCATAATCGCCATAATGGCAGGCGGGTTGGCGATCGCAGTAAGGTGAGGATAAGCACAGACAGACGCTGCTGCCCATCCTCTGGAATGCTCCCATAGTCGCCTTCTACGAAACCCACGGGAAGAGATGGGGTGGTGCAATTCTTTACCCCCGGCACCACACGGGGAACTTATTTACTTACTTACTTGTAAGCTTAATGCGTTTACCGCGAATCCATTGTTAAGATAGAAGTTAACAAACAAAAATGGATTTGCGGTCACAATGATGAACAAACATTACCTACTAATGAGAGACGCCGAGTAACTAAAATCGAATAGAATTGCCCTACAACAACGACTTATTAATCGAGTGTCTAATTGAGTTTTAACTGCCAAATCATTAGTAGAACGTTACAGTTATTAAAGCGTCACGTTAAAATATTCCATAGTAAATCACTTGGCTCGATGGCGTCTCACTTAAATATAAACTTTGATGTATGTATTATCGTATTTGTTAGAGCGCAGAGCTAACAAATGGCTAAAATATCACTCTGTAGCATCAATTCATGACTAAGACTTACGTACGTACGGTATGTATTTGCATTTGTATTGTTTGTACATTCAGTCACACAGATTATTGTAGTTTTTTTTATTATTCAAGTTTTATCATCATCAGGCTGAAATATCCAACTCTCAGATCTGTACGTCCCACATTAACAATACAATATTATACTTAAGTATTCGGGCAATAAATTTGATATGTGTGATCGAAACACTGTCGAGTGTTTCTAGAAGGAATAGCATCACGCAAGCGTGTTCTCATTCTCTGCTAGATTGACCGAGAGGATCGGATCGGATCAGGGAGCGGAACCACCAGGGTGCCTCTAAAGGCTTCGCCTTCCTTCGCTCGGGTTGGCCGGGTCGTAGTATGAGTCGCTGGAACTGGAATGGCTACAAAAAGAGAGATGGCGTGGAAAGGTAGATGCCTATACTAAGCATTGGGTGGCGACTGGTTTAAGAAGAAAGAAGTAACGCCTCCTGCTTGCAAACGAGATGAAGTTCTGTTCTTTTCTGTTATTTTTACCAATTAGCAAGGAAACTGAGGTCAACTAGCAAGTCTGCGATTGTTAATGCTAAACAACTTTCACAAAGGCCGGTCATCGGATGGGTGCTGGGTCGTGACGTATTAATATACCTACAGAAATGTAAAAAAAATGGTATAGGAACACATAGAGGACATACCAAAGACACAGTAATTTCTATACCGACACATATATATAAATAGATAACTTTTACTGATATCAGCGCAGCAAATGTCGGTAAAAGCAATTTGATATGCGCAACGCATGTTTCGGTTTGTCTTTCCCGATTAACGTTTACATACATAATTCAACAGGCGACATGCCGACACTCTTTCTTATTGTTCCACTAAGGTTAAGAGTACGTACGTATTTTGAGTTGTATACCTACCTAGTTGTTGAACCAAACCGAGATGTCCAGGTTTTGATTACCAGCTGTGTTATATATTGTGCTCTGTTCATGGTAAGTACCACTATATTACCTCAGTTGGTTGCGAATACAACAAGAATATGAAGAAGGTTAAAAGACGAAAGACAATTTTTTTCGGTCCTAGGCCATTCCACCAGCCATTACCGAGGTAGTTACAGTTACACTACAGCCCCCCAATTCTGCTATTTATTTTTAATCTGAAACGAATCCGAAACGATTTAGTTTCAACGTTTTCGCTATTCTGTTAACTACGAAATCAACTCAATAGTTTCGTAGTTAGCAGAATAGGAAAATTTTGAAACTATAGCGTTCTCGTATTCTGCTAACTACGAAATTAACTCTATAGTTAGCAGATAAAAAAACGTTGAAACTATAGCGTTCCAGATTCGTTTCAGATCAAAATAAATGGCAGAATTGGGGGGCAGTACTTCTTACATTACATTACAGTGCTTCTATTTTCATGGCTCTCGGTAATCATCGCGTTTCCGAATGCAACCGAATATTTATTTCCATGTCCATTAATTATTAGATTTATCATGTACAATAATTTGAATTCAGAACAAAGTACTTTATCGTTGTTTTGTTTTTGATTTTGGTGTGAACTACATAGAGCTGTAAAACTATAAATCGTAAATCAATTACGTGTGACACAACAGTATTTCCCCTCATTTAATAATAAATTAATCGTAAAAGGAAAAGTAGCAACTCGATTATAAATACTCTATAACTGATAGAAATCCGAACAACAGCCGAAAAACGAAGTTTGCTGAGAGACAAAAAGAAAATAACTACACACATATTCAACATTCCCGATCGTTAAGCATGCAAACCGCCGTATTTAAGTCATCCTGAAATACGAACACCGGCACCGCATGCCATTACGCGGTTTTACGTTACATTAATTTATAATCAAAGATAATTATGAAAGCTGACTCTGCTTTTGTTTACGACGCAGCCGGTTCAAACGGAGTTTTATTAGCCATTATTAGAAGCATTAAAATAATAAACATTTACACGGATCGAAGCGATTATAGTTCGCCTTGAGAAATACAATGGGCACCCACCACCGATTATTGTTTCTTCAGCAGTTAGAAAATAGAAATTAATATTCACAAATAGGTAGGAACACGAAAAAAATTAACAATGATTGCAAATTCAAAAATAGAAGAAAAGCATTCGAGTCGCGTTCCGTTCCACGTTATTTATTACAAAATCGCGACGAGACGACAACGCCGCATTGTTTTTCGGTTAGCATATCGGTCAATGTCAGAGCGCTTTCGATTTCAGAGTCACACTGGCTGGGTGGAAAACGGAAAAAAACTCTCCGCTAACAACTAGAGGAAAAATATTCAGCGTTTTATGGCATAGACAACGCACTCTGGACACGGACTCGTACATATTAGGCGATTATAGAATTACTGTTGTTATTAGCAGAAAATCAATACAGTTATAGGGAGGATAATGGCGTTCGATTATTCGTCACGTTCGATAATACTATCTACTGTATTAACGACAACATTTATTTCACAGACATCAAATTCAAATAATATAGTAATAAATATATTATGACACTATATTTGTCTCAACATCTTTGCAATTATTTTGAGATCAAGTGTATTAAGAGATAGTTTGTTAGCTTGTAATTTATTGCGAATATTTAAAGCTTTATGTTTTCTAAACCCAAAATGGGCAGTTAATTTATAATTTCTAATTATCGTATTTACGATCTCTGTATGACTGTGTCTCCGAGGACGTGAATAGTACCTACCTATTTGTGATTTTTACTTATACTTGAACACGGTAATTTATTCTAGCGGCCTTTGAGAATCGGTCAGAGACCTCTTCTGCACAATGCTTACACAGATAACTATAGTATATAAAAGGCATTACATATTTCTTAAAATCAACTAATGAAAGTATGAAAACGTATGAATTTAGTTGTTACGTTTTAACAATATGTTATCTATGAACTGTCTAGATATTACTTACAAACATTGCTGGATAACTAAAAGTTGAGATATTAAGAAATAAAGATTTAAAAAGGCCCCGAAATTACCTATCAAGAGAACTAAATATAATAATAATAATAAATTTTTTAACCACTTCTCGTCAATATTATCAAGTCTAATTGTAAGTAGATTCTATGCAATGCAGTCATATCGACGACGGCGCTTGTTTATACTGAGCACGAACGCTAAGTAAGTATGTGGAACGCAAACAGCGCTATATAATTTCCTTGCCCATTGTCGAGATTAGGCGAATGTTTTATGGTAGGTAGGTAACATATGGTAGGTTTATAAATATGTTTAAAAAAAATAGGTATCAAGAAGATGTTTAATATTTTTCTCTGAAGGTAAGAAGCGCACTTCACCCGGTATCCTATACTAATGAGAAATACATTTTTTTTGCCATTTGACCAAGTCGAATAACAAATAACAAAATCAAAAATTTGTATGGCAAAATATTAACTCGTAAGATTTAATATTTTGCCTTCACTTCTTTCAGACTTCAATGCCCTACAAATCCTCGTATCGGAAGGAATGACAAATAAAACTTAAATAGGCACCCTGACGTAAACTCTCTCCTAACAAGCAAGCACAACCGTATTAGATTACAGATTGCAGAGCAACACCATTTATTATAATATTTTAAAAATAAGCAAACACTAATTTAGTAACAAACTTTGAACTAAAGATATGTGCTCCAGAGCTAATTGATTTCAAATGGCAATATTAAACGGTCGACACGGTGTAATCAGTTTTAACCAGCTGTCAATATTGACACATCGTTAAGTAGCACAGCTAAAAATAAAGTAGTAGGTATTTAGAATAATTAAGAACAAATAAAACAGTATTGTAGTCATATGGTGGCGCTACATGCTTACTTACTTCATATTCGACAGAGACCAGTGATCGATATTAGGATGCGCCGATCAAAAAAGCAAAAAGTGTATTCACGGTTAAGTTGATTTATTATATAATAAAAAACTAAATAATAGTGTTGAATAATTTCGGCGGGCTGGTTAGAACCACGATAGCTCAATTGGAAGAGCACCTGACCCGGAATGTCAGAAAGGTGCAGGTTCAAATCCTGCTCGTGGAAATTTTTTCAACATTTGTGTTTTTGTAATTTGTTCGCAACAAAATTTGCTTTAAAAATCATTTTGAACATTTTATAAAAATAGCTTGCTTATTTCTTAACTGATCTTTAATATTTGTAAAAATATTATGATCGGATGTTAATGACGGTAGTTGTTGACATTGAATGGGCGCCTTTGGCTTACAAAGTAAAAAGTGTTGAATAATTTCGGCGGGCTGGTTAGAACCACGATAGCTCAATTGGAAGAGCACCTGACCCGGAATGTCAGAAAGGTGCAGGTTCAAATCCTGCTCGTGGAAATTTTTTCAACATTTGTGTTTTTGTAATTTGTTCGCAACAAAATTTGCTTTAAAAATCATTTTGAACATTTTATAAAAATAGCTTGCTTATTTCTTAACTGATCTTTAATATTTGTAAAAATATTATGATCGGATGTTAATGACGGTAGTTGTTGACATTGAATGGGCGCCTTTGGCTTACAAAGTAAAAAGTGTTGAATAATTTCGGCGGGCTGGTTAGAACCACGATAGCTCAATTGGAAGAGCACCTGACCCGGAATGTCAGAAAGGTGCAGGTTCAAATCCTGCTCGTGGAAATTTTTTCAACATTTGTGTTTTTGTAATTTGTTCGCAACAAAATTTGCTTTAAAAATCATTTTGAACATTTTATAAAAATAGCTTGCTTATTTCTTAACTGATCTTTAATATTTGTAAAAATATTATGATCGGATGTTAATGACGGTAGTTGTTGACATTGAATGGGCGCCTTTGGCTTACAAAGTAAAAAGTGTTGAATAATTTCGGCGGGCTGGTTAGAACCACGATAGCTCAATTGGAAGAGCACCTGACCCGGAATGTCAGAAAGGTGCAGGTTCAAATCCTGCTCGTGGAAATTTTTTCAACATTTGTGTTTTTGTAATTTGTTCGCAACAAAATTTGCTTTAAAAATCATTTTGAACATTTTATAAAAACTATCGTATTACATAAACAAAATATATATTTAGTATCAAAGGGAAAGTGTTTACAAGTAGTCTAACCCTTACATTCATAACACACTATAGTTTTTTCTACAATATCATTTAAAGTTGGGCAAAAATCATGAAAACGAGTGGCGGCGTTTAGTTATCATATAGTTTATCTAAATTATTACACTTCTAATTATGTCTAAACAATCATCAATGTCTTAACAAATCGTCCGTCTCTCATTTTCGATTTATCGAGCCATTTTTTAAATAATTATTTTTCAAATTAACACGTTAAATTCCCCATACAAAATAGTATGGCCGCGCGGCATCAAATAAACATGGACGAAGACATTTCAAATAAAGTATATGACACCTGTCACTTACGGACGGCGCACCCTTAAATTGTTATACATATGAGTCTGCAACAGATTTTTGACTTTAGCTACAATAGAAAATAGAACATCTGCTTCCTAGCTGTCATCAGTAACATTTCAATGAAATTTAAATTTTTTATTCCTTTAGTTGATGGCTTCGTGCGATTAGCACATTTAGCCAGGGGCAAAGTATTTTTTCTTACAAGTAATACACCTATATGAATAAACAATATTTCCTTCCTGTATGATGATGATGAATGATAATAGAAAATGATAAGTGAGAAATGATATACCCCCCAACCCCTCGAGTATCTCAGTAAAGATGTGGAGCTTTACTAAGTCGTCGGGCGGACTTCTTGAGAGAATTTGAAAGTAACGTTGCACTGTTTTGTTTCATTTGCCAACTATAATGCACACTTGGTGAGTGTGCATAATAGTTGGTACTTAACGGTTAATAATCCACCATTATTTCACTTTAATATTCGACATAACACAAATTTTAGAAAATAAAACAAAACCGCAGACTCTTCACTTTCCCTCCAAGAAGCTCCGAAATTCTAAGTTATTTTTTGATGACGATAACACTAGTGTCGGACTTATATTATATGTATTACTTGTAAGAAAAATTACTTTGACTCTGGCTAAATGTGCTAATCGCACGAAGCCATCAACAAAAGGAAAAAAAAAACACTAGTGTCGAACACTAAGTAACTGTGTCAAAAACTTGAGCAACTACGATAGCTCGTCATTGTCTCATCTTCTCCAAGAGTTGATTATTCAAAAGCATCATAAAATGGGTTTATTTATCGCCGCTGATCGCTCAGTACATTTCGTAACTGTTCTTTTGTTTTAAACTAATTGTCGCCACGTCGTCGGCGTGACGTACGAGTAGTCATTTACTTTAAATCATTTAAACGGCAGACCGATTAATAACTATCTATAACTCACAAAACTTTAACTCCTATAATGGTTGCAACTTCATCTATGATGGATGACCGCTATCTAGTAGATGCTTTCATAACACTCTATCGTTCCAGCCAGTCTATTGACTCTATGTAACGATAAATCGTGTCACGCGGTTATAGGGTAGCGCATCATCTGAACTTGTCACGTGGCCCATGGTGAGTTGTCAATTTTATCATAAAATTTTACATAGTAATGTTTCTTAAGATTCTTGAAAGTATTGTGGATGAGCTCACTTTCACACTTCTCTTCTTCCCATGCCGACTCTACCTCTATCACAGACCTAATTATTCTTGAGAAACACATGAACCAAACCCAAACTGAGGATTCAGTTATATTTAAACTAGAGGTCTAGAAGACCCTCAAAAATCACACTTCTATCACAAAACAAAACTGCCTTAACTTCTTCTGAAACTGAAAAATTGAAAAGTTACGAAAATTCCCAATAACACCTTATCACAAAACCATAGTGTTCATCTGAGCTTCTCTACAATGGTAGAAGGTGGTACGCCCAAAATATCTCCTTCATAATCATAACTTCAAAAAGCATAATCAATCATTTCAGCGAACCTGGTTCACGATCCTCCCCACTGAGGAATGTCCACTACACGTTCCATGAAAGCCGTCACGATCATTTCAGGGGCGGTTGTCACACAAATACCACCTCTATCACAAGACGAAAGAGAGCATATCATATAATCAGCGTTGCGAACCTGGCACTTGGTAGGGGGTGGGGTTCGACGGCGGCAGCCAGTAGGCGGCGCTGATCGCCGGGTAGTTAGATGCGCCCGCGCGGCCCGCCTTGCCGCGCGCGCCTCCCGCCTCGCCTCGCATCCTCACTGCACCGCACTCACACACATCACGCGACCGCACGCCGTCGCGACGCAGACACTACTAAAGCTAGTTAGCTAGACGTGGCGTGGACCGTGGCGCGAGGTGCGCGCGCGTTGACGGACGATCACTCATTCTTGGTGGGCTCGTGTCACTTCGTTTTCCCCTCCCCCCCTCGCTGTTGGTTACGTTACCTGCCTAATGAGCTCCGTCCTGTGGCTATGATGGCTGCTGAAGGTGTAACGCTATAGTGTAGCAGAGCTCTACAATTTTCCTAACCGTTGTAAATATTTATTTCATTCTACAAAGATCAAGCGCATGCGATTTTGTTACATCTGATGGTACACATACGTTCGTCTCCTTCAACCCTAACGTCACAACACTCACAACGTTAAGGCTAAAGAAGAAAGAGCACTTCAACTGGACCCCTTAGTTAGGGGTCTAAGAGATCTTATAATCATTAAAACTAAAACTAAAATAGGTGCTAAGGCAAAAGATACTCATCGTATCTAGAGTGATGATTTAATTCCGCTACTCTTGATACTATGGTGGTAGCTAGACTGGCGGACTAAAATCAAGCTCTATCACTAACCATACTGAGTACAATGGACTCTTCACTAGGAACCGAAATTGGGACCTCTACGCTTGATACCAGTGCGTAGTAGTTTAATGGGACTACGAGCTCTATCCTGTTGCTACGTCACGATGTTAGACGATTATGTAACGTTCTAGCATTGCTAACAGCATCTACGGGCAGAAAATCTGTTTTGGGCGAGGATGACTACATAGAATAACTTCAGGATAAAGTACAGGTACTGCTTAACCTTGAAAGGGTTCTATGTTTAAAGTATAGTATCTGAGTTTTGGCTTCTTCACATCATCGTCAGTAATGGATAGTAAATAATATCTCAGTATTACAGTAGTTTCCGCAGCAAAAAGTGTAATATTTCTATTTATTTTTAAACCTTTTCTTTTAAAGCTCTACGTAGTGACTGGCAACGAAGCTCTATTTCGTCTTCAAACTACTGTATAGTTAGATCTATGACATAATTGTACCTAAGTAGCTCATTATCACACTAGTCATCAGTTTAACGGATGTTACGTGAGTAAACCTTATCTAAATCTACAAATATGACAATATTGTGCAGACTTTCCATGTTCAAGATTTTTAATTTTTCCTTGTACACTTGTATGTTGTCGAACAGATAAATATATTAAATTTGATGTACTTAGTTTTAAATTATTAAAGCAACATAATTTTTTTTTTGATTTTATTCAGTGCAAACCGACTGGTTTTTAGCTGCTCTCCAAACGATATTCTTTTATAAAAGAAAGAAATAGTAGAGGAGTAGCGACCTATGACGTCACCATCATGTTTCATCTATTGAGTGTTCAGTAACCACTAGTTTTTAGGATGCAGAAACTCAAGTTTTAGGTCTAATAAAAACTGTCAAGTGATGTTATTTGTTCTTTTTGTATTGTGAAATAAATCGTTGATGTTTTCAAAATGACCTATTCACCTTAAGCGCACATTTTAGTCCGCCGGCTATGATGACGTCAATCGCGCGTTTCCCATGTACAGACATCGGTGCGCGACTGTCAAATGTATACTGCTCATATTCAAAGTAGCTGGTGTGAGTTTTATTCACCATAACTAACGAAAACAAAAATGTGTACCTATATGGCATTGAAGCAGCGCCCCTCTGGTGACAAAGAAAGCTAAAATTTTAATTTTGGGTCAAAATATGATCGAAATTCAAATTAAACTCTCATTAGGCACAAAAGCGACAAACGAGATAAGTTATTTTATTTTGATCCCTAACTTATGCTGTCCCACTGCTGGGCAAAGGTCTTCCCCAAGTCGTTCCGAGTAGGGTTATCATATCTCCGGATTTGACCTGGGATCTCAGTATTTTTAGTCTCCTGACAGGATTGCGGCTGGATTTTGGAAATTTTAGGATTTTTCCATTTTTCAACAAAGCATTTACCATTTTTGACTTTGTTTCCTAGTAACTGCAAAATATCAGTAACAACATTAGATTATTAGTTACTTTTTTCCACAGAGTTACGTTTACGACTTACGACTTACGGTTACGACGACGACGAGAGAATTACGTTTACGACAATATCTCAGGACTTTTTTATTGAAATCATATTTTTTCTCAGGACTTTTCAATTTTTCATCTGGTAACCCTATTCCCGAGTCACCTAATGCACTGGCATAAGGTGACCGACTGCGGTCTCGTATGCGTATCAGAGTCATCTCGTTTTCTTTATCGTTCGAACATTAACGAACATTGAACACAATTCATACGAGGCAGTCACCAGTGCTCCACAGAGACCAACGTCTGACCAAACAATGCTGAGCTTTCAAGAACCTTGTCGAAGTAATCGGTTTGTTAATTTGTCAACGCTGCTTCTGCGAGAGAGCGTGCGGTAATCAATGCGACATGGTTAACAGTAGGTAGGTACAACGTTCAGTGAGTTTTGCACAAAAATGTCAATTGTTGAAACGCAACGCAGAATAGAGATTGTATAGAGTGGCGACAAATCGATTCTTAATTGCAATTAATTTCGACACATCTTGGCAGTCAAAACCTTTTATTTGATTTAAAAATTTAAAACTTACTAAGAATTAATAAATTACTGATTGGAGTATTGCATTGTTTGCATAATTTTCCTTTGAATCCAAATTCAAAGCAATCTTTACTTTTTGTATTTAATGTAGATAGATCGGTAATAACTGATTGCATGCTGTGTATGCTAAATAAAAAATAAATAAAAATTAAATAAATAAACTTTCCTACACTCACACCAATTATCTAGCCCAAGAGAAGTTTCGTTATGAAACTCGTTAAATGGTCACTATATAGACAACGGATAAACATACTTAAAATACTTATATACATACTTATTATACATAGAAAACACCCAGACCCGAAACAATTTAGAAAAACAATAATTTCTAAATTGATCCAACCGGGGATCGCACCGGGACCTCAGAGATGGCGACACCATGAAAACCGGTGTGCAAGCCACTCAATCAAGGAGGTCGTCTAATATTGATTATTGCCTTGTCTTCTCTTCAGCCTATTGCCAATCACTGCTCAACGTAAGCCTCCCCTAAAGAGCGCCAACTATCTCAATCCTGCGCATGCAGTCCACACCCACATCCATCCACCACCCGCCATCTTGTTCAAGTCGTCTGTCTGCGCCGCAGGGCGTCCATTGTCTTGTCTTACTATGTGGAATATAGTTGTATTCTTTTGTAGTGAATTTAATCTATTAGTATAACGACTATTGCTTGACTATTGGTTCGGGCACGTTAGTCTAATGTATCCGGAGACGTGTGCAAATTTGGCAAGGTAGGTAGGTACACCCTGGATACCCGAAGACGCATGGCAGCATGAGGGGCTGCCGAAGAAAGCGTTGGATTACATTCGACGATTAATTGGAGACCATCAAAGACCAAGAGGGATGGAAAGGTTTTGGGAGGCATTTGCAGTGGGACAATTTCTACTGATCTCCTGGATTAGCCGTCGTTTCAATATTCTTCATCATTATCATCATCAGTTTATTTTGTGGCCCCATTGCTGGAGCACGAGCCTTCCTTATGGTTGGATAGTTGGTGGTTGTTAACGACTGCTAATGCAGCCGGGGAACCAACGGCTTTACGTGCCTTTCGAAGCACGGAGGAGCTCGAGATGATACATGTTCGCCCATCCGATGACCGGCCTTTGCGAAAGTTGCTTAACCTCAGCACTCGCAGACCGGGCGCGTTAACCACTGCGCCATGGAGATCTAAATTTATTTGTGACTAATAATTTTTTACCGACTGAATTACAATGTTTATCGTAATGACATTAACCAGATGCCATCGCAATTTCCACAGTGAATACTAATTGATTTAAATTAGATGTCATTTGCGTAGTCAGTAAACATTTGTTGTGCATCGAAACGAATCAACATATTAATATATATTGTAAACTAATTACGCGTCATAGTTAGTGTTCCGTCGCAGTTTCAATGGGCAGCGTTAGGGTAATTACCTACACATGATTTGCGTTGTTTTGGTCATAGTAAAATAAAGTTTGATCGAAAAGTAACAAAAATAATAGCGACATTATTATTATATTTTTTCTATTTTTTAATTGACCTTTTGTTTCATTGTAGCTTCGAAGGGACTTGCTTTTTTTTCTTTTTATCATCATCATCATCATCTCAGCCAAAAGACGTCCACTGCTGGACAAAGGCCTCCCCCAAGGATCTCCACAACGACCGGTTTTGTGCTGCTCGCATCCAGCGGCTTCCCGCGACCTTCACCAGATCGTCGGTCCACCTTGTTGGAGGCCTGCCCACACTGCGCTTTCCGGTACGCGGTCGCCACTCGAGGATTATTCCGCCCCAGCGGCCAGCAGTCCTGCGAGCAATGTGCCCACTGCTACTTGAGCTTAGCAATTCTTCGGGCTATGTCGGTTACCTTTGTTCTTCTGCGGATCTCCTCATTTCTGATTCGATCTCGCAGAGAAACTCCGAGCATAGCCTTCTCCATTGCTCTTTGAGTGACCTTGAGCCTTCTGATGAGGCCCATAGTGAGCGACCACGTCTCAGTCCCGTATGTCATCACTGGCAACACACACTGGTCAAAGACTTTCGTCTTGAGACACTGCGGTAATCAAGACGAAAATCTTTGACCAGTGTGTGTTTCTTTTTATAGTCTGCTATATTTAGCCAGTGAAACAAACGCACTGCCCTAATACTTATATAGTGTTAACATAAATAGATGCTAAGAAAATTAAAAAAAAATTATAAAATCTTCATACAAAACGTCAATTTCATAGGTAAGGACCTAATATATGTCTCTCTGACTTTGTTACCTTGCATGTATGTATTTCTAAAACAAATGAATATTTCGGAAAAAAAAAAATTGCATTGAATTGAATTCCTGCGAATTCGAATCTCTACATTGCAGAGAATCAAATTTCTATTGCCTGTCACATGATGGACGCTTCAGACGCCTAAATCAAATACATTTTAGTGTTGAAAAAACATTTGTAACCAGATACTATAATCAAACCGTAATAGTAATAAGATAGGCCCTGAGATAATTTTCTATTGTACCTACACACTGTCCATAATACAGAGAGAGTTTTCTAGATAATGTCTCTCCAGAATCTGTACAGATACTCTGTGGTTACAAAAGATCTAAAGCTATCAACAACTATCTGTTTATACCCAAAATATTATCTTTACTAGCATGAGATGTAAGCCTTCTTTATTACTCAATTACCAAGCTATTTTTTTATTTTTTTGCAGCGGAACATCGCTTAGCCTTCATTTGATGGTAAACAACGTAAAGGCCAAAGGTACTTTCCTCGAAATATAATGAGGAACTGATTATCACTGATAGCCGGAACACCAATAGGATAGAATAGTGCTACCAACATTATACAAAAATAAAAGCTTATAAATCATTATAACACACACACAACAAATCACTGAGATTTTCTGGTGTGCTAGGGGTGGTACAATGGTTGTTTGGTTTGCTATGCAAGCTAGGCGGACTTACAGCATGCCTATCACAAGCCACAACAAAACTGATAAGAAAATCATCTTATTACTATCAAGTCACATCTAAACTCCGCATTAGTTATCTACTTTCAGGCCTCTTTCAAATTAGGCGTTTAGTGTCGGACCGCTTGTCGTGCGTTTGCACTGCGTTCCATATTAAAACAAGCGTGCGGCTGTCGTGCGGCCGGCGTTTAATATGAAAACGCACGGCAGTGGTCCGACACGAAACGTCTAAATTGAAAGCGCCCTCATAGTTGGTTAAAACGGAAAAATACAACTATCAACATTAGTACCTACCTACTAATAAATCAAAACTTTCATGTAACATTAGAGCAATACCCGTGTTCCCATGCAAACACGCGAATGATATTAACGTTTGATATAGTCGTGTTACTACGAAATCGGGTAACAACATCACGTGTGCAACGTATACTATCAAACTGGACGCCTACAAACGTGCGACTTTTTGTACGTCCGATTAATCGGGCCGAATCTTCCGGCGACTTTTATCACCCACTTTGAGACTGACTCCACGCATACGTTCTTCATTTTGTCGGTTGATATCATATATCCCTATTATTTGTATCATTGTATTATGGACAAATAAATTAAAAAAAAAGAGGTTGACTATCTTATCAACCGACTCCTACGCCTCGAATATTCTATGTAGTAGAGGACACGCTTGTGTGAAACCATCGTCTCCTCTAGAAACCGTTTGAGTATTGGTCGGTTACTAAGGCTTGAAGAACTTTAAGTTTTTCGTTGCCTCTACAATGCGGTTAAAATCTGCTATTAAGGTCATAATTAACACAACAGCAATCCCTTTCCAAACAAAAAAATCTGTCTGTGATTAGTTTTCGTTAGCGCATACCTTTCAGAGAGTTCCTTTTTTCGACATTCAGGTCGGCCGGGATGCACTGTTGTTTTGTAGATATGTGCGATTTTGTCGCTATCTAAAATCGTTTTTCGATTGTTTGACGTGAGCAGGCAGCCTTATACAGTTCCCTTAAGTGAAGGGAGAGACGTTTCACTGGCTCCACTTCACACTCGTATAACATGTAAGCATCAAATGTGTTTCTTTGACATGTCGGCGACTCCTCGCGAGATTCACGAGAGCAATCTCGAGTGAGTGGAGTAAGTTTAATTGGAGTGATAATAATTTAGTTAGCGCCAGAACCCCTGGAGCGTGTGCGGAGTTATGGAATCTGTTTTGAAAAGCAAATCGCTGTGTGTTCACATCTGATCGTAAGTGCAAGGGAGCGTCCTTTCTTATTTATCAGAAAAATATTTTTTTAATTAAATATCATATAAATTTTAAAAACCATACCAAATAGCATCACAAAGATGTTTAATTAAAATTTGTATGTACAACAAGCTCGTAATAAAATAACCAACAGATAATAATCCAAACTGCAAGAATTGGAAGACAACCAAATAAAATAACTTCTTGTATAGTGAATGTATTAAAAGTTTTTTTTTTCTAAATTATTCTGGCTCTATTAAAAATCAGTCCTGTAGCATATTTTTATGCTATAGCAATATACTGAGTAGAGGCCATTTTGACAATAACACTACAGCACAGCATGTTTCTATGAAATTTTTAAGTGTCAGTAAGTAATTATTTAGTATGGTTTTTATTTGTTTCTTTTCTGCTATTAGCGTCTTGTTTACTGTAATCTATAAATTGTATTCGCGCTGTAGTGTGTCGTGTTATTGTTAAATCAAATTTTCATTATTTCATACATTCAATAGAATCAATGCCTATGTATAAATAAATTTCAGTTTCGGTTCATTGATAATAATATTTTTGAACCCATCAAAGCTCCTGTTAACACCTTATTATAACGTCAGCTCGTATTGGCACGATTGATCGCCGACGAATTGATCTAATCTGCCCGATCGCGCTATAAATAGAACATTAAACATTCTGACGCTCGTAATGTACAGTCATGTATGCGCGTGCGCCGCCGCGCTGTTAGACAATGCGTGTTGTCATCTGTTGCGGAAAACGAGAATAGCGTATAGTTTAATACATTATTTAGATAGTAATTAAACTTTCATAACTAATCTTCATGTTTATGTACTCAGTTTGGTAGGTGGTAGGGCTTGTTTGTTCGTCTGGCTAGCTACCACCATCTTATCTAAATATAGCCATAACCATGTCAGATTAAGGCAAAGTGTCTCCACGTGAAGATAATAAAAAAATTACTAATATTAATCATTATTCAACTGAATTATTAGTATTCTAAAATATATTAAGTATTAAAGAGTTATTCCAGCAGACTTCCTTCCTTCCTTTTAACACCGCAGATAGTTGGCTAAAAGAGATCTCTAACTTGTCTATAAGTGTTTTGCATTGTAATGTTGTTTTGTTATTGTGCAAAGAATAATTTATATTTTGACCGCGTCTGTGGTTAGCTGATTGTCATAGGAGCAGCGGTCAGAATATATCACTTGCCTTTAGATGTGGTAGTGGGTACATATGATTATGTACCCATAATGGTTGGTAATAGGGCTTGTTCTTAGTCTGCGTTGCTAACTACCATTAAGTCATATAAGAATGTCATCATTACATCAATGTTAGTAGCATAGTTGGGTTCCAACAGTTAGAAAGTTCACCAGTCTAAAGTTTACTAGTAGTTAATGATTAAGTATGAAGTGCGCTTCCTATCTCCACCTTTTGGTGAGATAAAGGACAAGCGCTTTCCAGTTGTGAAATAAAACAAAAGAAAAAGGTACTTTGTCACAATCACGACAACTAATTCGTTGCCTATAGGTATTAATGGGAAATGTTCACTTTTAATAGGAAAAAGAAGTGTGTGACCTCGCTCACTAAATCCTTTAGGGTCATAATCACTCATCACCATCCGATTCAATTATCATTTCACCATTCAAACTTAATTATAATTATTTCCAACAACCTTTACTACCTGCATTAACCTGCATCGCAGCCAGTGCCCATTGTAATGTCAAATTGTATTGGCGCGATTGATCGGCGACGCGCAACGATCTAACCCGTTTGATCCGTCTATAAATAGAACAGAAACATCTGAGCGCGTATTGTATTTGTATATATATAGGGTTACCAGAGACTAAATTTCAAAAGCCGGACTCGGCACAACATTGAGCCAGATATTTGTCCCTAAAAGCCGGACATTTTTTTAAAGCTGCAATTTACTTTCACACCTTGATAAAATTAATAGATTTTTAGGATTTTTTTTAATCGAAATTTTTACCGATTACCGTAGACCGAAGACCACGAAAGCGTTGGTGCGACGATTTGGTTTCGTTCTGCCCAGAATAAATGGAGACAGTTGGAGATCGAAAGAGATAGAAGAAAATGAGGGAGACCCTATTAACTTCTTTAACCGTAACCCTTGCCCAGCAGTGGGACAATATAGGGCAATAAAAAAAACTTGATAAAAAGCCGTCTATATCCGGTTAAATCCGGACATTTGGCAACCCTACTTGTGTTTGAAGACATTTGTTGCATCGCACTCTTGTATCTTGTGCGTGTGAATGTACTTATTTGTCATTGCCAGTAGGTAATGGTTGGGTTGATAACTGTCTGTGTTTGTCTCTCGAACGATAGTACGCCTAAAAGAATAACGCGGTTTTCTTAAGAATTTTCCACACAATTTTAATTTAAAATAAATAACGAATAAAACACAAGTCTCTTGAAATATTTTGCGGAGATCAGCAGTAAAACGAAGAAGATTATTTAAAAAATGCATATATTTAAAATATTGCTTTTCAACAATATACTATTTTAAATAAATAAATTTTAAATATAGGAGAGCCTAGTAATCTACATAAGAAATTACAAATTTTAGAGTTATATAACAAAACACAGACAAAGAAACCATAAAATGTATATTAGAAGGTAAAGCAAACTTTTGGCGTTGTCTGTATAAATATATTCACATTTTTATTCACATCTCACAAAATATAAAAGCAGTGTGGTGGAACTGGCCATAAATCTTATCTCAATAAACCTGAAAATTCCTTACTCATTTCTTGTTAAAAAAAAGAATGTAGTATCTTTTTTACAACAAAGAGTTTTGCTATCTCTTTTTACAGAATCGCTAAATCATAGTTTTGTAAACGTGGTAAGTTATTAATGATATATCTTAATATATTATAATCTCTATATAATATAATTCTTCCGTACGTGTGTAATGTGTATGTCACTGAACTCATCCTGAACGGCTGCACGGAATTTGATTAAACTTTTTGTATATGTTTGAGTGGTTCCCTGGATTGTTCAGATTTATAATTGAACCCGGTAGGTGACGCTGCAATAGTGTTCGAGAATATGTATTTTAAATTATTATGGGATACGTACGGGTGATCACTCAAGCGGACGAAGTGGGCCGGCCGCTAGTAAAGTACATGAATCAACGATCACCTTGTCATACATCGAGAGAGAAAGAGAGAGAGATATATTTAATGACACACAAATAAAAAAAAAAACAACTATTGTCAATCAGGAGTAGGGCTGCCACCTTTTTTTTGTGCAAATAAAGTACATAGTGTCAAAATAAAGTACGATTATTTATTATTTAACGATTGTACGATTATTTATTTCGCTTAAAAACATACCTACTTCTCATTGCTTTTAGCAACTTTTAACAAATAATTAGCACTGCTAAATAACTGCACAGCAACTTTTTTGTGTGTTATATTATTACGTAAAAAGAACCCCAGAGAAATAAAATATGTGAAATAAAGTATTTTTGCGTACTTTACTGTTATCATAAAGTATAGAGTACGAGTACAAATACTTAAAATAACGTACAATACTTTATAATGCAGTGCGGGGCAACCCTAATCAGGAGCCCGCCTCAGCTTGTGTTGTTGCGAACGAGACGTGTCGCAACAATGCTGGTATTTTGGCGGGCTCCGACATCGCGTAGTCCTTATAACAATGCTATCTTAAAGATGGTGGAGTAAACACTGGGATGTGTGCGAAACGATAATTTTTTTATTTAGAAATGGAGCTAATCTTGCCAGTTTACTTGCCCGATTTTAATCTGCAAATATTAAACTGTCCTTTAAATTGTTATTATAAAAATACGAAAACATTCTAATTGTACCTACTATCAGAAAGGTTTGTACCATATAGATTTGTTTAGTAATAATTTATAGATAAGCATTTGACTACAATTTTGCTTGATGTTAAGTGAAGATGTGGAACTACGGTAGAGTAGAACATGATTGGGTACCTAGAAAGTGGTATTTTCTTTAAAATAGAAGTGTAGGCAGAATTCACCTCCCTTAAATTTATACTCTAGCCATAAAGAATAAATGTAAACAAACCAAAATAGGGTCATCACAAATCTGGACAAAAATGTTTTTGTGTTTTTCGTATTATTGCTTGATTACCGCATTTTATGTAAAAGATATTGTGAAACCTATTATTCTCACTACACATCTCACTTAAATCAGTCGCTCAACGTCGTCGGTAAAAACGTTATAATACGAAGAAAGTAAAATAAACATTAACTATTTTCACTTGTAAACCCTATTAAACAAATGTCATTACTAAAATTGAGGTATTCTAAGCAATTCCGTTAATATAAACTAGCATTCCAAATGAAGATGACACTAGTATCCATATGGGGTCGATTATCTTATCTACCTCTGAAATTCGCAGCTTAAACAGTGCATTTGCAATGCAAAACAAACATTAACGAACAAATTGAATTGACGTTAAAGAAAATTGGATTGTAACAACAGTTCATTAATTTATGTAGGTAATAAATAAATTATTGAATCTTCAAGTGCAGTTTTTTATTATTTCAAGGTAGCTAATTTATTCACTCACATAGGTTCAAACTAAGCTATGGTATTTGGTTTTAAAATTTTTCATACAATATTTAATATAAATAAATCTTTTACGTAAAATCTTTCCTGTTGACCAACTGGAAAAGGTTGTCAATACATGCCTGTCACTGGTTGCTTGGCAACGCTTTATTGGTAAGCATTCTTTATTGAATTTGGTATAGAACTGTTAAGCAGAAGCTGAATACAAATGCGAAAACAGCTAGCGGAGCAGAGTCGAGCTGAAATAACTGTCCTCACCTTTCTGACCCGCAAGCTACTTCTTCACACCTCTAGCTTTGAAAAGGCCCAAATCGTAACGTTCAGGAAACACATGTTAAAATAGATTTAAATAACTCACCATTTCTATTTTCACTATCAGCCGGCTTCATCTGAATAGGATGGTGCATCTGTAAACAAGAAATTACATTCGTCAATAACATATTCAATTCATTTCCAAATATGAGTACACTTTTAAACTTTCACGTTTTATTTAAAACAAAATTTTATAACGGGTACAAACGAAAACAAGTGCTTCATTGTCATCAGCTCATTTTGTGTGTAACTTGAGGAACTTGGTACTGCTTTTTTACAATTTTTTGCTACTTAAAGTCAGTCATCTCCTATGACCACGCTATTCCTACATGACGTGACCGGTCTAAACATTGAGGTATTTATTTTACCTTTTTGCCTGGAGCTTCAAAATGGCATATAGCGTCCAGGGGAGTATAAAGATATGCCTATGATACTTATAGTAAGTTGTTTGTGTTTATAAAACTCCATTTCCAAAGTAAAAAACTAATCGCAGCTCGCAGTGAAATTCACTCAAAATCAAATCGCCAATCATAATCAAATTAACTTGATTTCTCTATTAACAATTCATATTTGAACATTTCATTACAATATCAATTAAAACATAATACCAATGAATGAGTTGGGACCTTTTTGTTACGGCAATTGCAAATTTAGTTTATTTAAATTTACTACTAGCATTTCATCCGCGACTTCGTCCGCGTGGCTAGATTTAAAAATAAACTCTTTTTATCAAAATAAAATATAACCTATGTTACCCGCAACGAATGTAGCATTCTATCTGTGAAAGAATTTTTGGAATTGGACTAGTAGTTCCAGAGATTACCCTCCCCAAACAAACAAACAAACAAACAAACAAACAAACTTTACCTCTTTATTAATAGTATAGATATAGATTGTCAGGTGCTCTTATTATAAATAATATTGTCTTTCTATTTTTTTAACTATGATTATCGCTAATCATAATTAGCGAGCTGTGGTACAAACAAGACTTAATTTCAACTTGACCATTTATTAGTTAATTCGTTTACCATTCTGTTCTATTTAATGTACTTTTTAACGTACTGTAAAGGTTATTAAGTGTTGCAGATATGACACACATGTCTTTTGATCATCATACATCCTAAAGTATAATAAGTTATACCCAAAATTAAATAGTAAAAAATTTTTTGGGGTAAAGATGGCGTGTAGGTGTTTCAGTCTGTTGACAAAAGTATACCAAACTTTTGGACATGTTTTATTTAAGAAGAAAAAAAAAGAAGATAGAAGAAAATAATTCTAAGCTTTTATATCCTTTCATAGGGGTAGTCAAGGAAAACATTTAAGTTTAGTAAATACACGTAATTTAAACAGGATTTTATAGTCACCACAGAGAGAAATTAGAATCTTAAACTTAAAAATATTATTTTAAATGTTAAGAGCCATCTGCGTAAAGGTAAAACAATATTTATTCAGAAGAATTAGCTCTACTTATTTCAGGTAGAGCCCATAAAAAAAATGTTAAGTAACAATGATCTTACGCTAGGGTTAGTAAATAAGTGAGTGTGTTAGTAACATTAATATTACGCTAGTTTTAGTAAAATAACTTTGTCTGTATGGAAATTTATCCACCTTTGGAGAAAAATTTTAATTATCTTGATTTAACGCCACTAGGTGCTAGTCTATGTCCAGCAGTGGACTAAAATAGGCCGATGATGATGATGATGAGGTTCTGAATGCAGTCTGCTGTTTGTACAGATGTACATGAACTACTAGATTAACGCTGAGTATCTAACAATTACATAAGAATTGAAGGAATTTCAATTCCACCACAATATCATTCAAAAGAGTTTTTAACCCACTCACAAATCACAATGACACATTTACAACCGTTCACGTATCAAACGGCGAACGCGACCGACGGCGACGCCCCAAAGCGACCGGCCGCGTAGCGCCACATTATTCGAGCAAACATTATTAATATCAACCCGTTATGTTTGCGTTCCGGCTTTGTCCGGAGTCCGTAATGAGTTATCGCATCACTGGCGGCCATCAGTCGGTCAAACGGACCCGACCCCATTAGGAATTAATTAAATTAACTGGCAACACAATGGCACTGGCCCTGGCGAAGTGCATGCATGCTTCAGTGTGGATTGCATGATTTTTTTATTTACTTTTACACACAAAAAAACACAACAAAGGGAGGGCTTAAGTGCATAAGGCGTTCTCCGAGAAATGGGTATCAATAGAGAACAGACTTAACGAAAAAAAATTTCAACTAAGAAAATCTATTATAATTTTTTTAAATTCGCAATCACAACTGATCTGTAAAAATCCTATATGTGTACCTTTCAAGTAGCAGGTGCAATTATGATATATTATAAATAATTTAACTGTAAGTATATAATACATACATAAATATTATATATACATAAACATATATGTGTATTGTATATACGTAAACTACAATAAATATACATACATAAAATACATAATTCTAATAGGAAGTTATTATCTTTTCAGTGTTACTACGCCTTCGGATCATTAGTACTGTAGAAGAACTAACAAAAAGCTCAGCAAGCGTTAATTTTCACCTTCTTGTTGTAATGTTGCAACAATGCCCTCCTATAATATAATGACTAACCACGACTTGCCAATCAGCCCGAGTAAGGCCACTGCTGAACATAGGCCTCTCTAAATACATGCCATTGTTCCAAATTTTCGGCTTTTCTCATCCAACTAACGGCTGCCAGTTAGGTACTGCGTATACCGTCGCTCCACATCGCATGAGTGCGCTTTACACTAGATTAGCAGTCAGTAAAAGTCGCCCCCCGCGGTTATCGGTCATAATAATAATACGAATGTACACACAGCGGTTCAAACCCCGTGTTATAATGCGACCAGGTTAAAAAACCGGCAGTGTATTCAAAAGCTGTCATACTGTGTGCTCGTCCACTCGCTGACACATAATTTTGCAGTGTATCACGGCTGAATTATTTACACGGTGCGATCATAGCCGCCCCGCACCCGCCTACGAATTAACAAAGTCTTGTGTTGACTATGATATCAGTTGACATTACGACTGTAATAGGTTAGCTTTTGACTACATACAAATGACCAAAAAGTATCTTCTACTAAGCTAAAAAACATTACATGTCATTATCAGCCTACAAGCATCCCACTACTACTAGGTATTTCCATAAGGACATCTAGCTCGCTTGAACAACGCGTGTTGGTGAATTTAGAGACTGCAACTCACAACAACAACCGGCACCAAAGGATTAGTTTAAGTGTGTCAATTACTGAATTAAAATTGATTAGAGAACTGATATGGCTGTTACTCTGTCATATTAATTATTTCGTTCCCGATTGGTATAACGTGTAACCAATGATTGTAAATAGTTAGGCTTAAAACAATAACGACATATACAAACGTGAACTATCTATATCAGACCATTTTGATATCCAATTTGGCAATGAATGCGATGGCGATGGAGTGGCGATGCTCGGAGTTTCTCTGGCGGATAGAAACCGCAAGGAATTATTTAACACAGAACATCGCTTGCAAAATCAGCACCTTGAAGTGGAAGTGGGCTGGTCATGTCTGCAGGAGGACCGACGATCGTTGCAGCAGACATGTGCTAATTTTTATTTTCTATTTTTTAATGTTTTGCCAGATACAAAAGTTAATTATTACAGAAATCATAGCGCCTACAAACGTGTAGGCTTTGCAAACACGCCGCCCGCCACGCCGCCGGCGCAAACAATCGGAGCTATCGCAATTATTTGTAAACAAACGGCGAGGCGCGAGCTGTCGGCTCATATTTTCACGTCCGTGACGTATTTGTATAGTACCTATCTGAAGGGCGACGGTGGAGTTTGTGGATTGAGATACTTCGCGCATTAATGAAATGAATAAAACGCAGTGTTGGCAGGCCTCCAACAAGGTGGACCGATCATCTGGTGAAATTCGCGGGTAGCAGCTCTGGTTGCGAGCAGCACACCAGTCGTTGTGGCGATCCAGTCCTTTGTCCAGCAGTGGACATCTTTTGGCTGAGATGATGATGCTGATGAACAGCGAAAACAAAGTTTGGATAAATAGTTATAGGAACGAAAAAAATGTTTTTACCGCCTCTTTGGTAAGGCTTGTTCTAAGTTTGCCTAACAAGGTACCGCATTCTCTATTGAAGAATTATAGTAAATACAAGCACTACCTGTACTTGTATAGGCCATATTATCAGTATGACAAAATTACAAACAAAAGTTTATACCTTACTAGTTGTCGCCCGCGACTTCGTTCGCGAAGACTACACTATCCCACAGGAACCTGTTACTGGGATAAAAAAGTATTCTATATCCTAGTCCGGGTCATTGTCTGTCTATGTGCAAAGTTTCATCCAAATCGGTTCAGCCATTTTCACGCGATGCGCGGTCAAATAAACAGGCAAACAGATTTCTACGAAGCAGGTGAAACGAATACCGTGTTTTAAAAAGCCAATACCTGGATGTTTTAAGTAGCGCAGGCCAATGTGTACCTAGAGAAATTTTCTTGCAAGATATTGTAGGAAAACTTAAGTAGAAGTCATGCAGTTAACCAAGTATCTACCTACTAAATATAGGTTCGTTTATTTGACCCAAAACCAATCAAATCAAGATTCTCGAAGACACGTATGATTAAAACCGAGTACTCAGCCTAGCTAGAGGGGTGCCAGCAGTAAATTGCTAGCCGGTAAATTGCCATCTGCTCGGTCGTCCGTCCATGATGGAATGGAAACACCTTCGAGGGGGTTGACGACTTTTGGACATGACACTATACTATAGGGAGGGAAAGCGTTTCCAGTGTCTCGACATTTTGTAACGATATCCTTATCGTAACAAAAAGTTATCCCTTCAAGAAAGTGGGCTATCGTTTCTTTAGTTAGATCAAAATTATCCGTCGCTAAGTAAGTACTTTTCTATAGAGCATAATTTTTTTTTTATAATCAGACCGTTAGTATGTTCGTATTTATAGAAAAAAATAAAAATACAAAACCTTTTTGATTTTTAAATTTTACCTGCTTCGACATTTATTTAGACAATACTCTAAATATAACGATGTAAAAATTCTTTCAGTTCACATACATAACATAATTGTGAAAAGAAAGATAAATATGTTTTTATTACCTTAAATATTCACCATCATACCTGCTACAGCTTAAAATATTCCTTCCCCAACCACAACGGAAATAGTATTAAAACAATTTACATAATTCACCGCATGTGCGTGTTCACACGATTTATTTAGTATAAAAGGCATGAAAAACTGGCGCCTGTAATATTATTTCCACAGGCCCGTCGCACCGGCCGAAGTGTGGATGGGTCAATTTGGATTATGCAACATTAACAACAACAACATTAACGCGCTAGCCGCTGCGCCATAAAGCTCCTCATTTTTATATTAAAATGCACAAACTACATTCGATTTACCTGTCCGCGCTGACTTTTGACACGGTCGTGTTCCACCGTTTATCGACATAGTATTGCCAACGTCAGACGAAGTTTGTTAACATCACCAGCGATAGTAAACATTAACTTCTAGTTACGGCCACGTTTACATAAAAGCCACTGGAGTTTATGTGATAGAACAGCTTGCGAGTTAATAACCGTCAATTTGCACAATTTTGAGTGCAGAAACGCTGATTCAGTTTAATTATTGAACATAATTATATTTTATTTTTATTTTATTTTGATGACACTGTTTACAATGATTGATTTATAACAATATTGTTAATAATGTCTGATAGGTGGCAAATATGCTACTAATAATTAGAGACATAGATAAAACAGTTAACAGTTCGTCAGGGTAGGTACCTAATTTTATTTGCCATACGATGAAGTTAACGAAAATACACATTTTAATTTCGCATTTGCATGACATTGCTTAAGTTAGTATGTGATAAGGCACCTACATTTAGTTAAATTTGTATCTATGTTGATTGTCATGTAAAGTATCAATAAAATAAAATTAATCAATGTACACCGAGCCCGAATATTTAAAATTGTCATTATTGAATATACTACAGTACAAATTTTTAATTTAATATTTCTATTGTGACGTCACATCAAAATAAACAAGTCTCAGCCCTAGTGGTTTAGTAACCTCTGTGTACTAACATTTATGATCACTGCTGCTTGCTTATGCCACGCCTGACGCGCATCACTTCACAAATATAAATATCATGATGATGATTTAACCATTGCATGACAAATTAAAGTTAATAATCATGACTTAGTAACTCTGCATAAAAGATCTGTGTGGTGCCGGGGATAAAGAATTGCACCACCCCATATCTTCCCGAGGGTGTCGTAAAAGCCGACTAAGGGATCATTCCAGAGGATGGGCAGCAGCATCTCTCTGAGGTTACTCTTAATCAACTGCGATCGCCAACCCGCCTGCCAAGCGTGGCGATTACGGCAAATACCCCTCATGGAGATCCATGGGGGAGGCTTTTGTCCAGCAGTGATTTAGCAATCGACCTTTGACGACGAACGACGAATCGACGAAGCTGGGGCAGCTGGATAAAACGTGAAGCAACACAATATTGAATCCGTTTTGAGTAGTACCGGTGAAACTTCGGTCGCCGCGGGGCGAGTTTCGATTTATATGTATGTAGCAATAAAATGATTTCAAGGGTTTGGGATACACTCTCCGCGGATGATTTCGCACAGAATTCGCGCACAAAGGTACGCGCGTCGAGGGAGGCTTTCGACTTTATGACAAATTCATCATTGTGTAATTTGTTACAAGTAAAATATAAGTATTGTACGAGTATACAAATAGATAGGTATTATACTTTATTGCAACGTTAGCAAAGTTAACATTAAAAATAATATTTTGCTTACTACAAATACATAGTTACAAATTTACAATAAAATGCCAAACGACTATAGATCGGTTGGAAAGAACTTAGGCAGTAGAATTATTATCAAGTAAAATATTTTATTTTTCCAAAAATAATATGTACGAGTATTGTAGAGTATGGCCCTAGCTCCAGCAGATAATGTGCACTGGAATTATTGTCTGATTTTAAGTGTTGGTTAAAATTTAAATTTCGTTACCTTTATAAACATTTACCAAACTTCGTAAGATGTCGAAAAAAGCCTTTTAATTAATGTTGTTTTTAATTCATGTTAAATACATGACGAGGGTTTTCAAAAAGCTATAAAATCACATTTTTAAAACTTTCTTTAAAATTATAATTAACAGTAAATAAATAACTACATTACTCCTGCTCCTGATACCAGTTACTAATACTCGTATCTAGTTACGATATCTAATTGGCCGATTTCAACCTTTCATTACAGTTCATTAGCTAAAAGCACAGAATGGATGTGTTGCTAATGTGGCGCGCGACGGGCGCTCAAACCCCCACCAGTGAGCACATCAGTCATCGGTCACGTTATTTTTACATGCGCCCGCGCATCTATTGAGTAACGGCCGGCATTGGCAGCCGCCAATCTGCCGTGTGTGACGTAGGTGCCGCAGTACCCTCAGATCGCGTAAACCTATAGTTTGTTAGTACATTTTTCCTTCTTTTGATTAAGTTGACACATTCAGCCTCAAATTAACGAATGGCGCGCACCACCAAAAAATGGAATTCCCTCTTAGCTCACGTATTTCCTCCTTCCCACAACATGGGGTCTTTAAACCCTTGTTTGTTGTGAAGAGGCAACTTGGGGCTCAGCAAGGTGAGGACGGCTAGTGTGGCACAACCCTGCTCCATTTAGCTGTCCTCGCATTTGGAATCTGCTTCTGCTTAACATTAAGCAGAGCAGATTTGCTAACTTCCTTAGGAGAAGGGTCGTTGCTTGTTGTGGGATGCGACGTGAGTTAGCACCTTCGCGGCGTCGCACATTCAGAATGGTTTGCAAGAGCTTGCGTTTAAAACTGACACGCCGCGTAACCTCCTCATCGGTCACAATGGGTAAATACATACAAACAAATGAATTGAAGGTAAGCAAATTCAAAACTAATAATGAAAAGTATACCTATAAGCGATACCGACCCGAGATATGCAACTTTACGCTGTTTAATGGTTCGCAAAAGCTTGCGTTTCTAGCTGATATTGATACGTCGCATTGTTGAATATGCGTATATACTTACTCGCAGTACATAAGTAGTAAAGTCAGAACTGATAATGAGCCGTACTTATATAAAGCGATGGCAACCCAGAGATGCAACTATACTCTGTTTAATAGTTCGCAAAAGCTTGCATTTCTAGCATACACGTCGCATTTGTTGACGAAGCGTATATAGTACATAAGTAGTAAAGTCAGAACTGAAATAAGCAGTATATAAGCGACTCCAACCCAGATATGCAACTATACGCTGTTTAAGGGTTCCGCGCTGAATTTCGAAAATTTACGTGTTTTTAAGTCACCGGTGCTAGGCGCTGAATAGGTCATATACATTAAAAGGACTAGTGTAAATTAGCTTGATCCTTTCACAAGGCCATGGTTGTCTTGGAATTTGAAACAAATACCCAGAAACTGCATGAAAAATACGTAAAAGTAATGATATCTAAAAACGTATTTCTTCAGAAACTTTGTAAATATAGCACATGAAACAATAATCCGGAATCAAAATGTTTGTATTGATATTCCGCAGGCCACTGTTGTCTTATATTTAATTTAAAAATATGAATATGAAAATATTAAGACTTTTATTATTTTTTACCCAAACGCCTATGATTTTACGAAAGTAAACATTGCTCCAATTAAATCACCAGCCTAGTGTATAGATATTAGTGTGCGTGCGTATTCGTAGTCGTGCGCCGTTGTCACAACCCTGCCACGCGCCGCTCGCTCGCTATCCTAAAGAAACTTGAAACTCCCAGTTTTGCGTCCGCGCTGCACCCCTTAATGGTTCACATAAACTGCGTTTCTAGCTGACTCCTCGCATTGTTGACTATAAATATACATAAGTAGTTAAGTCAAAACTGATAATGAGCAATGTATAAGCGGCGCCGACGATGAATCACGCTCGCATCGCCCAGATAACACGTAAACTTGCTAGGAGCGTCTCTTATCTAATTAACTGTAAGCGATCATCAATCACGCCGGACGCACAGACGCGGTACAAAATGTGCGATTTGTCAGTCGCTTAGGCCGCGTCACGCCGTTTAGGCCTAATCACGCTGCGCCACTGTAATGTCTTTATAAGAAAATAAGAGCAAGTATTGCAAAGCAGCGCTAGTAAAAGTATAAAATAAATAAATATTAGACAACATCGCATACATTGCTCTGGGTGCCTAGTGCGAGTTTCATTCGCCATTCGATCGCGTTAACGAAAACGAGAATCATCATCATCATCATCATCGTCATTATCATCATCATCATCATCATCGTCGTCATCATCATCAGCTCATTTTATGTCCCCACTGCTGGGGCACGAGCCATTTATAAGAATGATAAAAAATCATTCTTTTTTTCATAATTAAAGGAGGCAAACGAGCAGGCGGGTCACCAGAGAGTCGACCGCATAACTCTCTCGCTTTCGATCGCTTTGAAGGCGAGGCGAGGAGGAGGCGTCATCTTGTCATTTCGAAAGCTATATGAAAGCAATATCAAAAGCTATAGGCTATAGCTTTCGATATAATTCGATACTATATTTCGATATTATATTAGAAAGCGAGGCGAGGGCCTCGCTTTCAAAGCGATCGAAAGCGAGAGTGTTAGGCTGTTGGGGGGCTGATGGGAAGTAATCTCCGCTGCCCATGGACCGCAAAACCAAAGTAATCGCAGATGCGTTGCCGGCCTTGAGAAAGGAGTTGGATCTTGAGGAGGAAGTAGGAATTGGGACGTGGGAGGGGTTAAAGATGGGCCTCCGGTACTTTCTCTCACCAGACGAAACACAACGGCAACGAGTGCCATTGTTTCACGCCGATATTCTGTGGAGGGTGGTATTACGCCGGGCGAGCCGGATTCTATTCTATTAGAATTAGGAAAGATACTAAACAATATTAGTAATTTGCTGTTCTCATACAGTTTCTATGAAGAATATAGGCAATTTTGATAAAAGTAACTTGTTGAGTATGGACGACCTTTTCAGATTTTATAGGTGGTTTATAAGTTTTTTGCAGGATACTCAATTAGGTCACTATCACGGTCAAACATCAATGACTAACACACACTATCTATCTGTCTTTCACTGAATCAATGACATAAGAATAAATTACTAACGTGTCTACGTAGACTATAGACATAGTCATGTTTACCATTATCTTTCGAATTAGAATCAAGAAAAGTCATTGAGTCTGTGGAAATTTCGACCTAATTTCGTTCGCGTGCTATTCTTTCCTTAGCAGAGTAATTAGTGCTCTCATTGCATTAAACATCGTCGATTTTTCCCACGAAAACGCCGACGAACTGGCTTAAATTTTTTGGATATTGTCCAACGACAGTAATTATTCTGAGATAACACAATAAGTATTCTTATTGGCAGCGTTGTTTGTTATAAAAAGAACGTATATCACCACCATATCACCGGCTCACTACATGTCCCCACTGCTGTGGCACAAGCCATTCGTGTGGATGGGTAGGGAGAACGGGCCATAAACCACCACGCGGGCCCAGTGCGGATTGGTGGTTGTTAACGACTGCTAATGCAGCCGGGACCAACGGCTTTACGTGCCTTCCGAAGCACGGAGGAGCTCGAGATGATACATTTTTGGTCACCCATCCGATGGCGGGCCTTTGCGAAAGTTGCTAAATCTTAGCAATCACAGACCGTGCGAGTTAATTAGGGGGAATTCGAGCTGCTGTTTAAAAAAAAATTGCGCGAGAACAACAACAACCGTCGGTTACGTTAATTAAAAGGTGAGTAATTACGAGGGTTTTCTTAAAAGTACTTATTGTTTTAGAAGATTGTTAAGTTCGTCGAAGCACTAACTAATGGGTAGGCCATTAGTAGTTAAAGCTTACGGCAGTGAATGTTGATTATTTGGCACAAACAAACAAGATTTCAACTCTTCTTCTCTTCAAAATTTTGTATTGAAAATATTTTTATCTAGGTCTTGTTTTGTATTGGTAAAGAGACTCACGACGCGACGTTCCTCTGCTGGGCTCTCACCTTGTCACATAAACAATGGCACCAGCGAAGATCAGGTCACAACATAACATACACTGGGTCATAAACATACGCTGGCCCATATCAATGGGTGGCATGACAGCAATTTCTTTCACTATCAGCAGCTTCCGGCTGCTCTTTCTATATATTTATGTACCTAAAGACAGTATGCATTCATAAACTGTTTAATTAGAATTTGTGCGTGTCCTTGCTCGTTTCAAGCGACGACAAATTAACCACAGCCGACCAACAAAAACTATATAAAATCATATCTATCTCTCTGTAAAATGCTTCGGTTTGAACGTTATGAAATGACAATAACAACCAAAAAACACATGGAAACAATAAGTTGGTTGTTTATAAGATTATTGGTTAGGATTGTGTTGTGATGTGCCGTTCTTCGAAATCCAGGCCTACACAAGTCATGCTAAAACTCGCGATCAAATAAGCCACGAAACTTTATTGCCATTCCATCCAATATAAATTCCGTATTGAAATGGCATCACTTTTACTAGTTTGCATGTAGGTATACTGCCCTACATGCGCCAACAGTGAATTAAATTTTCCACTTGATTTTGAACTTTACACCGTTTCGTGAAGACGTAAAATATTATATTTTTGCAAGTTGGTATAATTTCTGACAGAATACCTAGTAAGTAGCTGTCGGTATTTTTAAACTTTTTTTATAGAATAAAGACGGGCCCGTCTTAGAATTTACACTAACGTAATGCACTTACGCAATGTATTTTCAAGAACTTAATAACATTTGTAAAGTTGCCTAACTGCCTCAGTCAAAATCAAGAATATAAGGATACTTACCTAATAGTTTTCAAACAAAATTTAAACTCTAGAAGAAGATCATGCCTTTACTTTTTTTAGATTTCTTATTTTTCTCTTTTTAAGGGTGGATTCGACCAAGCGAGAGTAAATTTTATTCTGAGATGAAATCGTCAGTTATTCGAGAGTAAATCGAAATTTCGTTTTACCACGCACTATTCACGGAGTAGCTTGCCTATTCGGGAATAGTCACTACACCACCGTCCAGCGTGGAATAACAGAGATAATCCGAGAGTATTTTAATGGCGTCCGCGTATGACATTGACATTCGACTTTGACAGCTACATTTATGCTCTAGACGACAAAATAGAGTTGTCAGGACTTTTCCTTTTAAATAGTTCGTTTGTAGAACAATGGCCATTGGCCGGATAATACGTTCATTCACCATTCACATGCTATTCACTCAATAATGAAGAATAACAATTCCAAGAGTACCTAACTAATCTGTGGATTGCGTGGATAAATGACCATTCCTTTAGAATAAAATCGTGGAATAGATATGTATTTATTCTTGGTATAGTTAATTTCGTATAAATTCGTTTGGTCGAATCACCCTAGGCCATTTAAATTAATAGATTATAATGATTTTAATTAGGTACTTATTTTATAAAAGTTGACTTCTTAGCTTAGTTTTAGTGGGCATTAATGATAACATAATTTACAAAAAAAATGTCATAGCCGTGCAGCTATGTTCTTTTAAAATTAATGACAAACAGCATATAAACGTTTACGTTTAAAGAAATTTATTATTAAAAGAGTCGATAACAGTCACTCTTACATGACAACTTCTAAACGTTAAAAGCTCATAACATTATAAGCTAGTAATACAAATTTTCATCAATTCACAATTCACACTTCAAACATTGAGAGTTTCTGTTTAAACAAGACGTTACTAAAATATTTTTCCCAACAGTAACCTCCCACACATTAGAAAATGTACTCAAACCCCACTGCGCACAAGATTCAAAATTCCCCAACAACGATATTATTAGTATAGTGTTCAAATAGACGTATGGGCCATTTAAAAATAAATGAAGTGAGACGATTCGCGCCAAGAGGACGGGCGCTAGCTCATCAGCGACACTGCAAATTAATTTATGGCTACGGGAACGCGCGTGTCCGGTTAACAGACCACGTGTGGTGCACACCTGGACCACACTGTGGTCTTAAGTTTAAAAATTATTAAACAGTTCAAAAATGAGGCCATATTATAGTTCATTTTTTTTTTGTTTTTTTCATGGCTTGGTGTGCTAGATTCGGTCAATGTTAAAGCCCTGAGAATTTTAAAACGGTGTCGTTCAACTGTTTTGTTTCGTTTGCCAATTGTCATTGATGCTTAAAAATATAATTAAAACTAAACGCAACATTCTGTTCGAAATTTGAAAAGAAGTATTTTTTTGAAGCTAGCATACGTTTATTATTGAAAGAAGTAGCAGACTTCTGAACTGAACTAAAATAAACTACTGCAAAAAACCGCAGATTTTTTCGCAGGAATATCTGTATCTCAAGATGGTTTTACCAACACAGACCCGTTATCCGCGAATGTTTACCGAAACACCATTATAGATCATCAGAGGCATTAAGAATGCATACAGCACAACAAAACAATATATTTCTTCTTTTTCATAGTACAAGTATAAAGATAGCGTTGCACTAAGTGTTTGATAAAAATAATTAAAAACACGTTATCACGAAACAATAAAAACGAGCAAAGTCAGCTCATAAAACTAATCGTCAGCCGCTAAAAAACAATCCCTCTATGCGAAATTTCCAGAACCAGGTCAAACGGTTCTCAGAACGATAGATTAATGATGTCTGCCAACGTAATATATAACACAACGTAATATAATAAAGGAGTCTCTCGGGACGGAGCTGAAGTAAGTCTCAAAGTAGACCGCACTCATAATGTGGAAATAAATGATAAGCTAAAAAGAAAGGGTCAGAAATCGATAGTTACGTGGACACACTAAGCCAAGAGAGCTGAGCTCTGGCGGATAGGGGAAAAGAAAAACATCAGAAAACAAAGCCGGCCCTTAATGCTCTTTGAGGACGACGAGTGGCCAGAGAGGGCTTGACCCTTTAGGGTCATCTCTCGCTCAAAAGGACACCGCTAATTAGTACCGATTTTTTTATGGTATCAAAACACGATATTGAGAGTTGCTTCCTTTTGATGTTGCTCCTATTGAGCCTCTAATAATATCCGCCCTTTTGGTCTATTGAGTTAGGACATTGAAGTAGTTTGCCTTAAGCAGCGTTAACTATTAATTAAAATATAACGTTCTATTTTTAAACAGAACGAACGTTCTATAATTATATTATACTAGTGGTCGCCCGGTGGTCGAAATTCGACCGTAATTTTATTAAGGCTGCACGGATTGTATCCTAAGCAATGAAAAATTAAAAATGATAGAATGTGAGTTTGGATTGGCATTGACAGATATCGGCCGCATTAGAGACAAACAATATGTGTGTGTCAAATACATGGTAGTGTGTGTAATGTTGTTTTAATGAATTTCATATGCATAATTAAAAAAAAAAATATCATTCCAATAACCTTCTCTTTATAAACTATAAGTGTGCGAAATTGCATACTCCTCCGTCCGCGCAATTTCGTAAAAACGGGTACAAAGTTTTTGCTTCATATATTAATATATAGATTCTTTATTTATTTTTAAATGGATCATACGTCTGTTTTGACATTACATTTATAATTTTGTAGTGTCTGTTATATTTACCATAAAGTTATCATAACTTGCTATCATCGGGTGACATGAAAGCCAGGAATTTAAGGAATATACTAGTTACTAGAATATTACACTTGTTATTAAAATATAATAGAATAGAAAACCATTTATTCAGTATCACAAAATCACATTCATACAATAAAACATTCATAATTTAAGAAACATGGTATATGAAACTGAAAAGGCATCTTCTCAGCCATTATTAATGCTACTACGCTTCCGTAGATGCCCAATAAAGACTTTTAATTAATTAATTAATTATAAAAGACCCCTATTGAATGAATACCGAAGTGAACATTCGAAAAAGAAAATTTACATTGTATATACAGCGAGACAACATAATATGTTGTTATCGAAACTTTAAGCGAACGCTAAACATTGAAAGGTCATTTAAAGGTTATAAATGTGTCGTACAAGAAATGCAAAAGGAAAATTTTCAAAAATCCGTTTCTCTAATCTGTCGTCGAGAACTCCAGCCCTACGCCGATTGGACATCACGCAATCGTTAGGCCCCGCTCGCCACAAAGGTGAGCGAAAAAACCCACATTTAAAAAGGGAGTGGCGAAATCAAAGGAGGTCCATTTAGGCTTATTACACGCTCGACGGGGGTCGGTCGGCAAAAACCTCTTGTTTCTGTCGCGCCAGGGGAAATGGGCGGTTGTGCCCCCGGACGACAATTAAAAAGAGTGCCATATTGTCCCATCCGATGTCCCAATCGGCGTTAATATAGACGTTCGAATTGCACTCAATACTGGAAGCTTTGTTTTGTTTTGAGAGAATAAAACGAGAGGCATTTGTTTTTTTCTACTAATTGTAGGATTTATTGTAGTTTTGCTATATTGTCCTATTCGATGTCCCAATTATTATTGGCGTTAATATAGACGTTCGAAATGCACTTAATACTGGAAGCCGAGCGACTTTGTTTTGTTTTGGAGAGAGTAAAAACGAAAGGCATTTGTTTTTCTACTAATTGTTGGATTCATAGTAGTTTTGCTATAGTGTCCTATTTGATGTCCCAATTGGCGTTCGAATCGTACTCTTTGCCATGTCTTTACTATCGTTTATCATGGGCAGTGAGGACTGTAATGAACACACGAATTGTTAAACGTACAATTTGGTAAAAAGAGTTTAAAAATTCTTTGTAGACTTCTTGGCTGCAAAGTACAACGTCCTGTTAGCAGTTTGGTTTTAAAAAAATAAAATTTGTTTTTGCCGAATATTAGTGTGAAATATTGGTAAGTTAATTGAAAAAAAAAAAACAACGCAACGTCACTTTCAATATCATTTGAGAAGTACCGCGTGAGGTTTTAACAAAGTCCCACTTACACTGAACATTTTATTTTACAGTTTCTTTTTCTAACTTTGACACTTGCTAATATGTAAAACGCACGAAGCTATTCAATGTATGTATGTAGCCTGGTACCTACAGCGATTGCTCTTCCAATTTCAAACGTTTATTAAGCTCGCAACGTCTCTCAAACGGTATTATTACGAGTGCAGATTCCCCTTACATTGTTACAAATCATACTTGGTGCCCAAAAGGTTGCTAGCAGCAACGCAAGTTTCCGCCAGGGGAAATTACTAAAGTCAGAATCGCAAGTTTTATTCGTCGCTCCCGGGCCGCGACACAATTTACTTAACAACGAGAGGTCGCCCCGGCCACCGGGCGGGTGTTACACAAGTATCGCTCATATGTTGTATTCAAATAAGATACAATGTAGTAAATCTATTATTAGAGTCGTTGTCAAACCAAAATCTGCTACGTGCAGTTCTTGAGATTTCAAGGTATCCATGGCGTTTCAAACTTTCGTTTCAAAAACCTTTCATGAATTAGGTGCCAAAAAATGTTCGGTACATGCTATAATAATGATATAGTACGTGGATGACCGAGCTTTGCTAAGTATTTTTTTTACGGATAAAATGACGTTTTTTAAAAATGAAACCTAGCTAGATCGTTTTATCGTCTCCGAAACCCCCTGCATACTAAATTTCATGAAAATCGTTGGAGCCGTTTCCGAGATTCAGATTACATATATACAAGAATTGCTCGTTTAAAGGTATTAGATTATTATGGCATAATAATAAATCTAAACCTAAATCTCAAGTCTTGACATTTATTTATAAACATTGGGATTAGAACAATGCAACAAGGTATGAATTATCTCAATAATATTATTTGTTTGTCCAGTAGGCGGAGGAGCTTTATTTCATATGGGAAGGTGTGTGCCCGAAACTGTAGGCCGTTTATAAACTGATGTATACTTAGTATCTAGTAAATTGCCAAACTAAGTTCTTACTTACAACATATTGCGGATGCCATAAATAATTATTGACATAGCTCAAGACCATGTTAAAGTGTCTTGAAGTTTAACATTTTTGACAGTATGTATTATGTGAAAACCTTATTTTGAAAATGTTGACTACTATCTATGTAATCTATCGTAATAAAAGAAACCAAAAGTTTAATTTGTAGCATTACCAATAGATACCTACCGACATTTCAAACAATATTATCTCAGATTAATAAAAAAACTTAATATAATCGTTGGGCCTTTGGGAAATCATCTAACTAGTGACACACAACGATCGCGAATAAAGCCTTGGAATATTCAATAGGAAAATATTACCCAATCTCTATTAATGTCGCCATGGAATATTACATCCCCGCCCCCCACCCCTCCCCGCGCCCCGCAGGGGGATTCAAGAAGCTCTCTGGCAACTTTTAAAAGTTCATTCTCGTCGTCCGGTCCATTAGTTTGGGACGATTTTTCTCCCAACTTTCGGGTGGGGCAGCGTCCTTTGGTTTTAAGAGATGAAAATACACAGGGATCAGAGGGATTTCTCGCGATTACTTCCAGATGGACTGACCTACGTGAGAAATTGGAACTGTCAGAATCACGAGCTGCAGAAAACAACGCCGCGCCGACATAGTGGACAAAGAGCCCTTTGTTACACCAGAGAAAATAAACAATTGCCATAAACAAAATCGTGTTTGTATGCTAGCTAGCTGGGTGTTTCAAAATGTATTTTTGTTTCGGTGTGCAAGTAGTTTGATTATCTGCAATAAAATTTGTTCCTGTTTACTTTAATATCTACCTAATTGTGTAAATCACCATTACAAATGCACTCGCTGTTTTGACAATTTGTTATCCATAAACTGTGTTAATCAGATTTATGGAACCGTGGGCCGTTTTACTACTCTAAACGTAATGATCGCAAAGGATGAAAAGTGCCAACTAAAATGCATCAAAAGTCGAGCCTTTTATTAGATCCCAGAGATATTGTCGACAAAACGTCTTTGTTTGTCAGCTTAAATGAATGCTTTTGGCAGCATTCTTGCCTTACCCGCTACCCGCTGTACATCCAGCGTCCACCACAATGGAGGGACCGGCATGTCAGTCGGTGTTTGCGTAAATCCTTTCTTCGGGAGCTGTAATATTCGAGGCATGTTGTGAAGCCTATTCAAAAAGGATCGGGAGCATCGTAGCGGTCACACACAAGTTGTGGGTAATTCTCCAAAGTCATGTAGAAAAGTCGGTGTCGCCGCATCTCCCTGTTACATGGCTGATGTCAGGCGTATTGTTGTACCTTTATCATTACTTACAGGATAATTGATGTAAAATTAAAATTTCTTTATTCATGTTAAGATTACATTTAAGCTTTCAAAAATAATCTCCGCCATGGTTTTGTTAGTCGACTTTGTGCTGAGAACAACTGGCGCGTTTCATTTATGCCTTTCTTAGACAACCTCAAACACAATATTATTTAGAATATATCTATAAACATATGCTAAAAGCGAAATGGTTTTAATCTATACCAATATTATAAAGAGGAAACCTTTGTATTTTTGTATGTATGTATGTTTGAAACTCAAAAACTACTGGACGGATTTAAAAAATTCTTTTACCATTAGAATGCTACATTAGCGCTGAGTAACATAGGCTATATTAAAAAAAATTAAATAAAATACTAAAAACGACAATTTAATTTTTCAATACAAAATGATTTGTTTGTTTTGTTGTCATGGAAACCATTGATATATATTTAACTCAATGATGGAAACTGTCAAAGCGGTACGAAGTCCGCTGGGTCAGCTGTATACAATAAAACTACTGTAATGATTTTAAAATCAAACGCTTGATTCTTTGAAATAAAGTAAATTGCTGAAGGAGCTGGCTCGTAGTCTTCTTCCATCTCGTTGACACAAAAAATAAATATTGTAATTTTTTAAAAACGCTCTAAAAATGCCAATTGATCTGTGATTTGCTTTTCGTGAGCAGTTCGCGTAAACTTTAGAAAAATACATGTTTTTCAATATATTGCGCTGCGCTGCTTTCCTAACAATACCATGTTGGGCACGTTAAAGTAATCCCAATATATTTTCATGTAGAAACTCGTTGTAAACCGATACAGACCACGATTTCAATCCGCAGATACGTGAACAGACTGCAATGAAGCTGATATATGGATACTTCTATTATGCTCATCGACCAGTCTAACGAGACCCTCCCTACAGTGAACATTTCCATTCTGACCTTTGAAGCTTACAAGGCTACTGGGGATCTCGATTACATTGTTATAGAAGGTTACTACCTAACTCTTGTTAGGATAATATCAGGGATAGTGTTCGGCTAAAGTTGTCTTGAAACTGAATGAGGCTCGAGGGCTCCGTCTAATATAGTTCAGAGGAGTTACCTCATTAGAATGGAACGTTTAGTAACAAACTTGAGAAAATTAATGAATGTCTTAATCAATAGAAAGTTCTAGGTAAATTGAACTGGTCAGTTAAGCTTCAAGAGATTTTGTTTTTTAACCTTTGTCTGACAATGGACGATTCTTTGCTGATTGAAGAGTTTTGTACTCGTATTAGTTTCGAGGTTTCGTAGTCATCATCATAATCACATTATTTAAAAAAAAACCCGGCCAAGTGCGAGTCGGACTCGCGCACGAAGGGTTCCATACCATTATCTATAAAAATATTTCAAGTTTCTACCTGTTATCGTTATTAAGACCGAGAAAAAAAATGGAAAAAGTCACGTTTGTTGTATGGGGGCCCCCCCTTAAATATTAATTTTATTTTAATTTAGTTATTTATTTTTGAAGTGAATAATATAACTCAATATTCTGTGAATATTTCAAGCGTCTACCTGTTGCCGTTATCAATATCGAGCAAAAACGAGCAAAAAAATCACGTTTATTGTATGGGAGCCCCCTTAAATATTAATTTTGTTTTAATTTAATTATTTACTTTTAAAGTGAATAATATAACTCAATATTCTGTGAATATTTCAAGCGTCTACCTGTTGCCGTTATCAATATCGAGCAAAAACGAGCAAAAAAATCACGTTTGTTGTATGGGAGCCCCCTTAAATATTTATTTTCTTCTGTAGTATTTATTGTTATAGCGGCAACAGAAATACATACTGTGAAACTTTCAACTGTCTAACTATCACGGTTCATGAGAGATGAGCCTGGTGACAGACGGACAGACAGACGGACAGACGGCGGAGTCTTAGTAATAGGGTTCCGTACCCCTTTTGGGTACGGAACCCTAAAAAAGGCGAAAATATAGTAAACATAGCATATTGTGCAAAGAAATAATGTTGTGTAGACTTATTTAGCCCGCTCTTTTCCCCAAAAATGGTACGAGATTGTATTCCGCTTGTGGATTTTAAACACATTATTGAATACTTTGTGGGATATAAAATATGCGTAAAATTAATGCATATTAAGTGTATTATTGGTACTGTGAAAATTTAATCTCAGATGACAAATTTTAGTAAGCAAAAAAGTATACAGCCTGTACTATGCTAAATATAGATGTTTGTAAATAAATAAGTAAATAGCTTATTATAGTGTCACACTGCTAGGCAAAGGTCTTCATCTTTGAAATCAAGTCATCATTACAATGGATTGGTAGGGGCTTACGGCCAGTTTCAATAACCTATCCTCAGCAAGAGATAGGCTTACTAGAGCTTTGTTGCTTAGTTATTTCTGTTAATTATCGGAAAATAACAGCGGTTGCTTGGTAACTAAACTAAGATCGGCCTATCTCTTACCAGAGAGATAGGTTATTGAAATCGGGCGTTAGACACCACGCTTGCCAAATCCCGATCCGATCCGAACCTCTCGGAGTAGGGCACGGGGACATGCACTAGCGTGTGATGCCGTTCCCTCTAGAAAATCTCTGATGCAGTGATTCGTTTCGTTTTCGTGATTTCTCGCCGCTCCCAAAAAAGCTGGGTGAAGCTGAAATGAGCAGTTCAGCAAACTCACTCAAAAAAAAGGTTGTCAAATCAGCATTTGCTGGTTCGTGATCTATCACAAATCCAATGTATGTATTGAAATGCAGGCTGCAAACGAGATGCTATAATGTAAAAGGATGCAGATGCAATGCAGGCGAGCGCAATTAAAAAATGTAAAAATGAGTTGTCAAATCGACTTCTAATTAAACATTAAAATTACATATAATTGTCAAGATAAAGTTCATTCGTCGAAGGGCGGCTGGCGATCGTGATCTGGGTCTCAGTTATTGCCGCGTCTGTTCTGTTATATTTTATTATTTATGGGTAGGCGTTTAATTTTTTCACTGTATTTTATAAGTATTTAATTCAGCTTCAGTGGAGCAATTAGCACTTAAAAATAAAAAAGTTATATTTTATTAACTAACTATATCTATGCAGAATGTCATGTACGTGCATCGTACACCCGAGCTAATATGGAAAAATCTGAAACACACTGCCCGAGCCCGACCGACGATATCGGACAAAGCGTTTAGCCACACGGCCACCGAGGCGTTAGTTAAGATATATAGATGATAACGTTATTATTAAAGAGTGTCAGGTAAATATTATATTAACGCCATCTTACTTTGTTATAGTCAGGTGTACCAGTCTATGTAGGTATCTTAATATTTGATAAGTTCCCAAGTGACATAACCATAATAACGAAACCGCATTAGCGTGCTCAAGAGCAAGACTACAATGCTGTAATGCTAAAGTGACTACAAAGTAGATTATGGTTCATCTCAAACCGCTCACGACGCGTGGTTCAGTTGTCGGTCAATTTTTGTTTGGAATTAACAAACGGCTAATCCGGGAATACTCCTTTATACAGCTTATACTCTTCGTTTGCTTATATTGTTGTATATTTTTGCTTGTAGTAGGGTTCATTTTATATATGTCATCTTACTTTGTTGTAGTCAGGTATACTTTACCGGTGTATGCTGTACTTTTTTTAAATCAATTTTTTCATGGTTTTTTTTCACATTATGTGAAGGTGACAATCTCATCGTTTCCTGTTCACAAGACTTATGTAAGTAGTAGGCATGAGTTCGATATATCAAAACGTAACCAAAAACGGATATGAGCCCTATATCATATCATATCGATATGGGAAACTTCATAACCGATATAAGAAAAACTAACACCGAATCGAAAACCAAAACTGCAAGAGAACGCGATATGAAAAAACTCTATACCGTCACTGTAACTAATATCACCATATCCATGGAAAACTGAAACTACTGCACAACTCCAAATGTTTTGATATTCGCATCTTCCCTTTCTAACTAAGCATAATGTTAACGGGTGTAAATGAGACGAAGCGAATATTCGCCACTACTTTGATATGCAATGTTGTTTCATTTGGCTTCGCACTTTATAGTCATAGAAATATGACGTAATTTGGAGTTGTGTTGTCTATCGTTTTCAGTTTTCTGTAAAACTAGTTATGCGTATTAAAAGCAAAACTAGCAAACTGTCTTACTGATATCGATATCTGAAAACGGTTTTCGATATCGATATGAAAACTGAATATCGGTTGCGTAACCGTTATCATAGAATACCGAAAACGCCCATGTCTAGTAAGTAGTACCCTAATATTTGAAAGTTCCCAAGCGACATAATCATAATAACCAAACTGCATCAGTTTGCTCAAGACTACAATACAGCGCCAAAATGACTATGAAGTAGATTATGACTCATCTCATTCCGCTCACGGCGCGTGGTTCAGTTGTCGGACCACTTTTTGTTTGGGATTAACAGACGGTTAATCCGGGAATACACCTTTATGCAGCTTATACTCTTCCTTTGCTTATATTGTTGTTATTTTTTGGTAATAGGGTTCATTATAAACAGCATCATACTTTGTTGTGGTCATGTGTACCGGTCTATGTAGGTATTTCAATATTTGATAAGTTCCCAAGCGACATAATCATAATAACCAAACCGCATCAGCTTGCTCAAGACTACAAATACAGCGCCAAAGTGACTACAAAGCAGATTATGACTCATCTCATCCCGCTCACGGCGCGTGGTTCAGTTGTCGGACCACTTTTTGTTTGGGATTAACAAACGGCTAATCCGGGAATACTCCTTTATGTTGCTTGTACACTCTCTGTTTATTTGTTGCTAAGAGGTTTACATAATTAAAGTTTACTAAGGATGCAAGCAAAATAAAGTTCTCATCAAATATGCCTGCTACAAATCTGTTTGATGATTTGCATATAAAAAGCTCTGACTCAATCACTGACTAACTAATCAGTAACCACAGATTAAATAATGATTAACAGCTCAAACCTAAAAAGCTTAAATTTTACAAAATTTTAGTAGTTTTTTTTTAAAAAGAGTTTTCAATAAGAAGCACATCTTCCCACTACAACCGGAATAAAAAACGGCTGAACGTGCCTCCCCAAGCATGTAAAGCTCAATATATTTTAATTTGGTCACCCATCCATTAACCCGGCATTAAGAAAGTTGCTTAACTTACAATATCGCCAACTTGAACACCCAGCTTCTACCCCATTGATTTCGATAAGGACTTAACAAGTTATATTAACGCTAAGGAGTCGACCGAAGCGTGACCCGCGGATGATCGATGGACCGGGCCGGACCGGACCGGACGGGCCCGTTCCGGCCGGCATGACCGCCTGACACCGCATCTAAACGCGTTCGAGAAATGCACACATATAGACAACCTATCAGGGACATCGAACCTCGCAACAGCTGCGCTCGGACTGCTCCGAGCTGTTCTGAGATTCATTATCTGTGTAAGGGGTTTATGTGTACGTTGCTCGAGCGCGGTATGTATTGGGTCCTTAACTATGAAATTGAATTTTTTTTCTCACTCATTGCTAAGTGTATTTACTTTTAAAACTAAATAATGGTTAAATGTTTAAATAATTTTTAACGCAAATTTTGTTGCGAACAAATTACAAAAACACAAATGTTGAAAAAAGTTGGGCTGGTTAGAACCACGATAGCTCAATTGGAAGAGCACCTGACCCGGAATGTCAGAAGGGTGCAGCTTCAAATCCTGCTCGTGGAAATTTTTTCAACATTTGTGTTTTTAAATACTGGTTGTTAATATTATACCTACACATTTAATTATGACTATGTTACTTAGGCGTCAGTAATAATATTGATTTTTAGTATTGAGTTATTATGGCAAAATGTTTTTTTTTAAATTATTATTTTTTTGTTAGCGGAATTGCCCTTATCTTTCATTGTAGCTTTGAAGGGACTTGTTTTCTTTTACTTTTTAGGTCTGCTATATTTAACTAGTGAAAAAACACACAGCCCTACAATTTTTATAGTGTTAACATAAATTGATGCTAAGAAAAATATAATTTTATAAAAAATCTTTATACAAAACGACAATTTCATAGGTAAGGACCTAATATAATGCTAACCTTTTGCAGTCTTCTTATTTGGTGCCGCTTGCGACGCCCCTCTCCTATCCTAATCGTGAACCTAACAAGTCTTTACGACAAGGAATAATCTACAAACTTATAGAATAACTTTTGTGACAGAGAGGGTGTTTATGAACAAAAGCACAATGTGCTCTCGTTCATAAACATTCAACCATTTTATTATTGCTAAAAATATTATACAGCGTGGGAAGGAGTATACCGACAAATTGAAACCAAGGATTCCTGGTGGTATTACGAGTAAATTATGTTATATCAATATGGGTCTAAAACTGCGTAATTAACTTACTTTATTTTTAGAACAAAAATAATAATTATCGACAGTACTTCCTTGTAAACAAAACCTAAGTTCAAAGAGTGAAATAGAAAACGTCAAACTTCACGAAAGACTCCGACAAAATACGATAAACGACGAATGAAGTCAACGTCAGTGTGAGACATTGATTATTAATTATTACTATGTACTTGTGTGAAGGTGTGTGTGATTACGTCAAATAGTTAGGGCGTGTTACCCTTGAGATTTTTTGAACTTGTGAATTACTTAAAAAATTAATATCTCGAAAATTAGGCTTTACTGGCCCATGTTTATATTACTTTTTTTTGTCCAAATAGGCATTAGAATCTTTGGTTATAATTTGTCGGTATACTCCTACCCACGCTGTATATACTAATATTATAAAGAGGAAAGCTTTGTATTTTTGTATGTATGTTTGCAACGAATAAACACAAAAACTACTAAGTAGACCGATTTAAAAAATTCTTTCACCATTAGAATGCTACATTAGCGCTGAGTAAGTATATATATAAAAAAAAGAAATGCGGTACGAAGTCCGCTGGGTCAGCTAGTCCTAAGTAAAGTTTGAGCGAACAAGACATATTGGAATAAAACACTTTATGAAAGTAGGTCAGAAGTTAAGGAGGGTCTGATTCCCAGTACATATTTTAGTTTGGTATAATTTAGTGATAGGGGCTTATTTGAAATTCACCTGGTTAGCTACCTACCACTATCTTATCTAAGACAGACATGGATATAAGATAGCCAGTGCCTCAGTAGTTGAGCGTTTCGGGTGAAGTGTATCATATCTAGTACATCTTTGGCTTTGCAATAACTTAGCATCAGATGAGCATATGGCAAAGCGCTTGTAGAATTAAAAATAACAGGTAGGTATATGTTTGTGTGTAGTGTTTCATTCTAATGTGTAGTCTTTGCGTAAACTTAAGTTCAATCAATACCATTAAAAACAGGCCAAGTGCGAGTCGGACTCGCGCACGAAGGGTTCCGTACTTTATGACGTATTAAAAAACTACTTACTAGATCTCGTTCAAACCAATTTTCGGTGGAAGTCTGCATGGTAATGTACATCATATATTTTTTTTAGTTTTATCATTCTCTTATTTTAGAAGTTACAGGGGGACACATTTTACCACTTTGGAAGTGTCTCTCGCTTAAACTATTCAGTTTAGAAAAAAATGATATTAGAAACCTCAATATCATTTTTAAAGACCTATCCATAGATACGTATAAACGTATGGGTATGACGAAAAAAAAATTTGAATCATACATTACTTGCGCGTAATATAGGATATATTTTACTATGAAAAAAAAAATTAGCTTTTAGAAATACCAAATCAATGTGGACGTCGTCGCGGGTAAACTGCTAGTTATGTATATATGTAGACTTCAGACAACTATGTATTATAATGTATACTACGATGAAGCTACGTTATTGGAGGAGGTATCTGCTATCGTGCGGTGTGCCGTACGGCGCGGCGGCCGGCCGGCTATTCCTTCCGGGGCATTGTCTTATCCGGCCCGGTCCGGCGCTCTTCAATCATAAAGGTTCACGGTACAGTTGGCTCGAAATGTCTGTGTACGGTGTACGTATAAATTGAGAGGGGTCGTGTACATTATTTGGGCAAGGCATAGCTCTTTAGGTATAACGTGAGCAAAAACTTTTTTGGTCAAGTAAGTTGAAATTGGTGGCCATATATGTTCTAAGATTATTAAGGTTAATATACGCGTAGGCTTTTGTAAGTAGGTAGGTAATGAGCAAGTTCTTCTCAAAAAAGGATACTGTAATACAAGAAATGTTACCAAAAATATGACTTATGTAGGTATGCAATACAATAAAATACAACAAAAAAGAACTTTCTAGGTAACAACATAATGTTTTACATTTTTTTTTTCTCGAGAAGGTTTATGTTACGGTGGCAAGCGTATTCAGGTTGCGATCGTACAAGTTAAGCAACATTTGCAATGCTTGGTAACCAGAATGGGTTACCGAGTAAAAAATATCCAGCTTTCTTCTGGTTCGGACGGCACGTTAAGCAGTTAGACCAGGTTGTTGGTTATAGCCTAGCACTCCCCTTTCATGTGGAAAGACTAATGATGACAATCTTATTCATAATTTTGTTCATCAATTTTGATGAGGTACTACAGAATAATCTAGTCTCGCTTTAAAATTACACACTGTATTCATAGATTTTATATTACACTTTTGTGTTTATGTGATAGAGATAACAAATATTAATGTCATAACAAGCCTTTGTAGATTAGAAGAGTACCTCATTATCTCGAATTCAAAAGAATAAAAATGTGCATACTATAAGCAAATAGGATTACACATTCGGAACAAGCGCTACTGTATTCTGATTTCTACAGTAGTAGGAATAAAGTTAAAACTCAAACAGCGCAGTGCGACAACAAAGACTGGAAAAGCTGCCGTACGCTAGACTAGAGTACTACGCGGGTAGTTCGTCAACTGTAGCTAGTTCCATATGTTTTTCATCCACTCCATTTTCCTTATCGTCATATTAGATCGCCATCTATCATGGAGTATTGGCTTTTTGTTCGTACCTATCATTTTGATAGGTGTCCTTTTTTTGAGAGAGTTTGCCGATTGCTTCGGGCGACATTTTTAGTGTCACCGGACTTTTTTGGGAGCGGCGAGAAACTTAAAGGGTTCCTCGAGCCGTGTGAAACGAAACACCTTCAGAGGTTATCGTGATGCTGAGGTTACAGCCTCTCTTGAGGACCTCCAGCTTCGTAGAGACATTGCTTCTCTCAGTATCTTCTTATAGGTACCGGAATTACTACGGAGAGTGTTCTGAAGAACTTTTTGATCTAATCCCTCTCCTTTCCTCTCCCGGACTACACGTGCTGGTTAAGTTAACCACCATCATACTGTACAGACAATCAGTACTCGTACCAAAAAATTTGGCAAGTCGTTCCTTTGTAATACCATTCTGCTTTGGAATTCTTTGCCGGCTATAAAACTTGCTAGATTCTCCGGGGGATTCGTATTGGATTGGGAGCGGGACAACCCGAGGGCGCTTCTAAAGACTAAGACTTCGGGTTTACTGGGTCGTGAGGGTGGTTAAAAGCACCTAGGTAAGAGTACATGTTGGTACCTGGTAAAGAGCTCGTGTGAATCGGGTCGTCGAATCTCTGTTCTATGAGTACGGTGTCTCGGGCCTAAGCAGCAAGTGTGCTTGTTAGTGTATCATGATTTCACTAATCTTCATAGACAGTCCTGAATGGCCCTTCATAAATGCTATTTTAAACTGTTTTGCTCCTAAAACTATATTTCTGAAGTACACCATAAGTTGCCGTTTCGTAATTGTAGCAAATGAAACACGAATGAAAAATAAAATACTTAATTGATACTCGTAAACACATAGGTATCATCCGCAGTTTATGAGCTTCATAAGACATATTAAATAAGTACATAATGACATTGATAAAGATCAAAAGTAAACACAAAGACTAAGATCACATAGGGCTTCAATTATTGAGAAAATTAATTGGCTACAGATTAATCAAGCGCGTTCCTTTACAAGCAAAAGCTTATTAGTTAGGCGCCAAGCACCGTTTCATCATAATATTTCGCCAAGGTCATTGTAGAGCAGACCTCGCATAGATAAAGAAATAAAGACACCAATATCGGTATACCCGGACAATTGGGAAAATTGAAAGGTCCGGGTCTTGACCCGGGTACGTTCACCCGGGTGCGCCTTTCCGCTACATTGTCTTATCCGGCCATGCGTCATTTCGGTCCGTTACTACCGGCCGATAGGACCCCGATAACCGGGTATAACTGGTTATACCCAGTTTTCCATCGGTGCGGTTATTTTAATAAATCGCCGATTTGTGATCGGAAGGTCGCTCGGTCACAAACTTGGAAACTTCGAATGGGTGATATTTTTTTATGTGTCTCTCTGTTAGGGAGAAAAATCGTCTGTATCAGCTTGACGTATCTAAATAATCTGTACATAAGTACGAAGTAAAAGAAAATGTATTTGTTATTTATAAAGATTAAAATCATATGCAGTCTGTTAATTTTTTATACAGCAATCTAAAGTTTTTAACAAATCTGTATGTTTTGTAATCCGTTTTAGTCTTAGGATTAGAACAGCATAATAAGAGAGATATTCACATTTTCTCACAAGCCAACCACAAAATCGATTTCAAACATTCAACAAAATCTCTCTGTAGGTAATTATAATAAATGACAATCGCTCAAATCTCTCGCAAGTGTTACACAAAGCCCAACTATGCTCAACAAACTCTCATGGAACATAATCAAGCGGAGTTCTAATAAACATATCAGGGATCGAACACAAAATAAGGAGACTGCAGAAGGTAAGCTTGACACATACCGCGCTCACATAGACCCTCTCACGGACGTGCAATCTCGGACCATCTCAAACCAGTCCGAGCGCAGCTGTTGCGAGATTTCGTGTCTTTGAGAGGTTGCATATGTGTGCGATGCTAATGTGTGATTTTAACCACATCTGTGGTCTAATGGTTAAGACCACCGGTTTAGACCCAGAGGTCCATGTTTGTGTACTCGGTTTGGTTGGTGGTAGGACTTGTGTGTCCGCCTGGCTAGCTACTACCATCTTATCTAAATACGTCGCCATAACATCAATATTTATAGCATTGTTGTGTTCCGGCAGCTAGAGATAAGATAGCCAGTGCCTCACTTGTTGAGGATCCTGTGCTTACCCGTAAAATATAAAAAAGATGCTCAAGCGCGTTTGTATGAAGCTTACCTTCTGCAGTCTCTTAACTTTGTGGATGGAACGAAGCACGTGAGAAGTTCTCGAGCCACCCCACCCACCAAGTTGGAGGCAAAGACAGCGGGTTCTCGGGGGTGTCTCCTACACTCCCGCATTATGAAATATGAGGGGTCGATTCTGGGCCCCCGGTCCGATACGACGACGACGACGGCCCCTCGCTAATCTCTCGCTGACTCTGGCGAAATTGCTCATTGCCGCGGACAATGGAGTAACAAATTCGCCGGCACCTGTTTGGAAAATTAGAAAAGCAATCCGGCTTCAACCGGTTGCGATTAAATTTTTCGCCGACAATCTGCCAGGTAATGGGGGTGTTTATTTGATATTTTAGGGTACCTCCCCGGTAATGAAGACGGGATTCCGTCGAATAGCAGTACGCTGAACGGCAGTTGCGCGTATTTCAATTAGCACCTTATCTAAAAGTGCCGCAACAGCCGCTACGTCAACATTATTGTGCTCCGGCAGTTAGAGATAAAGATAAAACCAACGAAAACGAAAAAGGTCGAATTGTGACACAAACTTAGGCTGCTGTTTCCTAGTTCTTTTGTCGGGAACATAATGCACACACGTGGCTGTAAACGCGCTCGGTCTGTTATAGCGAAAGTTAGGCTACTTTCACAAAGACTGGTCATAGGATGGGTGATAAAAAAATTATCACCAAAAAATTATTGTTATTATCACGTGCTTCGGAAAGCACTTAAAGTCGTTGGTCTCGTCTGCTGTTTTGTTCTTCCTGTGATGATATTGATGATGGACGGCCATAGGGAGGACTCCTGACTCAGTAGTGAGGGCATATAAAAAATGAGCTAGAGCTATTGGCCCGTCAAAGGATAACGAACAATCTACCACCAAGTCAGCCCACTAGTAATTGCCGGGACTCAATCAAGCTGTTCCGTGGCCCATCTGTGTTAATTGCCGCGCGCCCGCGAGTTTCGCGGCCGTCCTCACAGATCCAGTTTCGTTCCCTACATTTTACTCGTTAAAATCGACTCGTGAAATGAGTTCGCGATGATGAGATTGCTTTCGCTTCTGCAACAATTTAAAATAAGAATGCTATGTTTAAAAAAAAATTAAAACAGTGGTTTATTTATTGTATTGGCTATGCTTGCATCAAGCTTGCAGTACTAAATTAATAGCTTGCTTTTTTGGTTAGGTAACTACTTATTTTTTGTTACTTTGTTTATGATGATAATACGAATGAAATTGACGCCATAGTTTTACATTTTGTTTCCGTGTTTTTTCATATTTTCGACATACACTACCTAAATGATAATCGTCGTTTATAACTAGCATAGACCAAAGTAATTACTAACAAAATTGTCGTCATTGCTATCCTCTGAACTATGAAGCCGGCGCCTAACCAAATAGACGAAACTATGCTTGTTTGATTTAGGACCAAACAACTTAACTATCTAAAAGTAATAGCTGTTCGCTTAGTACTTACTTAGAAAAGATTTACAACTCTTTAGTATTTTTTATTGTCTGCTTAGTTTTAGTACCTACTTAGTTCAACCAGTTTAAGTTGGAAAGTAAAATGAAAATGATTTAACGATTTTCAGAGCTTCAAAATCAGTAAACTGTAATTTTTTATGATAATTGAAATAAAACTGTTTAGATTTTTTCTTACTATTTTTATTTCAGACTCGATTTTACTAGTAGGTTATTGCTATTATTTTCTATCAGGCGCCCTAGGCGAAAAGTGAGTTACGAATTCATTACTATAAATGTAGTGTACCGCAAATACTAAGCAATTAGGAAAAAAGCCACACGTTACTAAAAACGGTATTTAAATAGAAATGTCAAAAGCGAGAATATTGCTATAAATAAAGTTTGTTCCTTAGATATAGACCTACTTAATACTTATACAGTTCGAAATGGAAAACCTCCATTGTTATTAGTCTGTCGATAAATGATTACCGTTATTTTTTTTTAATAATAGGTACGGTTTCCAGACAATTACTTATCTACTGTTTTTGTTTGTTAAATTATAGGTACTGTTTCCAGGCAATTACTTCTCTCAACCAACCCAGGTACACTTGACTTAAACAATCGCACACATGACTCCCCAAAGGGGTTAGTTGTCAATGGCCGCGATGGAATAACATAGACAGAGTTTGTATCCGACAGACAGACAGGGTTGTCACAAAATTGTTGTTACAAAAAAAAAGGATACAACTGTAGGATTTAACTGTACTAGGAAAACTTTGTAAAGAAGTGTCATTTACTCCTCACATAATCTAATATGTTTTATTTGGGGCTAAACCTAAAGGCGGCCGTGGGTCAAAATATTTTTATTTTTATTTTTTTAACAATTTTTTTTAACAAAAAACCTTTTTAACAAATTCAACAAACCCAGAAATTATTTATCTTTTTGAAATCCAGTACTCAGGTACAAACAAGCTACCGACCCAGCGGTTGAATCAAAATTAAAATAATTTATTGTTATACCTAAATAAGTATTTTATTTCACTATTAAAACGACAAATATTTTATCGACGGACTTCATGTGTCTAAATTGAATAAAGCGTCACAAATCATTAAAAATAAAAAAAAAACAAACTTAAAACTTAATAAAAGAAATAAAATAAAAAAAATTTAAGAAAACAAATTAAAGAAGAAAACAATTCTCAATCCTATCTCTGTCTTACCCCGCTCTTAATAAATCCACCAACATCATGTTTAGCTCTTGTTTTTGTTTAACTCTTTAGTCGTTTGTTACCAAAAATGTTACAAATCAAAACAGACAGCCCTACATAAAGGTCCGAACGCTTTGCGGTCGCAGCGGAGGACACTTCGCGGATGTCCCTCCTGTAATTATATCGGTAATTATATAGGTGTACCTTGTAACCCAATTAGTCAATCAGCAGGCCAGTCACGTCACAACACAAGGAGTTCGGCTGTTAGGCTTGTTTCACACGTACCACAACCACAGTACAACCTCAACCACACCACAACCACAACACGTGGCGGGCGCTAATTTGTAAGAAAATTAATAGCTAAATTCACACGGGCCACATTTTGCCGTCATCATTGACCGCGTGATTGATACCGACATCGCATCCACAACGCAACTACAAGCGGCAGCGACACCACGAACTAGCAGCCTCGCAAACAATTTATAGGCAACCGCAAGGAGCCGCAGCGACACTATTCACACGTAACCACAGCATGCACCTTTTGTCGCGACGGTGTGGTGTGGTGATGATACGTGTTAAACAAGCCTTAAGAGGAAACACTAAGGTCGACTGATTATATGAAAGTAGAAAAATCAACGTTTCATAGTCCCCTGTTTCCTCCTCCAAAACTGAACCGATTGAATTACTTTTTTTATTAAAAATTAAAGGAAGGCTTTGGCTGTGTCCCTATGTTTTGCTTTTTTTCATAAATTAATTATTAAATAAGATATGAACCTTTAAAAACCTTAAAAAATGGCCAGATTTTTGCTGTGTTCAGACATCCAGCAAACAAATTTTAAGAGATTATATAAAAAAAAGGAAAATATAGGGACACAGCCAAAGCTAATGAAAAAATTAATTAAATCGGTCCAGTTTTGGAGGAGAAATCAGGGGACTACGAAACGTTGATTTTGTCTACTTTTCATATAATCAGTCGACCTTAGTGGTTCCTCTTGATGGTTTATAGTGTTTCAGCCAAAGGTGGCCTGTTATTGATTTGTATTTGTGATAACCTTACAGACTGACCACAGTATTTTACCATAACATAACATGTTCGATGCGAGCATGCGTGTGGTCAGTAAAGTTAACCAAGTAGCTCGCCGCGTGCACAGCCCTGTTATCGGTCAGCCAGCAAGGACGTATAAAGCTCGCCGCGAATGGGAACGTTACGGTTACGTTACGATGATACGCACCGGTCAGTCACCACCATAATGTAAATGTATGGGAGTACTTATAGATATTCTAATAGTTGACAGTGTAGTTATAAGCCTAAATAATATTATTATATAGGTGTACCTTGTAACCCAATAAGTCAATCAGCAGGCCAGTCACGTCACAACACAAGGAGTTTGGCTGTTAATGGCTTATAGTGTTTCAGTAACGGGTGACCTGCTATTGAGTTGTCATTGTGATTTTGATTGTGATTACCGGATTAATAGTGGTAGTGTATGGGAGTACTTATAGATATTTGAATTGTTAGCTGTGCGTACTAATAAGCCACATATTTTAACAGTAACTTGTGTGTACTTATGTGACTAAGGGCCTGTTTCACAATGTCTGATTAGGAGATACTTGGCAGTTAAAGTGATGGTTTTGTATGGACTATCTGTCAAGTAAACGCTAATGGGAACTTGTAGATGGTGAAAGAGGCCCTAAGCATACTCCTTACTTATAACGGGAAAGTACGTACCCAACCCTTTTTCTTATTATTCTCATCTGTAGCACACTTTAACGGAACTATCTCACTACTGAGTGTAGGCTGTATTTTAATATAATTGATCTCATATAACAAGACCTAAATACTTTATTATGTTATTTGATTTTGTGGCTTCTTTTCCGTATGCCTAAATAAACATGAGAGAGAAAGATTTTTACATAGAAAAGACTTGGATTTCGTGATTCCAAATATATGTTTGTCCATCTTTATCTAACTACAGGGCAAAGGCGTCCCTTCCCTCCTTCCATTACTTTCTTTTTTTTATATTTAAGAAATAAAAATTCTAAACAGCAACCTTCGTTTGTTTACTATTTGTCGAAACATAAATCTATAAGGGCAGATGTTCCTGCGGCAATATTAGAATCGTGCTTTATATCCCCGCCCGACGTTTCCAATATCAGACAGTGCTGCGCTCTTGTCACGTTTCATATTCCATTTTTCAATCATATATCACGAAATTCTATCCGCACTCTTTGGGAATGCAACATTCGCCGTACAGATCGGTCAGGTAAAAAAAAAACGTAGATTTATCAGCACAATGTCATTGGATGTAAATTCGAAAATGTGAAATATAAATGGTGTAATTCTCAGTCAATTATTATTATTTATTTATATTTATAATGTGTACGAGTGTGTGTCACGTATGTGTACATGTACATTAAATTGATAGTTTATACGTTCATATTAGGTACGTACATACAATATTTTGTTTGAAGTTTCGAACACTTTGCAAAGACCGCGACACGAGAGGGTATGTCTCCCTCTCCCCCCTCATGTCCCTTTTTATTAATTTAGCGATTATATTTAAAAGACATGTCAATTGACTGTGTATAATATAGCTTTATTATCATCTTAATTTAAAATAAATGTTTTAGTAAGAACTCATTGATCACAATTAATTACAGAACCACTTAAGGGCAACACGTAACGCTCTTAAAATGTTGACGCTGGTTTTGAGATTTGTTCAAATTGTTTGTTCAAACTTGTATCGTGGCGCATGATTCGACAGGATAATTCTATCTATTTTTGTGTGAATTCCTTTATTCAGCAATGGACGTCTTTTGGCTAATGATGATAATGGTATATAATACCATGACGTTGCGTCGTATCGCAACACATAAGTTACAAAACAGGTAAAAGTGACAGATAGAACTAAATCAAAAACACATTTCTCTTATTCCATTTCAGTACCTATATAAGGGCTGGTTAGGCGAGACGTTTACGCATGCCGTAGCGGCATGGCGATATGGCGTAGCGTCGCACGTTGTGTCGCAATGTAACACGCAAGTTTCGCAATACATATCATCATCATCATCACCATCATCATCAGCCTACAAACGTCCACTGCTGGACACAGGCCTCTTCAAGTGCACGCCACTGAGCACGATCCGCGGCTACTCTCATCCAGCTCTTGCCAGCCACCTTGCGAAGATCGTCGCTCCACCTAGTTTGCCGATACGCGGTCTCCACTGCAGAACTCGTTATAAATATATACCTACACGTGAAATAACAGGTAATAACTATTATTAAATCTGTGGTACAGTGTCAGATAACAACTAAATAAAGCAAAATAAACGTGCCTTCCGAAGCACAGAGGAGCTCGACATGTTTTTATTTTGATCATCCGGTGATAAAACTAAATAAAAACGCATATATCCAATGGTATTATAACGTATACTCGTAGATGCGTTATACGCGTCTTACAATGGTCCCGAATTTGTAAGACAATTGTTTCGTGTTGAGTCAGTCACGCATCGTTCAGTGTCATGGCAGCATATTTGTAACAAAAATACATTCATCTCTTTTTAACCACAGGCATAGGACATATTGGTTTCTATATTTTGTCCCTTTCGTTAAGTATTTTAAATTTAAGCTGTTTTGTATTACATTAATGTAGGCGTATGACGCGTTTATTTATATAACGTCATTGCATATATCCATTTGAACTTACAGAGGGATGGATAATAATAAATTAATTCCTGGTTGGTCGGGATGTTTCGCATGTTATTACGGGCCTGCCAGGCGATACCCGCATCGCGTCGCGTCGCGCGTCGTGTCGCAATCGCAACACTCGTAACAGGCATCCATCACGCGCGCGTGCTCTGTATACGGCTGTGCTAACTTTCCAGATCGCAACGGATTGATGCAACATACCGTTGCGAAATAATGAAGACACTACACTGATTTTGGATTTAGAAATGGCAACTTTTAACGTTGACGGTTAATCGCAGAAAAAAGTTTCAGATCACGACGGATTAATGTAACGTAGGTATCGCTGCAGACTAATGAAGACGACGGAGTTCAAGCTTTTTAAAAAATCAGCTAACATTATCAATAACATTTACACGATTTAAATTAATTATTACCTACTGTTACTGATTACTGATAATTTTAAGCCATGGTAGGATGGCGCAGTGGTTAACGCGCCCAGTCTGCGAGTGCTGAGGTTAAGCAACTTTCGCAAAGGCCGGTCATCGGATGGGTGACCAAAAATGTATCATCTCGAGCTCCTCCGTGCTTTGGAAGGCATATAAAACCGTTGGTCCCGGCTGCATCAGCAGTCGTTAACAACCACCATCTGCCCCAGCAGTGGGGACATAAGCAAAATGAGCTGATGATGATGAAGTCTCGATTAGTCAAAATGAACATAACAAATGCTCGCGGCAAATTGCATTTGTTCCTGGCTAAGTGTTTATTTTCGAACAAAATCATTAAACAAAAGCGGTCCATACAAAATCACACAAAATGTAAGTCAATATCTAACCCTACATCCATCGGGCCGTCAGAGTCAGCCGCTCGCCGCGGTGACTGGCGTCTGCGAAGAATTAGGCGCCTCAACTATTTCACCATTAGGCGGTTCATGTAGAAAAAGGTTCGCTGTATTAAGGTCGGACATAACTTTTTGGGCCGGGCTCGCGTATCTTGTGCGCAGCCTGTTTTTAACTTTCATTTGTTACTAAACCAAGGGATCAAATGGTCTGGAACAAATTACTTTAACAGCTGGTTGCACAAATACCTACAAGTATAACTATTTTACTAGTTATGATTAAGAAATTTTATACAAATAAAATAATGACAAAATTGTATTCCAAGTTTCAAGTCCAAAATTTTGTTACGATAATTGCAGAATGTTCAAATAATTTTTAACGCAAATTTTGTTGCGAACAAATTACAAAAACACAATTGTTAAAAAAATTTCCACGAGCAGGATTTGAACCTGCACCCTTCTGACATACCGGGTCAGGTGCTCTTCCAATTGAGCTATTGTGGTTCTAACCAGCTCGCCGAAATTATTCAACACTTTTTACTTTGAAAGCGAAAGCCAAAGGCTTACTTCTTAACTGATCTTTAATATTTGTAAAAATATTATGATCGGATGTTAGTGACGGTAGTTGTTGACATTGAATGGGCGCCTTTGGCTTTCAAAGTAAAAAGTGTTGAATAATTTCGGCGGGCTGGTTAGAACCACGATAGCTCAATTGGAAGAGCACCTGACCCGGTATGTCAGAAGGGTGCAGGTTCAAATCCTGCTCGTGGAAATTTTTTCAACATTTGTGTTTTTGATAATTGCAGAATTTACGATATTTTGCACTCATTTGATTTCGGAGTAGGGATTGTAGCCTAGCTAGCACCAGCTAAATCTTTTATATCCCATTTATTCCTTATGTAATTGAGGTGTTATTGAGTTAATACACTCGGGGCCACACTATCTATCGTAGCGAGACGTCAAACTGGCGATGATTGGCGCCAGCGGGGAAATAGGCGCGCCTCACCATTCCGCGATTAAGGGCGGATCGTGCCATGAAAGGGTTAATCGGGTTAATGTTATCGCAAAGATTGCGCGCGATATGAGGATATAATATGTGGTGCGTACGGGCAATACTTTACTCGCCTTACTTCACCTTAACTCCTTTCTCACAAAAGTCCAGGATGCAGATATATTTGTAAATCCTATACCTACCCACATACTAAAGAAAAAAAAACATTTACCTTAGCTACTAATAATAATTTGCTATGTATTAAGTGTTTATTTCTTTTAATATCCTAGCATATAAGCGTGTTCGTTTTGGTTGAATATAGTTGTATGTTAGTATAGTATTTTTATATCAGTAAATAAATAAATAAGCTACCTTTATGCAGATCGGAGGGTTTTAAAACTGCTCAGCATAATACGACAGCAACTGACAATTTGGTAACTCAATAACGACTCGATAGTGTGTCGGTAGCCTTATTGTGACATTAGAGCTAGTGTCAAAATCAGGCCACTGACATATGACTGTGAACAATTTAAAATAGCAAAATAAACGTGCCTTCCGAAGCACAGAGGAGCTCGACATGTTTTTATTTCGGTCACCCATCCGGTGATATAGTATTTCACGATTAAGGGCGAATCGTGCCTTGAAAGGGTTAGTCGAGTTAATGTTATCGCGAAGACTGCGTGCGATATGAGGTGCGTGCGTGAGTAAAATGTTACAGTGCCAAGTCAAAATATACATTTGCTTACTTTTAACCGCCTCTGTGGTCTAGTGGCTAAGACCACCGGTTTAGACCCAAAGGTCCCGGGTTCGATTCCCAGCGGAAAGTACATGTTTGTGTACTCGGTTTGGTTGGTGGTAGGGCTTGTTTGTCCGCCTGGCTAGCTACCACCATCTTATCTAAATATGTTGTCATAACATCAATGTTTGTAGCATTGTTGTGTTCCGGCAGATAGAGATAAGATAGCCAGTGCCTCACTAGTTGAGGATCCCGGGTGAAGTGCACTTCCATCATTGGCCTTATCATCACTTAACATCAGGTGTGATCAAGGCCGGCAACGCGTCTGCGATTCCTCTGGTTTTGCGGGTGTCCATGGGCCGTTGCCTCCTTCTACTCTTCCACTGTGCTTACCCGTTAATATAAAAAAAAATATTTATAACTTTACCAAAATTACGTACTCAGAGGCTGAATGCTCGAGTTCAATGCGAGAAATCGTTATCCAAACCCCACGGCTCCATTAGACTATTGACCTAAAGCCGTACCTAATAAAGCGTATTTGCTTTCTGCATAGATCACGATTTATAAAGTGGTATTTTCCCTTATCTTCCCGCAAATCAACGTCATGATCCGCACGTCTCAATCACGTTTCAAATTCTACTCAGAAAGTAAATTATCAAACCGTTGCCTTCATCGTGTTTCATCGTTCAATCAACAAAGACAAAACAGCATCAATCTAAAAAGTCTCAACATTTGACACAAAACAAATGAGATACAAATTGTTTTATTAATACCCGACAATCAATATAGAATAACTTGGAAGGCACAAATAATACCTTTTATAAATCACCCCCGAAAGCCGACGGAGGTCGCTGTCGGGCCCTACCCGGGCGTACCCTGTCGCGCAACGTTCTAATGGAGCCGGTCAATTACTTAAGACCGGGGTAGAACTCGATCATAAATCCGGGCTATCGATCAAAGTTCGCCCGTGACCGCCCTGAGGCGACGGACGCCGGACGGGACGCGTAACTCCTAATAACGTTACGCGAGTACATGTAGATAATATCGAAACTGTCTTATAGACAACACACGCCTTGTGCGAAGACAGGTCAATAGAAGTATCATTTCAGCTTTTGAAAATGATTTACCGCAAATGGCTGGACGACATCAAACAGTGGACTGGATTTTGATATTGTCAGTTAAAATATGCTACATGGGCCCATGTAGCAGGAAGTTTTGTACGTATTAATCTCCAAACTTCAGCATAAAGATGGCATTAAATGATGATAGTGATAGTCAGCTTTAAAAAGTGATAATATCAAACCTGTCTTTCAAACAATACGAGTATCCGCTCTAACCGCCTTTGCGGTATAATAGTTAGACCACTGGTGTCAGCCTGAGGTCCCGAGTTCAAATCTCAGCGGGAGATTCGTGTTTCTACAGTGTTTGTTTGATTGGTAGGGTTAAGTCTACCTGGCATAGCTACCACCATCTTATCTAACTACGTTGCCATAATATCAATGTTAGTAGCATTTTGTAGAGTTCCGACGACGACGGTTAGAGATAAGAACAGTGTCTCAATAGTTAAGGAAACCGGTTGAATGCGCTTTCACATTCGCCCTAATCACTGAAAGTCTAGTGATATGAAGGCCTGTAATTAAGTAATTTAGTGTAGTTTGATAAGGATAGTTAGGCAATTGCTGATAAAGGTAAGCGAGCTTCACACAAACGTAAAAAAGCGCGAGGCGGCGGCGGTGCAATGCAACGTGACGGGCGCGTTAGAAAGCCAACAGTCGTTGTCTCTCAAGTGGCCTACGTGAACAAACGAACTCGAAACCAAAGCACCTCGGGGCGAGATAAAGCGAGGGCCATTTCAGAGCGGGCGCGGCTGGGTTCATATGTAGCTTAGCTGTTTACTTTAGCTTCGATTACGAATCAAGTTTGCTTTAAGACTCAGCTTTGGAAACTTACTACCAATTTTCTTTTAATAACGTCAACTTTTTTTTGATCAATTTTGCTTTTAGGCTTTAAAGGAATTTACAGCGTCACCGGAAATTAAAGCCGACAATCCAGCATAGGGCCCGCTTAACACCTGATGGATAGCGGTCACTGCAGCCCATAGACACTTGGGCCACAACGTGCGTAATCAGCCATGAAGTTCCAGTTCTTATATTTCCATGCTTTTTAACTCACTGGATCTGGTAACCTCACAGTTAGAGCTGGACGAGGCGGTGGTAAAGGCCCACATAACTTGCTTGCGTGTCGCCGCAGACTCTCTAGAGTTTTAAAGTGGAGACTACTGGAGATTGACCGGAGCATTTACCATGACGTAAATGTTCGATGCGAGCATTCGCATAGTCAGTACAGTGAGCCGAGCCGCTCTCCGCTCGCTCCACCCGGTTATCGGTCAGTCAGCTATGACGTATCAAGCTTGCCGCGAATGGTACGCGACGGTTACGTTATGATGATCGCTCCTCTGGTCAGTGGTGACTGACGAAATTCTGCATATACAGCAGGAAAGACAAAAAAGGTTTACATAGGTATATTTAAACACAGCGTTGATATAGCGATTGACTGTACCGTACATTGTGTAAATGGTAAAACTACGGCCTGCCGACCACGGTAAAATGCCCTGAAAAAATATTGTTTTTCCCTTTCGTAGCTTGTGGCCGCTAGCTGATTGATTTATTGAACACTAAACCATTATATTTTCGGGTAGTTACTCGGTTAGCGAAACGCGGTGGAAAGGTTTATGTTACCGACTTAGATAATATGCTGCTTGTAACATAGTACGTGAAATTTTATAGGTGTAGGTACGTTGTTGATCGTAGCTTTGGACGGTTGTAGGGCTTGTACTAAGTCGCCAGCTAGAAACCACTCATCTTAGTACCAGTATTGGTATACTATTAAGAATAATATGTTAATAATAAATAATGTAATGTTTCTGTACAAGCTGATCCACGGTCACATTGACTCTTCTGAGACTCTGGAACTTGTACAATTTACAATTCCTAGAGTCGGAAGTCGTGTGCACAACCGAAAAACTTTTACACTTCCTATATGTAAGACTCGACTCGGACATCACTCTCCGTTATATCGTATGTGTTCAGGATATTATTCTATTCGCACTGAGTTCGATACCTTTCATGGTTCTGCAGCCTCAGCCAAGCACTCTTTAAGAACAATTTATTCGTAGTCGTATTATTGTGCCTAGTTTTTTTTTAATCATCTTTTTAGTGATTGTTTTTCTTTTCTTTTATTTTTTAATTCTTATTAGTGTACTTTGTGCAACCGAACTTTAAATGTGTAACATACATTGGAGCAAGATGTGCTTACACCCAGAAGGTTGCAATGTAGCTTAAGTTTTTTTTTACATCACTTATAGTATGTAACACGGATAACGTTGCAATCAGTTCTGTAAGCCAAATAAAAAAAATAAAAAAATATATGAAAAATATTAAGTTTTGTCAGTAACTCAGTCTGGTAACCAGTTCCTTAATGGTTAAAGATTAGGGATGATATGTGATTACATCTTCGGCCTTGTTGTTATTTACAAGCAGCTGGTGAGATTAATGCAAACCCTTTGCCGTTGTCAAATTAAAAGGACATTTCAAATCACCAAAACTATTTGCTGATCAACCACTTTGTTCGCCGTTCTCCTAAATGTTAACAGTGACAGTGAACAACACAGGTTTTTCTTTTATTCATACACATTTTGCGTTATACATACAACAGTGTAACCTCTATGATTGTACGGACCTTATTTGCATAACATATCGCAACTATGACAAAACAATATGACAACATGTTACAAATTTCCCCTCTACGGCTGCCTTTATCTGCACGGGATGATCAAATACAGCTTTCCCAATTAAAGTGTAGGGTAGATAAGGTGCTGCCAACTCGACGTCAAAGATTATGTCCTCGATGACTAGACGCGACGATTTAAAAAGTTTTTTTAATTCTTTACTTGTAAGCACATGTCCTTCATTTCGCCTGATGTCAAGTAATGAGAAGGCTGAAAGTGGAAACGCACTTCTCCCGGAATCCTCAACTTCTGATGCACTGGCTATCTTATCCCTAGCTGCCGGAACACAACAATGGTACTATCGATGTTATGACGACATATTCCTCCTCTACATATTCGGTCTTAACCAATAGACCACCATCATCATCATCATCATCACCAGTTCGATTTTTTATGTCGTCACTACGAGGTCTCGAGCCTTCCCTATGGATGGATAGGGAGAACGGGCCATAAACCACCACGCAGCCCAGTGCGGATTGGTGGTTGTTAACGACTGCTAATGCAACCGGACCAACGGCTTTACGTGCCTCCCGAAAGCACGTAGGGAGCTCGAGATGATACATTTTTGGTCACCCATCCGATGACCGGCCTTTGCAAAAGTTACTTAACCTTAGCATTCGCAGACCGAGCGCGTTAACCACTGCCCCATCGAGCTCCTCATCCTTCTCCCCTCTCCATCCAGACCACAGAGGCGGTAAAGGGTAGATAAGGCGCAGCCAACTTGCCGTCAAAGATCCTGGCCGGTTTAAAAAGTTTCCAATTTAACGTCCGCATTAAATGTGTAATGCTAACTGGTTTGTCGTGCAGAAAGTGCTAATGAATAGCCGGTGGTCGGCACCTTGTTTAGATCTAGAATGGATCACTTATAAAACCTTGCTCCTTTTATTAAGACATCTTTTCTATGATTAAGTATTAAGTAATTTAAATATAAAGTAAGCGTAAAAAATGTTGCTTGTAAAAGACATCCTGAATGGGTTGTAGGCAAAATATTTGAGGCTATTCAAAAGCGCTTATAAGTTTACTTGAACTAAGATTCATTTAATTTCATTTCATTTTTTTGTTATTCCAAAACACGATTCAAACTAAACTTGGTTTAACTTTAAATCAGACAGCATCAGTTTAACACCAAATTCCTTTTTAAGATAATCTCCTACCATCTCTGTCAAAGCTACTTACTACAAAGTTGTCATAATGAGTGAAACTGTGATTGCGTTCATAAAAGAATTAAAAGAAAAAATTGCATTATTAAATACGTTGACGATAAAACTGCAACAATTCCAGTATGATGCAGCAAAAAAATTCGATTAACCCCTTGAAACCATAAAACCGCTTGGCTATTTACATTTTTCTTTTGCTAGAATAATATAACTAAGTTAGCGGAGGAACATTTTTCTTAACTAAGTTCAGTTTATTCGCCCAACTTTCATAGATAGCTTGAATACGTTTACTGCGCATACTTTCAAACTACAACCGAGTTTTCAGTATTAAGTATCAAGCGTTGTTGTTTTAAGCGAAAATCAACTTGGGAGCCTTTTGTTTTGTCTTTCCCTTATAATTATCATAAACTAGCACTTTACTCGTGACTTCGTCAGAGTGGATTTGGGATTTAAAAATCAACTTTAAAAAAAATAAAATATAGCTTAAAATGTTTTTAATAATTATAACGCAAATTTTGTTTTTTTTTTGTAATTTGTTTCGCAACAAAATTTGCGTTATAATTATTAAAAACATTTTATAATAGCTTGCCTACTTCTTAACTGATCTTTAGTATTTGTAAAAATATTATGATCGGATGTTAATGACGGTAGTTGTTGACATTAAATGGGCGCCTTTGGCTTTCAAAGTAAAAATAAATAGTGTTGAATAATTTCGGCGGGCTGGTTAGAACCACGATAGCTCAATTGGAAGAGCACCTGACCCGGTATGTCAGAAGGGTGCAGGTTCAAATCCTGCTCGTGGAAATTTTTTCAACATTTGTGTTTTTGTAAATATAGCTTATGTTACCCCTCAAGGAATATAGCTTTCTATCAGTGAAATTTTTTTTGGAATTGGACCAGTAGTTTCAGAGATTAGCCCCGACATACAAACAAACAAAGTCACAAACGTTACCTCTTTATGAATAGTATAGATTATAGATGAATGCGTCTTAGTTTGCTTTAGTGCCTTATGTGCCCTATCATTATTATTATACACATTGTTCATGTAAATAATTTGCATCTCTCTCCATCCGACTGGTTGTCTGGAAGAGATCGCTCTAAAGCGATAAGACCGCCGCCAAATTGTAACTTGTTTTTTGTTAGAATTAATTCCGTTAACACCATGTTGTTGCAATAAAAGTATAATCTATCTATCTACCATCGTCGGGTAATACGATCAAGCTTTGATTAATTGTTGTGCAAACGCCAGCGATGATTTCCGTATTTGTTAAATTATCACGTATGCATACATTTTATTCCGACCTTTAAAAAACCCTTTTCAGGGTTAGCACTCACAGAGAAACTAGCCCTGTAAAAGGTTCCAAACACTAGGCTAAAATCAAATAAAATTAAAACGAGTGGAATTTTTTTAAAGATTTTTCATTTCAATGTGTGGTTTCAAGTAAACTTTAGAAAACAAATACAATAATCAGTTTCAATACATAGATTAGTTTTATTTAAGTTTAAAATCACGTCAGTTGTCTTTTCTTTATTCCTGAATTGGTGAGACAAACAATTCAACAACAATCAAAATAGATAAAGGTTTTTCTTGTAATAAAAAACGTAGACAGTATTAATAAAAAAATGTTGCCAGTATTAAACGAAACACTTCAAATTTAAGGCAAAGAGACAATAAAAATACTCTTTAATAACTATTTAAAGCAGCCAATGCCTAACATCGCGGGTTCATAACACCGATGTATCGATGTAGTAATCCGGTAAAAATTCTCGCGGCTACCGCAAAACCGAGTTGCCGCGCCCCAAAACCGATCATTATAAACCAAACAAAAGCTCGCGACACACAAACAATGCGTCCAATCAGCAAATATTTCCCTTCGGCGCCGCATCCCGCCCACCTGCCACTTCCAAACGGGCCGAATCAATCGAGGGCGAAAAAACGACCGATAATATAATAGAATTGAATTATCGCCAAGATGAAGATGCCACCCTGGAGAGAGAGGGCACAGTTAGTCGGTGTATCAGTACGACACTTTGAATACGGGCAATGATGAAGTTGTTTTTATGTTGAATCTAATCGGCTGAGTTTTGTGAATACAATTAACAGTAGATTCATAACTATTTGTAAAATTTTCTGAGAATAAGCTCTACTAAATAAAATTTTAAGTATGAACATTTTTTTTGTCTAAGTATCACAGCAGGTTAGAGTACCTTTAAAGATGATGAAAAATGTTACTTCTCTTTTGAGTGCAAATAACGAACAGTCAATTTGTCAAAATGAGATCAAAGCAATAACAAATAATTGATAATGCTATAGAAAATAAGAAAACGCCATGTTAAAAAAAAACGGGCGTACAACAACATAAATATAGCAAAAAAAACGTAAAGAATATAATAATATAGTGTCATGTTTGCATGACTTTTATGAACGTTTACTGTAAAAAAGTTGTTACAAAAAAGTCTTGCTGACGTCGACGATTTGCTATACTGTTTGCATCTACATTAGTAAGACGCGGCGCGGCGGGGCAAGAAAGGCGTTCGTTCGGTCGGCTCGAAAGAGTCAGTAATTCGATTGTGTTCGGTAAAAGACGAATGCGGTATCGACTATCTCCAGTGGTTAGCCCCATCGGCGGCCCCGCCTCGAGCCCCGCGCTACCGTGCCTCATAATGTAATAACGCGAATTGGTTATAGATCTTTATTTTGCAACAGGTGACGATTTTTGATAGGACATATATTTTGTTTTCGCTCTCGATTACGTATCGTAATATTTAATATTAACATAATCATGTAACATAATACTTTGATAAAGAAAATATCATGTTATAAGATTTTTCTTTTGCTCCACATTGTAACTTATTACTTTACAAAAATCGCACAGACAACGTAGACGTAGACGTAGACGGACGTATCTAACAAACGTCGTTGGAATAATGACTTATTTAAAAAGCTTTTGACAGGGAGCTTACTAGAATTCGACTTAAAGTTAACTATGTTTTGGTTACCATAAATATAATATATACGTTAAAGTATAAAATAAAACAAATTAATTGCGACATCATCCATTAAAACTAAAATGGCGACAAAAAATGTGTTGCAAAGTGCCGCCCCTGAAATTATGGAACTTATTATAGCGATTTTAAATTTCCTTTTTATTGCCTTTAAAAGTTAGCTCCTTACAAATGAGTTTACCCCGGGAAAGGGATGGCTCCTCCGGGAAATAAGCGCAGTTCTGCAGTTCACTGGCAGCCGAGCGGAGCCGGGCGGATTGTTTGCACATAACGTAATGTAGATAGATTTTTACTTAAGATTGCTTTAGGATAAGAAGTGGGTAGGTACTCAAAGAGATATATATCGTCGCTTATATAACTGTACGGCGGCGCCGGCGCAGCGATTAGTTGACCACACTAGCACAGTTCATCATAATTTATCAGATGATGTTGATGTTAGTCTCGATTATTTAGTAGAAATGTTACGAAGTGCCGAGAAGTAAACCCACAGTAAAAGATTTTTCGTTCATTGAGTAGTTTACAGTAGTCGAGTTAGTTAGACACTTAAAAGTATTGATGTTAGTCATAATATTATAAACATAACATAATTATGTAAAGTAGGTTATTATTAAGTGCAATGCACTCAAATGGCTGATCAAGCGTTATGTGCGGAGTAAACCGCACAATAACAATACCACGCATTTCGATAAATGTCTATGTACCGTTTTATACGTTAAATAAGCCTCTTTCTTGAATATTTGTTTTAGCTTATAATAGTTGCACTGCTGGGCTCTGATCTCCCTACACGAGCAATAGGATATAGAGAAACGGACCATCACCTTCCACTTTGGTCCAAAGCAAAGAACTGGTGCGATCATCGTAAGAGCGGCGGTGGCGTATCGCGACGAGCTTGATATGTCATTGCTGACTGACAGATAACAGGGCAGATAACGCGCCGAGCGGCGAGCGGCTCGGCTCACTGTACTGACCTTGCGAATGCATGTGCCTTCTTTACATGCTGGAATGTTTAGCCCTTGTATTTATAATGATACCCGACAATAAGCCAATTAATTAAGCCAAATATTTCTTGAACTTTAAATGATCTTAAATGTAAACAATGTTCTTTATAGAAATGAACATGGTTGTACAAAGGATCGTTTATATATACCGACGTATACATTTATAGGATATAATTTTAGTGTACGAGTATTACATCTTTCAATACCAGCTACAAAGGAAAACCTTATGTAGTTTATTACGAGCTATCCGTAGCCATGTTCGTAGCAGTGGCTTTCGTCGTAGCATTTCGTAACGGATTCAAATGATATAGTAATCAATCAAGTAATTACGTAAGCTCAAGCGATAATTTGGGGCCTTTGTCCAGCAGTGGACGTCTTTTGGCTGAGATGATGATGATGACAAAGCGATAACAGATTCAGAACAGATTTTTAAAAAAATCTGCACGAGGGTTTATCGCCTTATCTTCAGAACCGGTTTACCAAAAGGTGCGGGTTTTAATTCTGTACTTTGACAATTTTTCAATACTTTTTCTTAATCGAGATATATTTTTCGTAAGAGTTTGACTTTGAAATCGTAAAGTCAGTTACATTTATCAAATCGGATAAATAGAATCAGCATACCTACATAGTGCAAATTGTAAAGTTTACTAGTCTAGTTTTACATACCACTAACCAGTAATTATAATTTTATTAAAATCTGGAAGTCCAGATTGCGATAAACTGTGGGTTTTGGTCCCAAACCAACTGAGGCAGATACTTTTTGAAGTGTCAATCTTACTATTTTTTAATAGAAAGTTACATATCAGTAGCGATTTAGTTATAACATATACGCTCATTTATTTTTATTATACCAAAAATATACTAATATTTGTTATTAAAGTGTAACATAAAAATATGCATGTGATCAGTGTTAACTAATTAGGTAAACATACAAACGCACTTACCCCACTTAACGTTTTGATATTGTGCAAAGCGTCTTGCGCTTTCAACGCCGCCTTCCGCGTAAAAAACGTCACAAAACAGCACCCTGGAACAGAAGCGCACACGTACATACCGGTGACAATCACAGAACGCATACAAACATTGGGCAGAAAACGGGGATCACAATACTAACATATTTACATAACTGACCTTGTTTGAGTACTTACTGACCTTGTTCGAGTACCTACTGACCTTGTTTGGAGACAGACCTTGTTGAAGGTCAAACATTTTTTAGAAATATAGCTTATTATTAAAAGCTAAAATGAACCTTGCTTCATTACGAATGTCAAACATAAAATCCAGATGGACGCAATTGTTGGTCGAACGTACATTGCCTGATCCCATGTTATGCATCATGTGTAAGTATGTGAATAGGTTAGTATTTTGCAAACACAATAAACATTACAGTAAAATCTTTAATTGTACAAACAACAAAAGTCATAATTATTGTGAAATATAATCAGAAGTATTTCAAAATCAAGAATTTAAAGAAAAATACAGTTTAGGTCAACTCTGTACATAATAAATACGGTTGTAAATCAATAATACACTTGATGGTATATGAGGTGTTGTTCTGGAATCAATTTAACTATATAGAGGTATGTATTAACATATTTTCACAAAGTTAAACAGTAGGTGCCAAAGTAATTGTAATAACCATTAACAAAGCAATTTTAAATGTAATATCAAGATTCAAAGCGTCGCTCTTCACATAATTATCCTTACAAGTTTGCGACGCTACAAGAAGCGATCCTATTATTTTGTACTCAATTAAGCATATTACAGTTTGCACTTGTTCTCAACTGAGAACGTCCTATTTGCTGTAAGAGCATGATCAAAACTTGCTTCTGGCAGTTCTCACACTGGCGGTTCTCACACTGGCGGTTCTCAAACTGCCGTCAAATTCACACAAATCGATTCACATTTTGATTGAGTTCAAAGTTTACACCTCTCGTGCTTACGAGCTTCAATTAAATTCATGTCACTTTTGCGGTGACAAGTTATTTTCCTATTTCGTGTGGCATCGTATTAAAGTCTAAAAATGACAGATATATTGTAAATTTACAGTTATTTCTAGGTGATAGTTTGATATATTTTTTATTTGATTACGTTAACAAAGAATTTGTATGGCATTGAAGCAGCGCCTCCTACTGAATAACGAGGAGAGGTAAAATGTATACACTCGTCTTCGTTTGACTGAATAGCAATGAAAAACAAATGCCGAGTGAGCATTTAAAAATTTCAATACAATTTAATATACCTACCGCATATCTTTTACTATGAGATCAATACAAAATGTGAGTCCATCAAAAAGTTCAAAAATATTAGCAGCAGCGCGCAAAACATGAAACAATATCTATCTACGTAGTGACGTCAACAGAAAAGGAGAAAACAAAAATATACAACGTTTATGTCGAAACGGTGGTCCTGGTTTGAATACGCAACATTGCTCGCAGCACGGACAAAGGGTTTATTCTTTCAAGTAACAAAAGGGGGTTTTTACAGACAAAAGACGTTTAACAAAACAAACATAAAATGTCAACACTGAACGAACATACGGGACACTGTTCATATGCAAAATTGTATAACCAAGGTTTTTCTTTAGAGGTACTTTGGTGAAATTGTCGTTGAGTGCTGTTTTTTGAGTATAATTGTTTTCTTACTATATATACATATATGTTAAATCTTGGCATTATGACGATGACGCGAGTAGCCATGATTTTATGTGTACAACTTCACTGTAAACTCCATCCAAAAAAATCTTTAAGGCATCTGAATTTTAACTGTCTAGGCTCTAGAAGATCTGTTATTGTTACAAAAATATAAATTGCAAACAAAAATAAATTGTTTTCATTTTCTATCATTGTTAATTGATGCAATTTTCCCAAAAACAAAAAAAGGCTCTGGCATTGTAAGTACCAAATTAAGTTTTGGAATATAACAACAACGCGATCACGCTTCGCTATTCTAAATAACAAATAGTAGCTACTAAGAAACATTCGACTATCGTAAAAAATAAATCAAATGATAGTAAAAATACATCAACTGCGGGCTACAATTTGGTTGTGGGTAGCAAGCTTCACTAATTTGTCTATTGTCCTTTCCCCACGCGGCGGGGAGGTTTGATAATTGAAATTATCTATTCCATAATGAATTCCTAAAGTTTGAAACTCAATACAGTCTGGTGTCTTGACAAAAACTGCGCGACACTGCTCCTCGGCGACATTGTTAAATACAAAATTAATTTCCTAAGTGTCGAGTCCCTTTCAACTTTAAGATAGCTTCATCAATATTAATAAACGATTCTGTCACAAAACATTTTCCGTTAAAATTTATAGTCCATTTTGTTCGGAACTAGTCCACGGAGGAAATTGAGTGAACATTTATTAAATTCCAACCTTTCTATTACATTGTAACTCTTTATGTTGAATGGAGGTTGTAACTGAAATGGAGAAGTTATTGTTGAGAGAATACTCGAGAGCACACGTGTAGCTGGTTCAAAAATATTATTTTTTAAAAGCAATTAGGTTTTATGTTTTCATTTTACTTTCCGAACAATGTTAATTATCTTTTCGGACTTGATTTCATAGCTCTGTAACATCACTACTGCATGAACGATTTATATCGCTTTTGATAGAATAGTGAATAATCAAAACGTTTAATATTGTCAATGTCACCTTTGAAGCTCTAATGCAAAATCACTTGTTTTTTTCTCCCGAGATAATGGCGTCGAGTTTATCGCTTTGATTATAAATATTTCTTAATTTTAAATAGACTCGGTAGTTAAAGAGTGTTTTGTAGAAGTTATAGAAGCGCTAAAAGCCCGAGTTTTCCGATACTTCATCCTTGTTACGATTTCAGTTTAACGGTCAAGACTTCGGAGTCATAAAATGACATGCAACAAAACCCTATCAGAAAGAAGGTGAAGCAAAAAAAAGAGCGACCGCGCAATATGCAGCAATGATGGATGACCATCATCGCTGTCTACTCTACTCTACTCTACTAGGAATGAGTAGTAAATATAAGAGATTACAAAAGAGTCTTCAGAAAAAACTTAATAAATTGTGAACCAAATTCTTAGAAAAAGATTTTATAGAATGGCAACTTATTGGTAAAACGATCTTCTGGAAACAAAAACAGTTTTGGAAGCATATGAACCTAAAGATGTTGATAAACCTAAGCATTCGCTTGACCAGAATATTGAGCAGTTTTCAAAATCGGTCGAACTAACAACGAATAAAGTCAAGCATCGGCACACAACATTGTATCGAATCTTTCAGTCTTGTCTAGAACGTTTCGCTAGAATTATGTTCGACTATATAAACGCTCGTGTCTTGTGAGCCCTAACTTGTAATATTGAATAGAATGCATGTTACAAGTGAATCAGAGAATTTTAACAAACCTGAGATAGTAACAAAATTGAGTATTTAAATTTTTTAAATTTTGTCGACCTTAAGCCGTATGGAGCCCAACAAAATGCTTAATGAGCATTTGCTCGTAATGCCATATGCTAGTCACAAGTGAATGGTGCGGTGTATCAGCACCTTAAGACGTATTAACATCAGAAAGTTGGTACCAACCTTTGCTCGCACCGGTGATCTTGTCACGCAGCACATTGATCTGGTGCACCCTGCCGAACTCTTCGAACATCTGCCGCAGATCGTTTTCGTCCATACTCCTCGGCACCTGACCCACGAACATCTGGAACACGTAATGGATTCCTTATCACATAACCATACAACAATCAGAATATAAACGTACCACGGCTCGGGCTTTGGCAAAACAGCATATGGGTACATTAGACCAAAACTAACCACGCTGGCCCATGATGCAATGGTTGATGGGTTTTAACGACAGCCTTCTTATGGTGGCGACTGATCGGAGAGTGTGGACGTAACGTAACTGTAACGTACTATTCGCGGTGAGCTTGATACGTCATTGCTGACTGACCGATAACAGGGCGGAGCTCGCGGCGAGCAGCTCGGCTCTCTGTACTGACCACGCGAATGCTCGCATCGAACATGTTACGTTACGTCAAAACGCTCTGGTCAGTCTCCACCATTACAACAACAACTGGGACCAACAAGCTCTCAGAAACACAAAACGGATAGAGCTAGGGAGATAGCTAGATATATAATAAATTTGATTATAATTTGGAGGAAACCTTTGTCCAGCAGTAGACCTTATTTGACCTTGATTTAATTTATTTGGAATAACAAAAATTACAAAATGTATCTTATACTACAGCTTAAAATATAGAACCTAATTTTGTTACCAACAACGTTATTCACAAAGTAAGAAGATAAGAGATGATTTTGATGATGATGATTATGATGATGATCCCAAATTCTATCAAAGTTTCGATCAGTATGAGAAATTACGAGAAGTCATTTGCTGCGTCTATATAACTCAAAAGTAGCCATTACAATTTTCAATAGCAATCACGCTGACGATTGGCTGAAAATTGGAGGGCGAATAAAAATCGTTAACGAAACAGTACTGAGGGGCGGACGAGCGGCTTTTGTCGCGTTTCACCTTTTAATTACCGTAATTTACTGCAACGACACGATGTTAATTAGTTATGGCTTAATAAAAAAGTCACCTCGAATATAATTCGATTAAGAGCCCTTTCACATTACGGTATCCCATGCAAACTTAAAAGCTCACTTTCTTTCAAAACCAACAAACCGATTTTAATGAAACTGTTTTATGCTATAGGGAATTCAAATCACGAGTGAATAGGTACCTTCTAGGCAAGCATGTTACAGTAGTCAAATGTAAGCCTTTCTAATAAAAAAAGGGAAATAAAGAGATTTTGGCAGTTAATAGAAAACATTTAAAAAACATAGTAGTAGCCGTATCTGTGGTGTAGTGGTTTTAGCCACCGGTCTTAGGCCCAAAGGTCCCGGTTTCGATTCACAGCGGGGGTACATGTTTGTGCTCGGTTTGGTAGGGCTTGTTTTAAGTCCACCTGGCTAGCTTGCTGAATATGTCGCCATAGCATCAATGTTAGTAGCATCATTGTGTTCCGACAGTTAAACATAAAATAGCCAGTTCCTCGTTTTTGAGAATTCCGGGTAAAGTGCGCTTCCACGTTCAGACTTATCATCACTTAACAAAGTTTGTTTTTATGCGATTTCAAACCTATGAACTAAGAATTGAATTCAGTGAAAGAAACGTCTCTTTTAATGTTTATATACAACTGACAATAAAGCATAGAAGTTTAATAAAACGCGACTTATTGGTTAGAAAAAAAAACAGATCTGTGAAGTTTGTATGGTATATCACAATGTGAATGGGTCTTAAGAACCGAATGGAATTGATTGCGCCACACAATGATAAGTAGCGAAAAAGCGCACGCTGTGTAATACCTTCAATAAGGTTTTTCCATAACGTTGAATTAAAATTTCATGTCTGTTTTAATTCAGCGCGTGCCTTTTCGTTTATTACCTAGCATATTAATGATTCTGCAAAAAGAGCGTTCATTCTTCAATGCTGATATAATACAATTTTTTCACGTCATATAAATTATTTGCATTACTTAGCGTTAAGGCCTGCATTTCAATTATGAAAATATTTTCTTGTCATCTTTTTATTTATTGGTTTGTCTTATGCAGCAATAATATGACCGGGCGTTTTTAGGGTTTTGTAGTCAACAAGAAACCCTTATAGTTTCTCCATGTCAGTCTGTATGTCTGTCTGCAAGAATATTTATTTCACTCTTATCCGTTTCACTAATAACTAAATCGAAACATGAAATAGGGTTATACCCCATGGGACACTGCCCATTAGCGTTATCTATGGCTTTATCATGAGCCTAACAATTGAAACTACCGCGGGTTACTGACATCAGCCATATTTAATGTATTAGTTATTGATTCGTCGGTGGTCTCCCGAATGTTTGTAAGTAAATTATAAAATACATAGATAGTTTATAATTTTTTTAATCTCCAAATAAAAATGCTTGAACTTCATCGTATCCGATGAAAAGCATTATTTCGGTAAAGTGTATGGCAACATGGCGCAAAGTGAGAGACAAGATTGCTCGGAATTCTTAACCACTTAGGAACTGGCATTCTTAATACTTAATTGTTAGTATAAAACGATGATATTTATAACTAAATGTGGGACAAAATCCTACTTCTAAACCGAATACAAATTATAGCACCGTTAGGAATCAAACCTAGAACCACCGAATGATAGACAAGTGGTCTAATGGTCACACCACATATTCAGTAAAAAGTTTTGCATTAATAGATGATATAACTAGCTAGTATGAAAAGTTTAACTTTAAGGGGGTGCAGCGCGGACGCAAAACTGCGAGTTTCAAGTTTCTTTATGATAGCGAGCGAGAGGCGCGTGGCAGTGGTGTGACAACGGCGCACGACTACGAATACGCACGCACACTAATATCTGTACAGAGTAGGCTGGTGATTTAATTAAAGCAATGTTTACTTTCGTAAAATCATAGGCGTTTGGGTAAAAAATAAGAAAAGTCTTAATATTTTCATATTCATTTATTTTAATTGAAAAATAAGACAACAGTGGCCTGCGGAATACCAATACAAACATTTTGATGTCGGATCATTGTTTCATTTGTGCTATATTTACAAAGTTTCTGAAGAAATAACTTTTTAGATATCATTATTTTACGTATTGTTAATGCAGTTTCTGGGTATTTGTTTCAAATTCCAAGACAACCATGGCCTTGTGAAAGGATCAAGCTAACCTACACTAGTCCTTTTAATGTATATGACCTTTTCAGCGCCTAGCACCAGTGACTTAAAAACACGTAAATTTTCGAAATTCCGCGCGGCACCCCCTTTATAACTTGAATAATTGATGCAATGTAACAAAACGTTTAATAAAATCAAGAAAGTAAATTGTCGGATCGTGTTAGAAACCATAAACGTTTCAATCTGAGCGAGCTTCTATAAATGAAAAGAACGAATTAAAGTCGTCTGGCGCAAGATAAAGCATCATTTAACGTAGCTAAAGCCATATTAAACGCCACCGACTTTTAGTAAAAACTTTTGGAAAACACGCGATCTTTGACATTAATAACGGAGCTTATCTCTCTATTAGCACTAGTATAAGCATTTTTCACTCGGTGATGGTGTCCACACCGTGATACTAAAGAAATGGAGCATAAAACCGAATCACACAGATTAGAAGATTGTCTACCCTATTGCTTCGTTGCAACACACATAATAATATATAACTAGCGATCCGCTCGCGACTTCGTCTGCTTGAGTGAGAACCCGTATCTAATGATAATTAAAAAAAAAACTAGAACCCTATTGTAGCGCAACCCACCGAATCTAATTGTAAATCTAAACCATTCAGGAACCCACAAAAAAAAAAAATTATTGTATTTTTTGTATTGTGTATTGTAAATATGATATCAAAATTTACTGGACCGATTTGAAAAATTCTTTCACCATTAGAATGCCACACTAGCGCTGAGTAACATATGCCACACTAGCGCTGAGTAACATATTTAAAAAAAAAAATGCGGTACGAAGTCCGCCGGATCAACTAGTATTTAATAAAGAGAATAATAATAATATTTTTAATAACGTAAAATCTGTAAATTCAGCAATGAGTGCCTTAAATTACACAAAAATTTACTAGCCAAAGTATTTATACAAAAAAAAACAAAGAAATCAAAATATTCAGCCTAAACTGTCCTGTCCCAGATGGACTTAGCGCTACTTAATTTTGATTTCGGCTACTTTCCGGACTTCAGGACTTATCATGTCAGTATGTAACTGAATCAAAATAACACAAAGGAATCAAATCATTCAGCCTAAACTCAATTACTAGTTACGAGTTGGAATACAGCGGTACAGAGTTCTATAGGCGATGAAGGGTTCACAGTTGCACAGTGCACAGCACAGGTGTGTCGCCAAGCGGTTGCATACGAGCTTCGTGCCTTAATGCAAATTAGTCTATATGCAAAATCAAACTTCGACTGGCGTATTTAAACCACAGCAGTTGTATAATGCTGTTACATTTATCTGTAGAGACATACTAGCTTTTGAAGAACGTTTTGCCTGTTTTCTATAAATACAAAGTTGCTTTTCGAGCCTTATTAAAAATTGTTGTGATCAAACGTATCTATACTAACTAGTGGTCGCCCAGTGGTCGAAATTCGACCGTATTTTTATTAAGGCTGCACGGATTGTATACTAAGCATTGAAAAATTAAAAAAAGATAGAATGTGAGTTTGGATTGGAATTGACAGATGTCAGCTGCATTAAAGACAAACAATACGTGTGTGTCAAATACATATGTGTGTGTGTCAAATTCATGGTAGTGTGTGTAGTGTTTTTTTGTTGATTTAATGTATTTTTTATGCATAATAAAAAAAAACATTAACATTCAGAAAACCTTCTCTTAATAAACTATAAGTGTGCGAAATTTCATACTCTTCCGTCCCGCGCAAGTTTTGTAAGAACGGGTACAAAGTTTTTGCTTCACGTATTTATATATAGATATTATAAAACTAGAGTTTGTTTGTTTGTTTGGTTGAACGCGCTAATCTCAAGAACTACTGGTTCGAATTGAAAAAATATTTCTGTGTTGAATAGTCCATTTATTGAGGAAAGCTATAGGCTATATTACATCACGCTATGACTAATAGGAGTGGAGCAGCAAAGAAAAATGTTGCAGAAACGGGAAAATATTTTTTAACGCGGGTGAAACCGCGGGGCACAGCCAGTCATCTCATATAAGTAGATTCATTAAGAGATATAACCATACGGTTGATGCTGGGTGCCTTAAGGTACACATGGGTACTGTTCATACCTGAATAGTGAAAAGATTAAATATTTTCCGGATCATTTTCCGGAAAATCACTGATGTTATGCCATGGCAGCCTTTATGTAAGACTAGCTGATCCGGCGGACTTCGTACCGCATTTTTTTTTCTTTTTTTTAAATATAGCCTATGTTACTCAGGGCTAGTGTAGCATTCTAATGGTGAAAGAATTTTTTAAATCGGTCCAGTAGTTTGTGAGTTTATTCGTTGCAAACATACACGCATACAAAAATACAAAGGTTGGTACTCTAGGATTAGGTTTTTATAATGTTTTATTGTTTTTATATTAAAATATTGTAAAAATCTAGTTTTAAGAAAGAAAATAAATAAAGGAGATAATAATAATAATAAAAATATTTATTTTCTCCTATTACACAGTAATCTTACAACTATTTATATATTGGTGTCAAATAATATAGGAGACTGGTGCCCTAACTAGGTAAACCCTGTGCGTAGGACACCAGGTCTCATCCCTGCCTAAAGGCACAAGAACACATAAAATAGTAACACTTATACATTGTGTGTGAGGGTGTGTATGTGAGGGTGTGTGGGTGTGTGTGTGAGGGTGTGTGGGTGTATGTGTGTGTGTGTGTGTGTGTGTTTTGTTTATTTTGCGATCATAGCCTCTGTCTCGTAATAGTCCATTGACTGCAGCCAGTTTTGAATCATATTTTTACATTTAAATTTATTAAGAGCGTATATGTTATGATGCTTATTTGCTGTGTTGTATTGTCTAGCTCCCTGGTACTTGAAAAATCTCCTGGCGAGCATGGTTCTACATGATACTACTTTACATACAGCATAGTGTCTTCTCTTGTTAGCAAGTGGGTGGTCTGTGCAGAACTGTACAAGAGAGTGTTGTCTCATAATAAGGGCGAGTAGATATGTTTGTCGAACTGTTAAAACTGCATTCTCTGTACAACTCCTTTGTAGGGTATAGACGAGGCTTACTATTACTGACTTTTAATATCAACCTTTGGGCTCTTTCTAATACCATCAAATGTGACTTTGCTGTACCTCCCCATACAGTAATACAATAAGAGATAATTGAGTGACAAAGTACCAAGTAAATATTTCTTATAAGAACCGTATCAATTTATAATATTAGTATAAATGACACTTGGTTTAAGTTCATTTTTGTACGGAAACAATTCTGCTTGTATTTGTGTAAATCTTGTTAGTTGTCCTATTAAATAAAATAAATAAGTAAATAAATAAACAACCACTTCTTAAACCTAGCGGTTAAAACTCCGGTCTCAGATCCTGAAGTCACTGGTTCAATTTAGTAGCGTTCCATACTGTTTACAGGTACACGGTTAACAATGGCGGACGGTATGACTTATTCGTGTTGATTGTATTGTATTTCTTTTTAGTAAAGAAAAAAAAGCGCGTTCGGCTTGCGATCTTGCCCGCTAAGCAACTTTCGCGATGCCGGGTCGCCTGATGGGTAACCAATTAAAAAACATCTCGAGCTCCTCCGTGCTTCGGAAGGCACGTTAAGCCGATGGTCCCGGTTGTTGTCGTAAGATGGCAGTCGTTAAAACCCACCAACCCGCATTGGGCCAGCGTGGTGGGTTATGGCCCAATATCCCTAAGTGCTATTGTTCACGTGGGAGGCCTGTGCCCAGCAGTGGGACGTTTATAGGCTGTTGATGATGATGATGATGAAAGAAAAAAAAATTACCTTGATATAGTCGGGGTCAGGCATGTCGGGCTTCTCCTCATTATTGTTGTTGTTATTGTTGTTGTTGTTGTTTAAGCTCGTATTGTTGTTGTTGTTGTTGTTGATGTTCATATTCAACCCACTGTAACAACAAGAAACGGTTAAAACAATCAGGTTAGTGCTAAAAAAAATTATTGGGAAAAATATTTTTAAGTTGACATTATTTTCATTACAAAAGAAAAACTAAAGATGCTTATTGTTGATTCGGAAGGAATTTCAGGTAAGTATCAACGGTTGACCATCGACAATTTATTATAACATAAGTACGCTTATCTATACTAATCTATACTAATATTTTAAAGCTGAAGAGTTTGTTTGTTTGGTTGGTTGAACGCGTTAATCTCGGGAACTACTGGTTCGAATTTAAAAATGATTTTTGTGTTGTATAGTCCATATTGAGGAAGGCTTTAGGCTATATTACATCACACTATGACTATTAACGCGGGTGAAACCGCGGGGCACAGCTAGTAATAATATAAAGCTAAAGAGTTTATTTGTTTGTTTGGTTGAACGCGTTAATCTCAGGAACTACTGGTTCGAATTGAAAAATGATTTTTGTGTTGAATAGTCCATTTATTGAGGATGGCTATAGGGTATATTACATCACGCTATGACTAATAGGAGTGGAGCAGCAATGAAGAATGTTACAAAAACGGAAAAATATTTTTTTTGTGAGTTTTCCTTTCGTGCGTTGCGTAAACGGTGAAAGTTACGCAAAAATCATGTATTACGAAATTGTTCCCCTTTAAAAGTTCTAAAAAAAGTCGAGTGATCGTAGCGTGTGTGTTCTTAAAATAGTTTTTTAATAGATTGTTCGCTAATTAACGCGGGTGAAACCGCGTGGCACAGCTAGTCGATAATATAGGTAGTGTACACACGCCCGCACATCAAACTGCCACAATTTGTCAAATTTCCTCAATAGACTTTAAACTTTATAACTTAGACATACGGTTGAAAATGTATTGAAGCATAGCGTGTGTGTTCTTAAAATAGTTTTTTAATAGATTGTTCGCTAATTAACGCGGGTGAAACCGCGTGGCACAGCTAGTCGATAATATAGGTAGTGTACACACGCTCGCACATCAAACTGTCACAATTTGTCAAATTTCCTCAATAGACTTTAAACTTTATAACTTAGACATACGGTTGAAAATGTATTGAAGAAATTTGACCGTTTTGAGTAAGTTGATGTGCTGACGTCTGTACTATTTCTATTCTATGTTGCTATAGCTTGGTCTATCGGCAGACACTTAATAGAATAATAGACTTTCGCAGCAACACTAGCAAAATCATGTAGCAAAAGTATCAAGTAAAAGAGACACACATAATTTATTCTTTTATAGGTGACCCGGTGAACTTCGTATCACCTACATATATTATTTGTGAAAAATATGGTCAAACTTAAAACAAAATTTTTATCTACATACAACCAACTGACACTTTTACACTTTTTTTATTTCTGAAACGGAACTGTTAAATATTCCAACAAACAGACCAAAGAGATCGAACCTCATACTACAGCTATAAAACAGACAAACTTCTGAACGCACCTAAAATATTTAAAAACGAAGTGACAAATAGGCGTGACGAAAAATTTTGAAATCCTCTTCCGTAATGTAGGTACAAATTAACTAATTACGAAAAAAACTTTATTTCGGTAATAAACTTAAGTTGAACGAAGTTTAAAGTCATTTTTCTAATATTTTTTCAATAGTGCGCGAAAACAGCTTGCGGTGTCATGGCGTCGGCTCTGACGTCACAACAACGTAAGCATGTCATTGCAATGCCATTGCGTCTATGCGTAGCGAAGAAAGAAAACCAAACATTAAATTAATTCGTGTGATAAAAATGAATTCCAAAGTTTATAAGTGGTCTACAGTACCTCAGTGTAAAAACACATGAATAAGAACACCCAACAAAGTGTTTGTATATGTTCCACACAAGAAAATAATAAGTTAAGTGAGTTAAGTGGTTAAAGCTCGTAAAGCGAAATTTTAGGTGTTTACTATAAGGAAAGATACTGCTAGTACTAGTAGGTGCTTTATAGTTATAGAAATTTACTCGTTTTATCGGGTATTAACATGGTATAAACTCTAAAGTAACCACTTATAAGCTGTGAGGGGAGCTAACTTTAAAAATAAACAATGACAAGTTTATTGTAAAAATAACCTATGAAAGTAAAATAAAATAAACTCGCATGAGTTCAAAACGAGTTTGATTATATTTAAGTTGGTTATATTTAGTAAAAATAAATAATTACAAAATTTACTTACAACGCAATTTTCACATTTCTAAGCTCAGACGAAAATCTTTATTTATTGCGAGGAAATCGCCCAACATCAAGACATCAATCCTGGGCATATTTGAGTTGTTTACCTTAACAAAGCTTGGTTCCATTGTTATAGTCGAGTGGATTCGATAAATCACACGTAAACGAATAAAATATCAATTCAAATGTGTAATCAGTAGTATTCACAACAACAAAACACAGTGAAGGACAATATTGACAGTGGAGTTCACGTATTCGTGACGTCATGCGGTGTTTCAGTCAAAATGGCCGATTGCAGAATTTTAATGTTTTATTTTATTGAAAATCTTAATGATCTCAATTGTTTTAATAAAACTAAACCAGTGTTTTAAATTTTATTAATATGTATTTTCCCCTAAAATCATTAAATCGTTGATTTTTTGATACTGTCATCATGCCTATTTTTTATTTCTAAAAAGACAAAAGTTAGCAAATGTTTCATAGCTAGGAACATTTTGTATTGGAAAATAAAATTGTCGTTTTTAGTATTTTTTTTTATTTATGATTTATGTTTCTCACCGTTTAGTGCCGAACTTAGTGACGTTCTGAAAAGACGTCGAATAGATGCATGCTGCGTGCAGGAGACCAAGTGGAAGGGGTCAAAATCAAGACAGATCGGCAATGGGTTCAAACTTATATACCATGGAACAACCACCGGCAGAAACGGTGTCGGCATTATACTATCAGAACAACTAACACAAAGGCTTGTCAACATTGAGAGAATAAGTGACCGACTTATTTCTGTAAAAATAGCTTTGGAAAATCAACCTTGTTTTAACATAATATCAGCTTATGCACCGCAGGCAGGCACACTGGATTGTGAGAAGGAGGCTTTCTGGGATGATCTCTACAAACTGACACAGAATATCCCGACCGATGAAACGCTTCACCTGGGTGGAGACCTGAACGGCCATGTTGGAATTCAAAACACAAATGTGGAGAGATGGCATGGTGGATTTGGATATGGCTCCCGCAACAGTGACGGAGATACCATTCTACAATTTGCATCTAGTTGCGATCTAGCCATACTAAATACTTTCTTTAAAAAGAAAGAATCACACTTAATAACATATCAAAGTGGAGGAAATACCACTCAGATCGACTACACACTGGCAAGACGAAAACATCTAGGAAACTACAAAGACTGCAAAGTAATACCCGGGGAGCCACTAACAACGCAACATAGAATCCTGGTCACAATATACAAGTTGCCTAAACCTGTAAAGGTCAACACGAAGCAAACACCAAAAATAAAATGGAAATCTTTAAAAGAACCAGTTGGTGACCTTTTCATACAGGACCTTATAGAACATCTTAGTAACACAGACACCACAGACTTAACAGCAAACAATATGTGGAACGACTTTGAAAATGCCTGTATAAAAACAGCAGAGAAGCACCTTGGTAGAACAAAAAGTAAAAAGGGCCCCTTCAGGGAAACTCAGTGGTGGCAACCTGAAGTAAAAGACGCTGTAGCGCTGTAGCAAAAAAGGAAGCCTTCAAGCTATGGCAGACCACGAGGGATGAAGCGGATTTTGCAAATTACAAAGAAATGAAGAAACAGTCAAAAAAGCAGGTGGCAATATCGATGTCAAAATCAAACTCTCAATTTTACGAAAACTTAGAATCAGCAGACACAGAAGTAGACATATATAAAATAGCGAAAGCGCGAAACAATAAAACTAAAGACATAACAACAGTAAAATATATTTGTGACGGTAACAACAAACTTTTAACGCAAGATAAAGAAATAAAGAACAGATGGACAGAATTTTACAAACACCTTCTAAACATATCTCACCCGAGAATCCAAAACTACACAAGACCTCACATAGTCTACGGACCAATTCCTGTAGTGACGCCAGATGAAGTTACAAGGGCCATAAAGCAAATGAAAAACAACAAATCTCCAGGTCCAGATGAAATACCAGCAGAAGTCTGGAAACAATTAGGCAAAGCTGGAGCTGTCTGGCTTTATGACCTGTACAACAAGCTAATTCAAGGACATCCAATACCAGACTCGTGGCGTAACAGTTTCCTGATACCATTCTACAAAGGAAAAGGGGATGTGAGAGAATGTAGCAACTACAGAGCTATTAAATTAACGTCACACACTCTTAAAATATGGGAGAGAATCTTGAACAACCGATTAAATCAAATAATATCATTAACTCCAAATCAATGTGGCTTTGTAGCTGAAAAGGGCACGTCAGATGCAATTCAAACCATCCGAATCATGCTGGAGAAAACCAAGTCTAACAATAAGAACTTGCATATGGTATTCATTGACTTGGAAAAGGCGTTCGATCATGTCCCGCGAGATCTTATATGGGAAGCACTCAGAGAGCAATTTGTTCCTGAGTATTACATCGCCCTTATTCGGGACATGTACGCTGATGTGACCACACAAGTCCTGTGCCCAGCTGGAACAAGCGAAAGATTTAAGATTGAAGTCGGAGTCCATCAGGGTTCCACCCTTAGCCCACTGCTGTTTAATACGACCATGAACCACCTAACAAAAGGCTGTCAAAAACTGCTTCCCTGGAACATCCTATACGCGGACGATGTTGCTCTTATCTCAGAAGACATAAAAGACCTCCAGCATAACTTCAACGCGTGGATAGAGGCACTTGAAAACAATGGTCTCAAGATAAGCAGGAAGAAGACGGAGCACATGTCTTGCTTGTTCGATGGTACCACAGACCCTAATAACATCAAGATTTCCATTGGAGCCATACAAATACCAACCGTGAACCAGTTCAAATACTTAGGGTCAATTATAAGCAATGATGGCAAGATTGATAGCGACGTCGCCCATAGAACAACAACGGGCTGGCTAAAATGGAGACAGCTCGCAGGCGTAATGTGCGATAAAAAAATGCCACTAAAAGTCAAAGGCAAAATATACAAAACAGCAATAAGACCAGCAGTATTGTATGGGTCCGAGTGTTGGGCGACCAATAAACAACACCTCAACAAATTGCACACTACAGAAATGCGCATGTTACGCTGGTCAGCGGGCGTCACATTATTAGATAAAATCCGAAATGAATACATAAGAGGAAGCTTCAAAGTCGCACCTATAGCAGACAAAATTAAAGAAAAACGCCTTCGATGGTATGGGCACGTACAGAGACGCCCCCAAGACCACATGGTAAAGCTTGCCCTGAACTTGCCAACGACGAAGCGTGGACGCGGAAGACCACCCTCCACCTGGCTGACGACGGTCGAGAAAGACCTAAAAGACGCTCAACTCGACACTAGCACCGCACAAAACCGTGCACAGTGGAGGAAACGGACAAGGAAGGCCGACCCCAAGTAAATGGGAAAACGGTCGAGGATTATATATGTTTCTCACCGTTTAAACCGTCCCTGAACTTCCCCAAATATTTCAAAATCAAAATTAGCCAAATCGGTGCAGCCATTCTCGAGTTTTAGCGACTCAAACGACTGTTCGACTGTTCTGACTATTATATATATACTATATCTCTTGAAGATAGATGTATAAACACACGTATTTACTGTCTGGTTATGGAAATCTTTGCCTGAGCGCATCAGAAGTGCTCGCACGTTGGAGTCGTTCAAGGGTCAGGTTCGGAGTCATTTTCTAAATTCACCTATGCTATGTTTATTTATACGCATAAACTATTATTATAATTTAGTTTATTTTTACTTGCACCTATTTTATTTTCTTAATTTTATTATTTTTTGCTCAAGGTTGCCTGGAAGAGATTGCTTGTTAGCAATAAGGCCGCCTATTTTGTACTAACTTTTCATCAAATCTATCTGTATCTGTATTTTTTGTGTGCAAATAAAGTTTATTATTATTATACTCTTTATTTATTTTAAATCTTAGTTTTAGGTTTTATAAATTTATATAAAAAGTAAAATATAACAAAATATCATACAAAAATACATCTTTTATAAAAACCTAAACCTAGAACGCCGCCAGCAGCGGAGCAAGACTCAACTACTAGCAATTAAGGCTGCAGAGTAAGAAACCTCCTGGCAATGCGTGCCGTGTCTAGGAGTGTTGCCTTCTATATCTGACCCTTGATCTAGCCATCCACCGAGAGCCTCTTGAGATGTTGGCCGAGACTCTTCGCTATAAGGCCGTTTGCAGATACGACCATGCTAGCTAGCGGTCACCTCGTGAGCCAAGTCACGGTACTAGTGAGCTTGTCCTTCTCAGCTTTCACAGGGTTCTCGTCATGCGGAATGGTGATATCGATGAGCATTGCCAGGCGCGACGATCGATCTGTCAACACGATATCAGGCTTATTGGCAATAATAGTCCTATCCGTGATAACAGATCGATCCCAGTAGAGCGTGGCGTAACCATTTTCGAGAACTGGCACCGGCATGTACTTATAGTACGGCACCTCAGATTCTACAAAACCATATCGAAGAGCAAGTTGCTGATGGATAATCCTGGCTACAAGGTTATGTCTGTGCAAGTACTCAAGTTACTTACTTCTTATTATTATTATATTTTTTATTAAATAGAAATTATATACATACCTTAACTTAACCATTCCAACATACATAAGTAAACAAAACCATGAATCCAATGTACCATATCACGTCTATAATATTATACAAAAGCAAATCAAAAGTCCGATTAAAAAAATTACAGCCTCCAAAATAAATGTTCACGAAACAAGGTTCTGATGTTACATGTAACTAGGTATCATCATCATCATCATCATACAAATATCCATTAAGCAGAGCGGTTACCTCACTGTGTCTGATTAAATCAATACATAATATCTGGCAATAAAAGGGGTTCGTTCAAATCCACCATTCGGGATAAACAACATTTTTATTGTGTTCAATGTACGCAAAAAGATCGTTCTGCGTTAATCTTGATAGCGCGTAAATCAACCCCTTTTTTCGTACGTCTGCTTTTGCCAATAAGGGCCTCCGCCCACGTTAGATTTTTATAAGTTTGATAATCGGGCCGATATTTTTTTTCTTTGTGACCGACTCAACGCAAACGTCCATCGCTGAATTGACACAACGTCCTTCCCTAACAAGTGAACGCTGCCGACTGTCGTTAAGTAAGTAGTACCTATGCATTAGCGCATACCTACATCTTTTAACGTAACAAGACAGTGGTTCTTTTTGTGGATAACAACTTTTTTATACTTTGCACGGCACTCCACCAGATGCTAAGTCGAAATGGAGTCCAGACCCGAAGAAAACTGGTGTAGCGTGAAAACAACGCAGCTTCAGTCACACCCTGCCGGCCCACAAAGCGCCTCTAAGCGTCTCGTTCAAAGGACCCATGTCATAGGAAGTAGGGAAAACGCTAGTAGACTTTGCAATATTTTTAATATGTGTTTTTTTAAAACATGTGCCACTGGGGACTAGCTTCAGAGGAGCATTATGACTGCGGAGCCCCATTACAGACAATGGATCACCTTCTCCAGTGTCCTCTGTGCCCAGCCACCTGAACATTTGAAAACCTGTATGAGGCCAATAATGTAGCAATAGCCGTGGCCATTTATTGGTCCGACAAAATATAGCTGAACCCGCTGACTCGAAAAGAAGAAGAAGAAGAATATGTGTTTATATTTTTACCGACAAAAAAACCGTCAATGATTTTCTGTCGTGTGCGGAGACCCTGATCCGGTGCTCTTATCTAGGCAATGAAATCTAAACGGACGTGTCGCCGAGGTGATATTGTGTTATTCAAATGGTTGAGACAACACAGTGTTACTGTTATTAGGATTAACGACATTGGCAACGGCAAATGGGGTGTAAATTTTTCGAATCTCGCCGCGCGCCGCTCAGTGATGTGCAAATTGAAATGCTTATGTCAAGAAATTTCCTATGAATTGTAATTATTAAAATTATTTACATCGAAATATCGTGCACTGCACACCATTCTATTTATAACAATGAATCCCATTGTAATAAGAATAAAAAAAAATCAAACTACCTATTATTAAATTAAAAAATTACAAAATTGTATTGAAATATTTTTGTTTTTGTGTGTTTTTTGTGTCTCGGCAATTATTAGTTTGTATGTGTATTACAAATACCTATCGTCGCCTAAGTTCTAACAACGCGGAAGTCCAAGATTTGTCACTTTGACTTTTGCATGTCATTCGATAGAGAATAGAAAGACGCACCTCTAAACCAATCAGAAACAGGGATTGAAACCAATGGAATCGTTTTATTTTGAAAACAAAAACATAATTACATATTATGATCACGATATATAAATAAAAAGGCACGATATTTTTGCTCTCCTGAAAAGTTATAGAACTGTATTTTTGCTAACCTTGTACATAGGTACAAGGTACTTATGTACTTAAGTAAATATTTTTAATTTCTCATTGTTATTATTGCAAACTAGTTCATAGTCTCGCAAAACACAATTATCACAATCATCATCATCATCATCATCATCAGGCTATACTAGTCCACTGCTGGAAATTGAACACAATGGTATATAATAATTTATTTAATCCCGGCGGATTTCGTACCGCATTTCTTTTTTTTTATATAGCCTATGTTACTCAGCGCTAATGTAGCATTCTAATGGTGAAAAAATTTTTTTAAATCGGTCCAGTAGTTTTTGAGTTTTATCGTTGCAAACATACATACAAAAATACAAAGCTTTCCTCTTTATAATATTAGTATAGATTGTATTTTTGGATAGTAAACCTACAAATGACGATTGACCTAGCATTAAAAACAGTTTTATTTTTGATTGTGAACCTATTAAAAAGCAATTTGATTCCCCGTGCGTTAAATAAAGAATAAACGAAATAAAAGTTTCGTCAACAATGTTGAACCTTTATAGAATTCACCTGTGGCAACAAGCGCCATCTATCATTCCACCGCAGAACTACGCACGTTTTATTACGATGACAGTATCATCTGATAACGTTACAACATCGGTATAAAAAACTAATGCCTGTAAACAGTAATATAAAACACAATTATTCTTATACCACCCGTTTTGTTAACAACGCATCGGATTCGGAATGCTAAGTTGCTATTATATTCTTATACCAACCGTTTTGTTAACAACGCATTTAACGCTAAGTTGCTGTAGATATTTTAACTCGGTCACCCATCCAATGACCCGGCATTGCGAAAGTCACCGCTAACCGACGCACCTGTGAGCTCCTCTCAAACGTTTGCATTCCACAATAGGTAGTCACTCCTGGTGTTTCACTCACCATAAAGATCCTGAAGCAGTACAGGGTGCCTAGCGTAAGTTTGATTTAACATTGGATCACGTTAAGGGTGCACCGTCCGTAAGTAACAAGTGTCATATATTTTATTTGAAATGTCTTCGTCCATATCTATTTGATGCCGCGCGACCATACTAATTTTTTGTATGGAAAATTTAACGTGTTAATTTGAAAAATAATAATTTAAAAAACCGCTCAATAAATCGAAAATGTGAGACGGACGATTTGTGGTTTAGACATTGATGGTTGTTTAGACAAAATCAGAGGTACAATAATTTAGATAAAATATTATAAACGCCGCCACTCGTTTACATGATTTTTGCCCAACTTTAAATTATATTTTAGAAAAAACTATAGTGTGTTATGAATTTATGGATCGGATTAATAAAATTGTAAACACGTTCCCTTTGATACTAAATATATATTTTGTTTATGTAATACGATAGTATTTTCAATTATATCAACTTAACCGTGACTGCATTTTTGCCATTTTTTGGTCGGCGCACCCAAAAACAAAAATGTAAACAAAAATTTGTAAGGCATTGAAGCAGTGCCTACTAGCGACATACGTAGAAGAGTCAACATTTTTTGCCATACAAATTTTCGGTTAGGGTGTAGCAAAGGGGGTCCGAAACATAGTAAATTTTTTTTTTATATTAAAAAAATAAAAAACTTACAAATTTTTTTGATAGCTTTTTTTTTCTTCATTTCGTGAATAAAAATTGTGTTATTTTTTGGGGCCCCCTTTTTTACACCCGGACCAACTTTTCGTTTTCGTAAACGTGGTCGAATGAATACGAATAGTAAACAATATCACACTAAGCACTCTGGGTGCCTGGTGTGAGTTTTATTTGAAATTCGATCACTGAAAACGAAAATTAGTATATGGCATTGAAGCAGCGCCTCCTGTCGACATACGAGACGAGTTAAATTTTTGCCATACAAATCTTCGTTTTCGTTGACGTGATCCAATTGCGAAACTCGCACTAAGTGTTGCTGCGGTTGTGAAAACGAGACGCGTGTAGCGGGCGCCTATACACGCGTCTCGTTTCCACAACTGCAATAACATTTCAGTAGAACTGCTCTAAGAACTCAAGATACGAAGCCAGGAGTGAGTGTATGCAACAATGTTCAATACAAAACGATACACCAACAAACTTTTATAAAAATATGTTGAAGTAACTAACTCAACGGGCGCGTGACAACCAGATTCACAATATAGGTTATGTACCTTATTGTTCTAGAAAACACCTCGCTCCACCGGTGATCGTACTTGTTTGCCATGACGGCATCACTGATAACGGCATACATCGCTCGATTACAACCTCTTATCACTTATCAGACTTGATCAACACCACCGAACCGCGCACAGCGTATAGCGATTTAACACTTATAACGGTCTTATTCCATTTTTCACATTGTCATGACTACACGTCAAATGAGAAACAGCGATTTATATGGAACACGCTAACGAACAATGTGTTTGTGTAGTAATTTCGAATTGTCCAAAGTGCAAGGAAACAACGCCGGCGTGAGGGTAGTTCAAAATAGTTTTTCTATAAATTTACCCGATTTTTTACAACTTTTGCTTACTGCCATAGCAAAAAATATATTTGATAACTTTATGGCTACGGATGTTTTACAGTTTAAGCACTTCCAAATTTAGGATGTGGTAATGATAAAAGTTTATAAATATTTATTATCCCTTCTTACTCATAATACCTATCTCATATACGAAGAAGATGGTGAAGGTGAGGATGATTGATAAACCATGTATCTGTATAACAAACAAAAACAATATCGACTACAGACAGAGATGTTAAATTTTCTATAACCATAGGGTGAAAATTAGATATAATATAAAGAGATAATTTATGTTTCTTTTTCCCTTTATTACCGGAAATATCGTAAACATTTTCAAACGCTGTTTTTTGGTTTTCTTAATAAATTAAATGAATAAATAAAGAGATAAGATGGGATTTTTCAAAATTCATCACGGATCGCAGGATGTGGACGGTCGCTATAGTACCTATATGTCTATGACCTTATATCTCTCATATAAAACTCAATTTTAATTGTTTATTTTACTTACTGAATAATAAAATCAAACCACGCATAACAAAAAAATATTATATCATTGTCTTTATCAGATGAAGTTTTGTTATCTTATAGAAATATTTTGTTGTCTGGCGATTGAAAATATGATTCGTAATAATTTATTTAGTATGAACTATAATAATGAGGGCTAAGTTTAGCATGATAAAGTTCAAAATTGAATATCATTTTCGCTTGCAGCTATACTTATTTAGGCCTAGGTGTGAGTACTGAAAATTAACTTATATACTTACATATAATATGAAGGCTGCTAAACATATTGGATTACCATGTAGTGTGTGTTTGTACACAGTATTATCACACACGTATCATAATAGAATTAAAGAAAGTAAATAATGTGTTCGTCTCTAATAATAAAGGTTACATAGACTTATATAAGAAGTGCGCTCATCATCACACCAGCTCATTTATGTCCCACTGCTGGCGCACGAGCCTTCCCTATGGATAGATGGGAGAACGGGCCATAAACCACCACGCGGGCCCAGTGCGGATTGGTGGTTGTTAGCGACTGCTAATGCAGCCGGGACTAACGGAGAAGCTCGAGATGATAAAGTTTTGGTCACCCATCTGATGACCGACCTTTGTGAAAGTTGCTTTACGTCAGCAATCGCAGACCAGGCACGTTAACCATTGCGCCATCGAGCTCCTCGAGGGAGTGTGATGCGTTTGTGTTAATACAGTGTCGACATACTACAACTAAATTTAAGGCATAAGCAAACAATTCTGTGGTAATCCCATCTAATCTGTCGGTTATCTATTGATCGGCTAGCAATATATCCGCACTTTGATGAAAGGGGTGAGATTATAGCTATATTAATATTAGCTGTCCCGATGTTTATATTAGACTATAGCCAACGCCCCCGGCAACGCCGTCATGGGGTATGTTACAAAGTGCAAACCCGAAGAAATTAGAAGTTAAAAAGTATCCAATGTTGTAATCTACAATGTATTCTATCTGTGTACCAAATTTCATGTTATTCAGTCGAGCCGTTTTGGCATGATTTGCGAACAAACATACATCCACACGTTTGCATTTTCAATATTACTAAAAGGTCATAGATAAGCAATCCCCTGTTTTTGTGTTGCCATCTGCTAGGCATTGTAATAATTCTAATCGTTGATAGCCGTATATAAAGGAGCTCATTCGTGCAAACTAAGCACCTTTCGCTATGCAAAACCCTCGGATGATGATGATCAGAGTATCCAAAACCGTGAAATTTTAAATTAGACAGTAAGTAGCCTTAGACTTAAAGTTCATAGTCTATTGAGGAAATTTGAAACATGAGTGGATTATGAATTACTCACCGTTTAACAAAAGCAAACCTCACTTGCAGGCGGTTAGAGAATGTTTTTGAATAGGTAGCACTTTTAATCAAAAAGATAATTATCCTTTTGAACATTTAAGTTGTTATGTTTCGATCGATTCGATGCTGGCTGTACTATTATTTATGATATTAAGCACCTTGCACGTTCAAAAGATATGCACTTATATGTACACACAGAGATACATATCTTTTTATACAAAACACATAAGATTACTAATGACCTACTTAGTTTAGTCGCATTAGATTAAGTTTTTAAATTTTAGTAACTAGTTTTTACGTTATAATTAGCTGTGAAAATGACTCTGAATACTATATGAAAAGCAAAAGGTCAAATTGAACTAAATAGATACTCTATTTATTTGTTCATAATTCTAATACTTTTATATATTTATAGCACAATAATTTGGTACAGGTATAAGACACGTAGGTTTTTTTAATAATATTGTTTTGGTTTGGTTGTTATTCATCTTTTTGGTAAGAGCGTGAAAGTATTTTATTTATTAATGTGGAACAACAAACAATTACAAAATGCGCCTAATAAAAGTCATGGTAAAAAAGGAATCATCATCATCATCATCAGCTCATTTATGTCCCCACTGCTGGGGCACGAGCCTTCCCTATGGATGGAAAGGGAGAACGGGCCATGAACCACCACGCGGGCCCAGTGCAGATTGGTGGTTGTTAACGACTGCTAATGCAGCCGGGACCAACGGCTTAACGTGCCTTCCGAAGCACGGAGGAGCTCGAGATGATAAATTTTTGGTCACCCATCCGATGACCGGTCTTTGCGAAAGTTGCTTAACCTCAGCAATCGCAGACCGGGCGTGTTAACCACTGCGCCATCGAGCTCCTAAAGCATCGAAAAAAGGAATAGATGCTGTTTATTTTTAATGTTAACTATGTATTAAAAAACACTTAACTTTTCTGTCTATACAAGTTCTCTAAAATTTATAATCAATATTTTAACTTGAACAGTATAACTGTTTGAAACCAATTTATTTTTATTGCACATATTTATACAATGTTAGAGCTCTTTTCTAAATTGTTCCCATTATTGTGTACCGTTGAATGTGAAACTCGGCTATCGTTGATATCATTCAAGAGCCCGGTATCGCAAACAAAGCAACAATCCAACTATTTACATTGGAGCTGGAGCCTGATAACGTGATAAGGCGGGCCACGTTTCGTGCTGCGCCTTGGCTGCGGCTGTCTACTTGATTGTAGCCCGCTAATACATTCTATGTTTATTTGGTTCGCTGTGATTCGTTTGATACCGGATTAATATTGTTAAGCTTTTAGTGTATTTATTTATTTCTGCTTGTTTTCGTTTATTTTGTTGTTGTTATATCGTGAAAATATAACTCTTTATTATTTTGTAATTTAAAGTTTATTTTTAACTTTTGTGTTATGTTTTTTTTTATGTCTGTTCTGTGTTGAAAAGCCGAATAAATGTTTTATTATTATTATTTATTATTATTATTATTAAGTTTTCATTAATAAGGCAAGCTTACAGCCAATCACACAATAAAAGTAGGTAACAAATAAAGGACTTAAAATGACATATGTGCAAGCCTATTAATAGCTTACACAGCATTCATTACTTGTTACCTAAAAAAAACCAAAATTACACTAAAATATGAATACCTACTTTACAAATACTAATTCTACTTTAATAATTTTAATAATTTTCAGTACCTCTGCTCCTCTCATAGTAAAAATCTCCGGTCCTAAAATAATCTTCTCCTTCTCTGTCCCGCTCATACTTCTGGCTTTGTTCATTCTTCCTTTCACATCCAATCCATTCTCCTGTGGAACGCGCTGCCTCTCGAAATCAGGATGGCTACGAGTCGTGACGCTTTTAAAAAGAAAGTCCGCGAGCTCTTGTTTGATAGAATCATGGCAGAATCATCTCAATAACTTCCTACTATATAGAATTATGTATTTTATGTATGTTTATTTATTGTAGTTTATGTATTTACAATACACTTTATTATATGTTTATGTATAAATAATATTTATGCATGTATTATATACTTACTTTCACTTATTCATTTATTATACAAATAAATTGCACCTGCCAATGTTATCTCTGCACCACCCTATGGTTGACTGGTAGAGAATGCCTCAGGCATTAAGTCCGCCATGTAATAGTTGTGTTGCAAAAGTTTAAATAAAAATAAAAATAAAAAATAATTGAAGTTAGTAAAATAACAGTAATTAGTAAAATATTTGTAAACGACTTTTATATGTCTTTTATACGCTCTTAGGCCTCCTACAAGGTGGGCCGAGTGGACGTCTTTTGGCTGAGATGATGAAGACGATGATGATACGCTTTTTAATATGGTACAAAAATAAGTGCAATAAAGATAAATTGGTTTCAAACAATTATATTGTTCAAGTTAAAATATCAATCTCAATCAACTATCATATCTATCAATCAACCCCTTGAGCGTCGATCGACCACCAGGTGGCCGATAACAATTAAAATTCTATTGTGTCTGGTATTCGCGCGCTCGAGCTCTTAGAGACCTTCTAAGACATAAAAGTTATGTGTCTTTAATACACAGTTAATGTTAAAAATAAACAGCATTAATTCCTTCTTACTAATCTGAAATATACATAACATTGGTTCCCACACATTAGACAGATGGATTTGATAAAATTGGTCTCGGTAAAGACTTAGAAAAGTAAAAAATGTGGTGGCTAAAATTTATTAAAATAAGAGACATTTTGTTTGAAAAAAAATCTTTACCTTATCTTCTTAACATTACTTTCCAGCATTTTAACTTTAACTAGCTGACCTGACAGACGCTGTCCTGTCTAAGTTTTAATAAATATGTGTCACGAAGGTAAATCTAAAGTGGCGGTTCCCATACAAAATCACCAATTTTTTATTTTTATATATCAGTTTTTTCAGTATTTCCTTGTTTTTTTCTAAACCATCATTGTATTAAAGCATACAAGATTTATATTTCTATAAGTAGATTAGGAACACTACGGTCGGGTCTAACAATCATTTTATGCAAAACGTCCGAAACCTTAATTATCTAAAAGTGAGGCAACGGATTTACTAAACTATTCACTGATTCAAGATGACTTAAAAGCATCCGGGAGCGAAAAATGCCAACCCGCATTATTTTAAGCCAAACATTTATAAATAGATAACATCTTAATTGACTAATACTTAGGCAAGGAGTTTTCTAAACTTTATACAGATTCAACATGCCTTAAATGCATCGGGGAGCTAAAATTAAAAATGTGATATTTTGTTGCAAAAGTTTAAAATAAAAATAAATAAATAAATAATAAATAAAATTGCTAATCCTCCTATTTCACGTTAAACATTTTATTTTATTTTTTATACCTGGCTCGGCAAATGACTCCACTCCACCTGATGTTAAGTGGAAACGGAGTCCAGAATTATTTATTATTTCAACTAGATAAGCACACCATTAGCTAATATTTGCTATGAGACCATGTTGTGAGTGCCTAATATGGGGACGCCAATGACACTTTATCGTTATGTGTGTCATAGGTTTGACGTCATCATTTTCACTAGTAATATACATAAGCTAGGCATGTACCAAGTTGTCATTCTATCATGGTCATCGTCAAAATGACATGATGCTTTCTAAAATGCATAGCAACTACACAGATAATCTATAATATATTAATACGTGAAGCAAAAACTTTGTACCCGTTTTTACGAAAATTGCGCGGACGGAGGAATATTAAATTTCGCACACTTATAGAGAAGGTTATCCGAATGTTAATATTTTTTTTAAATTATGCATAAAAAATACATTAAATCAACAAAAACAACACTACACACACTACCATGTATTTGACACACGCATATGTATTTGACACACACATCGGTCAATGCCAATCCAAACTCACACTCTATCTTTATTAATTTTTCATTGCTTAAGATATAATTCGTGCAGCCTTAATAAAATTACGGTCGAATTTCGACCACTGGGCGACCACTAGTTAATAATAATTGTTTGATTGCAATTTGAAGCGTGTTAGTAGCTGAATTTCTCAAGTCAAAGGAGAAAAAGAGAAAGTTGAACCCCAATAGCCTATAATATTCTTCCAAAGGGGTGTGTCCGTTACAAGTTAACAGTAATATTTCTTAAAAAAAGTTAAATTAAATGGCTCTAACCAAAGGCTACAGATACTGTAGAAGTAACAGAAAACCTCACCAAAAACTCGGGCTATACTAATATACAATAAAAAAAAATAGTTTAAAACAAAAATTTTCTTGATATTTAATTGTTTTTTTTACATTAATTAACTAATGAATAAAATGAGCTGAAATAAAATATTGCTGTTTATTTATATTGACCAGGCATGAATGCATAATCTTTAGATGCCGTTTCATAAGCTAGCCCAAAATCACGTACGATTCGCAAACACACAAGTTCGGCACACAACAAGTAACTGCTTATCTTGGATAGCGTCCAAAGATTATAGCCTCGTTAATACAATCTTATTTCCATTTTCTGAAGTCATATTCAATTTTATGGAATGATAGTTATTACGTTTATGGATCACTAGCTTCTGCCTTTAGTTTCTGCCGCGTGTAATTCTGTCTGTAGCTAAGATTTATTTTAAATTTTTATACCGATCGCGAAGCAATCGGTACTCCATTTTGATGTGGAGAACAAACAAATATTTATATTATAAAGCTACACCAAATATGAACTTATGAATATTCATACACTGGTGACGGTAATAGCAACAGTTACTCAACCCCTAACCTATTTCACTAAAATAGAGGGTACTTCGACTTAAAAAGTTGATAATATTTTTTAGTATTGTTTTGCTTTACTATTAGAGCAAAAAGCTATAATAAAAGCTATATATGTAGCTTGTCTGGTAGTCTAAGAGAATAAAAGGATACAAAGTAAATAACTTTACAACATCATCATCATCATCATCATCAGCTCAATTTATGTCCCCACTGCTGGGGCACGAGCCTTCCCTATGGATGGATAGGGAAAACGGGCCTTAAACCACCACGCGGGCCCAGTGCGGATTGGTGGTTATTAACGACTGCTAATGCAGCCGGGACCAACGGCTTTACGTGTCTTTCTAAGCACGGAGGAGCTCGAGATGATAAATTTTTGGTTACCCATCCGATTTGCGAAAATTGCTTAATCTCAGCACTCGCAGTCCGGGCGCGTTAACCACTGCGCCTTCGAGCTCCTCTTTAAACTTTACAACGTTTGTACAAAATCTGTATTGGATCAATATATTGTATTCATCACATTCATGAACGTTCTAATATAAAAATCTAATCCATTTTAATCTTGGTACTTGGTAGGCATTTCGTTAGGCCCGATTTATATTTCCTCAGGAGTACGACAACGATATTATTTTTGGCATTTGCAATTTACTACAGTTGTCTGCCTGCCATTGGCAACATTCCGCAGTAAAGTCCTAAATATCAACGGAATTGCGAAGGGCGAGCGCGGCTAAGGGCCATTGTAGCCATCTGTCGCTATTTATGAGACAGTGTTTCACTGTCTTCATCCAAAGGCATTTCGAACGGCCGAGTTAAGAAAAGCCCTTAAAATCTGCCTTGTGACCTTCTTGATTTTATTCATGCTACTACAAAAAAAACAACTGAAAAATACCACACAGACAAATAGGTTGAACCAATTAATCGCCTTTTTAAAAGTGTTAATACTCGTATAAAGAAATATACTAATATTATAAAGCTGAAGAGTTTGTTTGTTTGGTTGAACGCGCTAATCTCAGGAACTACTGGTTCGAATTGAAAAATTATTTATGTGTTGAATAGTCCATTTATCGAGGAAGGCTATAGGCTTATTTAAAAAAAAATTAAAAAGTACACCCGTGCGAAGCCGGGCCAGGCCGCTAGTAGCCTATATACTGTCCCACTGCTGGGCAAAAGCATTAACTTTTGAAAAAAGATATCGCTGCAGTTAATAGGCACTTGCTTAATGACCATGAATGATAAATAGGTACGGGTTGGTGATCATAAACTCGGGCTACATACAGTCACGGGCATAAACATGTATAAACTTTTGACTAATTTTGGATAAGAGTTACATACATTGGACTTCTTGGCGGGGAAGTGAAGAGCCATGTCTGCGGTTTTGTTTCATTTTCTAAAATTTGTGTTATGTCGAATATGAATGTGAATTAATGGTGGATTATTAACCTTTAAGTGTTCGTGAGTGTGCTTGAGTGTTGGCAAATAAAACAAAACAGTGCGACGTCGCTTTTCAAATTCTCTCAAGAAGTCCGCCCGAGGACTTAGTAAAGCCCCACATCTTTAGTGAGATACTCGAGGGGTGGGGGTATATCATTTCTCACTTCTCATTTCTATTATCATTCATCATCATCATACAGGAAAGAAATATTGTTTATTTATGTGTGTATTTACTTGTAAGAAAAATTACTTTGACACTGGCTAAATGTGCAAATCGCACGAAACCATCAACTAAAGAAAAAAAAAGAGTTACATTGCTTACTTATTAATGCTCGTGACTGTACATCGGAAAAAGTTAAACATGCTTTTGGGAAGTAGTTGAATGGGACCTCCGTATATCACGCCACTAATTACGCCGAGCGAATTATTATTAATTATTATTTATTTACAATAATTACAAAAACATTTATAGACCACAATGGAGAAACATTGATATTCTCAATATGGGAAAAGAAATTCCCATAATCTATATTCATATTCTCGACGTCTATATGTAAATATGTACCAATCGAATTATAATTTTAACGTATTTATACTTTGAACTCATAACTGTATTGTAACTTTGAGTTTAAATATATTGATCAATAAATAAAAGTAAAACACAATAAAACTGACGTCTTAAAAGGCGAAGAGCAATGAAATGATACCTACGTCAATTGTTTGGATTGTGTTTTAACGTGAGGCATTTGTGTGTCTTCCTGTGACTGAAGTTTGAAAACATAAAAAAGTTGAAGTTAAAGGCACTTCAACTGTTTTACGTAACGTTAGCAAAAGTTTCTAACGAGACGAGGAAGAGGATCATAAAAAGTTCATAATAGCCCCCCACATTGCATTAGAAGTAACTGCTAGAACTGAGATTTTTTATTTACTGAAAATTTACTTTGGCGATTTCCTTTTTGTATGCTTCCTTTGCATTTCTGATTTATTGTTATTTTTAAAGTTTATTTGTTTATAAAATAGGTAATATTTCAATATAAAATAAACATTGCTTTTTCATATCTGCAACGTGTTTTGAAAGAAATAGGTAGATTATTGTAGTTGTTACTAATTAACTCTACAGGATGTTTGGTAATACCTGCGTAATCCCGAATATGGCAGATAGGGCACAGATCGTAGAACCCCGAAGAATTATAAACATACCAGAAAAGCAACATACGGCCGAGATATTAGGGTGGTTTGTTATTAAGAAAAATTGTAAAGTGACAACCCTAGTTCCAGCTGATACATTGTTCTTGTTCGTCAACCACATGATCCAAACAAAATAGAAATCAAAACATGTAAGGGTTGAACAAAAATAACGTAACAAAATAAGTTTGAGTTTTTGTATGGAAAAGTAAATCATCATAAATATGATTTTGCATGTTACCACGGTGTTATTTATACTTAGCTGTATGGCTATGTTTCGGGATTATACACTTATTACCAAACACCCTGTATTGACTTGTTTTTTAATTATATTGTTATTGGTCTATGAAAGCACTCGGGTAAATAATTTAATTTGGTGAGTTAGTGTACCAACAAACTTATTTAAAATTTATTCCTTCCTATTACCAAAACAATAATTATATTAATATAATAATTATTAGGTAACTGATAGAAATAGTGGAAAGATACTACTCGTACTTGCAATAAAGGCATTCTCAATCATGACAAATAAATCTTAATCAAAGATTTTCAGCACAAAATTTCATCTAAAACAAAATGTTAGCACATGACTTTTCCCTTAAGAACTCCTTTCTCCGAGTAAGTAAAGAAACTTTTGAAGATTCCATTAGCTGCGGTGTTGCAATCTCGAAAATGTATGAATCAAACTGGCACAATCAGATAGCACCTGTAAACCTCCACAGTGAACCGAAACAATCGCATGTTCACTATAGTGTGCGCCGTCGCTACAGTTATACATGCAAAGCGTTGTATACGCATACCGCAATGTACGTCGAATATTGCCTTGTTTCAATTCTGTTAGAAAATTTACGGGTGCGTTATCATGATCTGGTATTGCGATGTGATATTATGCTGATACGTGTTGCTTTCATCACTTAGGTATATAGCACTTGTACAAGATCACAATAAGAAACCAAGAACTACCACCCCTCTTCGCATCTGAACTCCGCTTGCGCTCAACATCAGATGGAGCGGAGAGAGGAGGAGCCAAATGACATCTTTTGCAATAAAAAAAAAACAAAATGAAGGTGAACGGAGCATGCACACTTACTTCGGCTTGGCGTACGGCGAGGACGGCGACATGTTCCTGTGGTTCTTGTTCGGCTGCGTGTGTCTGTTGGCGTTCGTGTCTAGGCCGCCGCCCGGCGATATTTTGCCGGCCAGTGCGTTCAGTGAGTGCAGCATTGCCGGCGGCGGCCGCTTCGTGACAAGCGGCCTGGTCACGCTGATGACTTGACTCCGTGTGGCGAGGGCCCCGCGGAAAGCCACGGCGCCTTATCTGCTGATAAGAGGCGCGGGGGCCTACCCGCCTCCCGCCTCATCGCCACCTGACACTCTCACGCACGCACTGATGTTTGCTTTTTTTTTAACTTAAAATATTTTTTCAAAGTTCAACTCGGGTCAGCGTCCTGTCCGGCTCGGGCATACTTCCATATCTGTTATATCACTGGGTAAATTTTCAACGTCAATTATCACTGATCACTTACACGGCGCCCCAGACTGTTAAGAAATTTACACACTCGGTTATCGTTGCGATATTTCGACTTAATACGGTATTTAAAGCGTTGAAAAATTTGTATGGTGAATATCTGCTGCGTAAGTAATTTTTTGACCGCGGTTCGATGTTTCAAGTAATGTTACCTTTGACGATGTTGATTTCATTTAAAACGCCTGATGAAAAAGTATAGCAACTTTGTATAGGTCTATCGTTGCTTAATGAAACATTTTGCTGCAGGCGTTTATAGTAAGTTTTTGTAATAAAAAAGATGGATAAAAAACATTACACAAAATAATGTTTATTATTACAGGCGGTGTTGTTGAGTTACACAACATAACGTTAAGTTAAACCTTTACCTTTAGATTAATTTCCCTTACGTTTGTAATTTCATTAAGCGTCTGTCATAAAACACTATTATGGCATGTAATATCCCCACAAACTGTACTTTCAGCACATTTCCTCTAACCTACAAACGGGTTCAAGAAAATTGAGTAGCGCCGGGAGTTTACTAATGACTGTTTATCTCTCGAGTCGTTAAATTAAGTGGCCTACAAGATGTTGAGGGATGATTACATGGTGCTTCCACTTTTGATGTATCAAGGAACTTTATGCGTATGGTGGGTCAAGATTGGGTAGTTTGAGCAGTTAATTTATCACAGCACGGACGGACCCAGTGTACTCCCCTGGGGTATCCCGGAATCCGTGTCAAATGCTAATGCGCGGTCCGTGGCGTGGCCCTGGATACTAATTGCTCGATTAGCGGATGCTTAATTATTTCGATCTCTCGTGCGATACTGTTGAATGTGAGCGATTTGGATGCTCCCTTCTCGTAGTCAGGACAAAGACAGCCATTTGAAACTAAAGTAAGGCATTTTGAAGATTGACTACTATATTCATTATGTGAAAGTTAAAAAGGAGATAATAGAAAGTAGTAGATAGCTTACTTTCTAAGACTTATTTCAGTAGTAAGTGGTTTATATAATACATGGGGCTTGGAGAAAGACTTAAACGTAAAGTCATTTGTAAAGGTAACTTATGGTTGCAAAGATATGCACCTAAGCACATCAAGAAATTTAGGAATTATTATGTGACTAAGAAAATACAAATCCTGTGCCGAAAGATGTACGCACAAACTACAAAAACGCGAGCACACGACAATAGTTGTCGTTATAAGTTATGATGCCGGGGAGCTTAAGTAATAATGTCACATACCTAAGAGGAAAAATACTCCGTGAAATGTGATATGTAATAATTAGTCTTTTATTATTTCGCTGAAATCCTCTTTGGCGAGATGGGCACTTACCGCTCGGCCATGAGCATTGGCGACTTGCGACGCGGCGAGCGGATTTCTAGTTCATGGCGTTGTATCTATCACCATATGACTGTGGTTGCAGTAGTATAACGCGTAATGAACTAGAAATCCGCTTGTCGGCGTCAGAAGACGCTCATGCATGTGACTGGGCCTTAGTTTTTTCGTATTTGTGATATTTTTATAAGTAAGAGTTTGATCAAGATTGTTCCTTACTATGTAATCTATATATATAAAAATCAATTGTTGTTCGTTTGAGTCGCTATACCTCGAGAATGGCTGGACTGATTTGGCTAATTTTGATTTTGAAATATGTGTGTAAGTTCAAGGAAGGTTTAAACGGTGAGAAACAAATAATAAGTAACGGAAAATATTAATCACGACAATTTAATTTTCAAATACAAAATTATTTGTTTGTTTTGTTGTCATGAAAACTTTCAAAGCGGTACGAAGTCCGCCAGGTCAGCCAGTTGACAATAAAAATGTCGGCGGCAGCTGACCAAGCGATACTCTGCTCGGCAAATGACTGGTCTCTATAACTAAGTTTGTTTACTGTCGTGAAGCGGCTTATATAACGGTAGAAATAATTAGGAATAACGAAATTCACAAAAAAATAATTGTTTTAATTTACTACTGGGAATCATTTGAACTATATAAATCTAACTTTTTTGACGACCTACGTAGCCGAGTGACTTGCACGTCGGACTTTGGGCGGCGGTAACTGTGAGGTTCGATTCCTGGTCGGGTCAATGTCGAAAACGAACTTTTCGATATTGTGTCGGGTCTGGGTGGTTGGTGGTATCGTCGTTGTTTCTGGTTTCCATGAAACGAGTGCTTTAGCCACTTATCTTGGGATTAGAACAATGTGATGTTGTCTCTTAAATATATATATTTTTTTAACCTCTAACGCTCTTCACCTGAGAGGCTCAACCATTCAAGTCAAAACATAAGTGCTATGAACACACTAAAATTTAAAAAAAACTATTAGAGTTTGTAAGCTACTTTCAGAAAATTTTGTACAATACAGTAATTGTGTACCTTTATTAAATAAATAAATAAATAAATGCTATGGTTATTGTTGTTAAGGCGACATACCTACTTGTATATAATATGGTTTATGTATCCAGACTGAATTAGAATAAACCCTAACACCAATATGTATTGACGGCAGGGTACATATTTAGTATATATGTACCCTCGGGAATCGCCCGGAACCTATGGGTCTGGGAAACCGGTGTGGTCTACTAGACTTTGGTATCAGTTTCAATCATTTAATTTCATCGCAAATCATACTTTCAACAAAAGCAAGTTCATTTTACCTATTCAAAACCAGTACCGCTTTACGAAACCAAATGCGCACGGGTAAGGTAAGTCGGCACGTCGCGAATTATCCGCAGTGCCTCATTACGTGAACATAAATTGAGTTGATTTTTTGTATATTGAGCACGCCAAATCGGCGGTGTCACGAAAGGGTACAAGCATATACTCTACCCTACCCTTGTGTACATACTTCGTCGTTGTTGGAAATCGCAAGGCTAAAGGAACCTCCTTGTATATCTGATGACAATAAAAAAGAGTTTCGACATGAAGGCCTGACGTCAATTGTATGCAAATCTCATTTTGTTTTATTTGAAACAATATCTACTGTTACACTACTGACGACTTAGGAATTATGATTTATGGAATTGTACAATTTGATAACTATTTTTGTTATTATAACTTTTTGTTTAGTCATATCGTTTCAAATAAAGTAGCGCCTTCTAATCGTATGCTTTCATGTACAGGTCGACTTTTTTATCACCATCCAAACCTGAGATGACTCCCATGATACAAACAAACAACTCTTTTTATTGGACCAACTCCCTAACTCGAAAAAAAAAATCAGCTGGTCCATACATTTTGGTCGGATGAATATTAATGTTTTGTATGGAACAGCAGATTTTTTTTTCAAGTTAGGAAGTTGGTCCAATAGTAAAATTTGTTCGTTTGTATCACGGAAGTCATCTCATAAGGTTTGGATGGTGATAAAAGAGTCGACCTGTACGAAGGTAAGTACCATTATCGAGTGGTTTCTTAGAATTAAAAAAAAAAGGTGATGCCTATAATATTGTGTATTAAAAATAAGAAAAAGGAAAGAAAAATACGAAACATCAATTGTTAAACTGTCGATTACATAAAAGTTATTACAAAAAAAAATTACATGGTTTATCACCTGGCCATGGCATGGTCCTACCAATTTTATAGATTTGTTTTATAAACTACCCTACCTAAATATCTCATCATTAGTTATGCTGAATATTGAGTAGGAAACCTCTATTCTTGACTGAAACTTGTCTCAGCTAACTATTTGTGTGTAAGGACTCCTCTGGGCTGCACTAGGTCAGTCCGGCGAGAACTGTAGGAAGTTACAAAGCAACTTGATGGTAACAAGTGGAGTTAGTACGAAGACGTTGAGTTATACCGAACAACTAGACTCATTTATTTTTGTCTAATCTTGAGCATAACTGCAGAAAATGTATTGATATAATTGTGTCACTATCCAAATTGTCTATCCAATAGTTCTTGGTCTCTTCATCTTACCGACGAGCTTCGTGAAGCTGGTAATTTATCTTATTTATTTTCATTTCAATGGTAATTTATTTTTAAGAGATTAAAAAGATTTTTCCAATTTGGCTCTTTTCACGCTACTGCTGATAATTTCAGGTATGTACCGTATACTATCGCCCCACCTCGCCAGATAGTGTACCTGCTACAAATAAATTCATAACGAAGTAGTACCAAATCTCCGTGCGCGTTAAAACCTAACCTAACTCAAACTTCCGAAACATTTTATCAAGTGCAATTTCCAGTTTGCGGGCGTGTACTCAGTAGGTACCCACCCACCCGTGCTCGACGGTCTGCTAAGCGTATGTCCGCGCAAACTTTGCTTCCAACTACACACATACGTACACGCAAAGCAACGCAACGCGGCACCGTCCAGCCACCAGCTTTGTAAGCCGAACGGGCCGTCCTCGATGAGAATTTCATTAATTTTCATTCGTTAAACTTTCGCCTCCGCTCCCGACCTCTTACCCAGGACCCAGAGCTGTCTAAGAGTTATTTTGTTTTGAATTTCGACAGCTGAGTCGTGGCTCGCATTCCCGATCCCATAGTTGCCCAATATTATGAATAATAGTTTTAAGTAGCTCAACAATTTCGCTCAAACAAGTTACAACAAATGAATAGCGTTACGATACGGCTCACTGTTCGTTCAGACGCAAATAAAGCTATGGCTAAGCTCCGTAATAACAATAGTTTTAAAACTAATTTAGTGAAGTTGTTAGTGAAGTTGTACCTATATAAGAAGATGAAAATGTGTATTCGGATGATAATAACAGCCACTTTAACACTGTTCCAACTTTTATATATCCCTATGCAACTGAAATGGTAGTCATTCAGCTCATGCCATGACCTTGACATGCGCTGACATTTTGTGGAACAGTAAGAGGGAGGTGCCACTCCAAAAATGAATATTAATAAGATACATAAATAGATATTATTAGAACGTTTCTTACATGATTATTTTTATTATCAGTATGATTATATATTTATCATTAATATCATTATCATTACATATTTATCATTATCTCCTTTATTTATTTTCTTTCTTAGAACTAGATTTTTAGAATATTTTAATATTAAAATGTGTTATACATTACAAAAATCTAATCCTAGAGTACCACCAGCAGCGGGGCAGGGCCCAAGCTACCGGTGGTCAGGGCTGCAGAGTGAGGAACCTCCTGACAATACGTGCCGTGTCGAGGAGTACTGCCTTTTGCATCTGACCCTTGACCCAACCTTTCAGCGAGAGCCTCTCTAGGTGTTGATCGAGGCTCTTCGCTATCAGACCGTTTGCCGAAACGACTATCGGTACAATAATGGTTGAATCCACATCCCACATGGCGGTAACCTCGTGAGCCAAGTCAAGGTACTTACTGAGCTTGTCCTTCTCGGCTTTCACAAGGTTATTAGCATTATTTTATTATTATGCTTCATTTATAAAATACACATTATTCTATTATGTTTTAATAGTTTCACCTCTGATCTTACAGTTTATTAGCTCTCTCCATCCGACTGGTTGTCTGAAAGAAATTGCTTAAAAGTAATAAGACCGCCAAATTGTAACTTTGTAAATTATTATTATTTTTGTTCATGTTTATGTTTTATAGTGTTGCAATAAACGTATCAACTATCTTATGCGTGTTGTTTTGCACGTTGTAAAGAATAAGTCAGTTCGGTTCGTGTATTGCAAGAAGTTCCACTAGTCCAGGTGTGGGTTTACCCATGTTAGGATTTAGTGGTTCGTTGGCACCAAGCGCTTGTTTGACATCAGATTGGCTGCCGGTGTCTGTATTCGATTTGACATCGGAGCCAGACAGTCCGATTGATTGCAATCGAGCCTGATGCGATTTCAGTTTGTTATCTTCATTTGATAATAAACTGACGGAGATCCGATCCGTCAAGGCTCTGGACTGATGCGCCGGATGTGAATCCGTTTTGACAATGACTGTGTAATCAGTTAATTAATGCTGATTGATATCTTCATCTTTAAATATAAAAATCTTCTGTGCGTGTGTATGTTATAGAACTCCTTTTAAACGGCTGGACCGATTTGGATGAAATTTTCTGTGTGTGTTCAAGTGGATTCGAGAATGGTTTAGATTTACAATTGGACCCAGTAAGTGGCGCTGCTATAGGAGTTCATCATGGGATACAGGTGTTCTTAAGCGGACGAATGATTTGTTTGTTTTGTTGTCATGGAAACTGTCAAAACGGTACGAAGTCCGCCGGTCAGCTATCAATAATTGTCTATCCGAGTTCATTTTATTGTCAGTTTTATTGATGCTGAGTGACTTTATATCTCACAAAGTGTTTCATCAACATCAGCCTACACTAGTCCACTGCTGGACACAGACCTCTCCAGGTGCACGCTAATGAGCACGACCTGCACAGGTCTAGTGTTTCATGTTTATTACTACCTACCATTATTTTTACTACCGATATAGGACTTGTAATTGTACAATGACTCAAAGAAGGACAACTCAGGTATTGATAATTTCAAATTGTGATCAAATCAAGGTTTACTGTTTATAGAAAATACATATATTCAAGATGGTCACATTGTTACCACACATTAGAATAGAAATGTTTATTTAATAAAATGAAACACATTTTCAAACGTCCAATCTTAAAAACTTTACCACTAGTATTGTTTTCTAAAGTTTACGCGAACACTACACATTTATGTAAATGAAACAACTTTTACGGATCTACTCGCGTTTATTTTATTTTACACATTATGTAATGTTTATCCTGACGTTTCCGTGACCAACACCATACTGCCAGACCAAAAGATACTGTAAGCTCTTTCTGCGTAAAACGGAACGCACCCGATTAAATTTAAATGAGGGTATACAAGCTACTAACTAATTATGAGACACAACTATTGGTCACAACACCTCAGTCTCCCTGTGACCACGGACCCTGCAAAGGATTCGAAACGTCAGGATAAACATTAAATAATGTGTAAAATAAAATAAACGCGAGTAGATCCGTAAAAGTTGTTTCATTTAAATTTACCACTAGTAATAATATTTGAAATAAAGTAGCATTTACAGCTTCATCGTATATAAAAAAATGACTAAAAGATATTATTAAAATTCGTATTCTTTAAAAAATTACACGCAAATTATAAATAGACGTTCACATTGCCGTCCCTTCCGAAATCTCGGGCGCACATGAGACGGGCCCGCCGCGTCGGCAATTATTCAACAAATTAGGAGCGCCCCCGACCTTCGCCGTACGCCGGCACACTCGCCGCGGAAATGTAATTTCCTCCCGCAATGTTTTCCTGCCGCCCCGCCGCCGGCAGCGCCCGCCGCCCGCCACCGGCGGATGTAATGTTAATATAGAAAAGCTTGCCAACATATCGGATTGGATCCGCATCGCCACGCGGGTTTGACGGGCGCGTTGCGTTGCGAACTATCCTACTGGTGACTTTCGAAAAGCGACATATCGAAGAGTGAACATACTGCTGTGAAATACAAAATTATATTTGCAACATGACGACAAGATACACTGTAACTATTCTGTTTTTGTTTTTAATAAATATATTATATATTTGTTCATCATCATCATCATCAGCTCATAATGTCCCCACTGCTGGGGCACGAGCCTTCCCTATGGATGGATAGGGAGAACGGGCCATAAACCACCACGCGGGCCCAGTGCGGGTTGGTGGTTGTTAACGACTGCTAATGATATTTGTTATAATATATATTTGTTATGATCTAAACTGCAACATAAAATCATAATATGTGCGCATAACCAAGCAACCAATCAACCAATTGTAAATTTTTAGGACAAATTAGGTAGGTACCTAATGTAGATAGGTAATTATATTCTTATATCTAATATCTCTAATTTACTTATATAAAATACAGTGAAAAAACTAAACGCCCACCCGACCCAGCCAGGAATCGAACCTGAAATAAAAAGTAAATTTTTTTACTATAGCGTTGTGTTGTCAATTTGTGGTATTCATCTGCAAAGATGAATGAATTTGCATGTCCATCGGTTGCAATTACCTTTGGATAGATGGCACTAAAGTCGCTCTAAAGCATTTCAAGAATCCAAAAGCAGTGACAAAATTCAGCGCTTACGTCAGCCTTCCCGGTAGCATAACAGTCAGTGCAGCCGCCCGGATTGCGGAAGACCCAGGTACGATTCCTGGCTGGATCGGGTGGGCGTTTAATTTTTTCACTGTATTTTATATAAATATTTAATTCAGCTTAAGTGTAGCAATTAACACTTAAAAAATAAAAAGTTAAAATCTCTAATTTAATCAAATCCCTGCTACGAGATTGACATAATGAACTAACTAACAATTAGATTATTGTAGGTACAATAGAAGAATCAATAACAATAGAAAACATATACAATATTCAGAATCTGATCAACCCCTCCAAAAGGATTTGATAGATACTATAAGAATACACACAAAAAGTTCACACGTGTTTAACCACTTAAATCAAAATGCGTTGAAACTTAAGAGAAAATGAATATTTACCACATTCATGTTTAGTCTATTAAACTATAGCCCATTCAAAAGTCCGTTACAAATTTTCAATTTCTTTTCTCATTTCCGAGTGCAAAAATTTTCGTTTGCCAGTCCAATTTCTCTCCGATGACAGTCATTCGATATCTGGTTTGATATCGATGAACATTGCAATCGAATATGATACTGTCTGGCGTCTAAAATTGTGAATTCTTCTTTGTGTTCTTCGCGTTTTATAGATTACGTTCCTTTCTTGATTTCTTTGGCAAACATTCTTTAATTTGTTTTACATAATTTTATACTAGAACAGATGGAATAGATATTTGAAGAGACGTATGGTTTTCTATCTATATAAGTGAATATTATATTATGAACCCTTTTAAAGCACATTGCGCATGGAGGAGTGTGGGATTTGACATAGTTACAAGTTAATTATTATCATTTATATTAATATTCAACAAAGATGTTGCACTTGGTCTCCATATTATCTGGTAGTAAGTGACGATAATGCCGAAGGTGAAAGCGCCTTTCATCTGGAACCCACCGCAATTTTTCTGGAATTTTAACCGCCTCTTTGGTCTCTAGTAGTTAAGACCACCGGTGTAGACCCAGCCGGGTTCGATTCCCAGCGGGAGGTGCACGTTTGTGTACTATTTGATTGGTGGTAGGTCTAGTTTGTCCGCCTGGCTAGCTACCACCATATTATCTAAATATGTCACCATAGCATCAATGTTTGCAGCATTGTTGTATTCCGGCAGCTAGAGATAAGATAGCCAGTGCCTCAGTAGTTGAGGATCCCAGGTGAAGTGCGCTTCCACCATTGGCCTTTATCATAGGTGAAAATAAAGGCACTGTGCCCGTAAGATATAAAAAACCCACTACTATTGAGGAACTGACTATCTTACATCTTACTGTCCGAAAACCACAATTCTTCTAATGTTGTTATGGCGACAGACTTACTTTGCATGTGGTCGGTATCTTTGTATGACTTTGGAATTTATGTATAACCAATGCATGACAAATAACTATTGATAAGGGAATTTGTAGTTTCTTTTAATACACTGTCTGTGGTTTCATGTTTTCTAATATACTGAAATATTTCATTTACAAGGACTGGCAATAAATTCAAACTTGCGTCGTCGTTGCCATCATAATCAATACTAAAATAGAAAGGTTAAATCCATGGATGTCGTTGTAAATTCAAAAGTATGTCTCCGAATAGTGTTTTCGTTCGGTTAAGTTCGCAAGCGGCTATAAATGTTACAAGACAGAGACACCTGCAGTATGATATCTTTAAAATAATAATTTTGTAACAAGTCACCGCTGCCTGTGCTGTCTCTGACATTCCATCGCGCACTAAGAAATTTGGTAACTCGATTCTTTGCCGCACTTCCAAAAGATGGAATAGTCTACCAGCACACGTTTTCCCTCCTTTCTATGGCATGGAGACCTTGAAAGACACCTAGTGGGCCGGCAGAGTGAGGATGACTGATGCTGCATTGTTATCACACTGCACAAGTTGTCTTCGCGTCTGGACTCAATTTCCACTTTAGGTGGAGTGGAGTAATTTGCCGTGCAATCTATGTAAGTAAATACCAAAAATAAATACCAAAAAGAAATCAGTTTTTCTGTCTGCGTACCTTGACTATGCCACGAAAGCGACTGGCAAACGCATAAAGAATAGGTCGAAACAGAATGGAAAGATTAAAAAATATGGCCGTAATGTCACGACATATCCGCTGTTGGTATCGATTTCAAGGGGATGCCAACTTTTGATACCGGCCAACATTGAGTTTTGGATATATGTAAAAAGTTTATTTTAATATTTTTTTTTATATTATGATTTATGTCGTCTACTACTGGCCCTGTCAGAATAACAGCTCTACCACTGTACTCGGTCCATCTACGTGTGTCGTGGAGGTATTACACTGAGACAGGGTCCTTGTTGACCTCACACACTGCTTTTTGTTTATTTTTTTCTTTTATTCATTTTATTTTGTGCTGTATTTTGATTGTAAATCTTTAAAAGTTTTACTTGCTTTTACTTAGTTATTTGATCATAAGGTTTTAAAGAGCATGACTTGATCAACATTTCAACATTTCACAACAACAATCATTAATTTATATTCACATTTGTAGTGTCAATTATTCCGATTTTTTTTCTATTTGTTATCGGTGCGGCGCCATAAAAAAGTAAAGAAGTGCATCCAGAAGTCCTAGTGCATTTTACACCATATCTACGGAACCAGCACAAATCAGTCGCTTGCATCCATTGATTCTTCTGTATATGCTTATTGTGCGGGTGGGAGGGCGGTGCATGCGTACTGCATCCAAGTTGGATAAACGAGTGATTTAGCAGAATTAAAACTACATATTATTATTTTAATTACGTATTTGAGTTGTAAATAGTCTGATGTGCAGGAGTTTTCCAACCACTGTGATTACCGTAGTTGTTGTTGTTGGCTGTACTTGTAGAATGAACTAACTTACCACCTGCGACTTTGCTGCGTAGAATAATAGCCACTCTAGGGTCCTTCAACGACCTCAATGTGAAAAAAAACTGATCCGTAACTCCGTTTCAACGTGCAAGACAAACACACGTCCCTCCACATTTGGACGATTACTTCGAATTTGTAAAGAGAAAGCTTAAACTTTTTTCAGACATTTACATAAATTATGCGAAAGAAATAAAAGTTCTGGTATTGCCCCCTGATCCTCAAACATTTTCAGATTGAAAAGTTTTCAAATTTGTTTCATCTGTCACTGTCACATGTACGGATTTAGAAAGAGACAGAGAATGAATTACGTGTGAATAGAGATTCGCAGTCTAACATCATGAAGATGAGAATTTGGAAGCATTGGTTTTATTTTACAACAGCAGTATTATATCTTTATGACAATTTAAGAAAACCCTTACACATCGAAAACTACTAACAAAATATAACCTTTTTTTCTTTAATAAATAAATCAAAAAGATATTCGTGTGAGGAATTTCATTAAGTTATACTCATTAAACTGATTTATGAATAGCAGTTACCTAATAACGCGCATATACATATAATACAACATAGCAATTTAAATAGGTTGCATACCTATTACGGACGTTAATTTGAATGAATTACGCACGCGATCCGGCGCGGGACACGGGAGATTGGTTACGCGAATTGTCGTGAAGTGGAAATGTTTTAGTCGCCCGTGTCGAAGGATGGAAGGGTCTATTGCTATCGAATAATCAAATTCAGGCTCATCATCATCATCATCATCATTATCAGCCTAAAAACGTCCCACAGCTGGGCTCCAGCTGTTCCAAATGATCGGTAGATATAGCACATGGGGAGATTAGACCATGACTTTGTTTCGTAGTTTAAAAAAATACCTTATTATTTAAATGAAGTTTTATAAACACGCATTTATTTTGCAATCTATTTATGACGTTACAAAAACAGTAATTTTTTGTAAAACCGGGACAGTTTTTTTATGCTGGACACTTCTGTTTGGCAGCATAAACAAGTATAAAGGGCAGTAGCCGAGTTCTGTGCGCGAACTATACCCACTGGCTACATACTACACTGTGCAGTCTAGCCAACTTTTAATAATGTTAACATACCGAGCCCTGAAAGCTTCGCGACCTCATCCCCAGCGCGGGCCCGTCCGTCGCCCGACCGTTTTTAAACTCGATCTCAAGTCAAACACTTCGAGGTGCGGACGCCGGTCGTACTAACTGCCTCTCTCGGTTTGCACTTAATTAACTAATATTTACATTGGACCGGAGAAACAATTTCAACTCGCGCACCTGCAGGCTATAATGCGGCTTGGAAGGCTGCCGGCGGGACACACGGCGATATATTGGGTGAGGGAACGATGCGGTTTCTCGTTTCGTTTGTTTTTAGAATTGAAAATCTGATTGGTTTACCTTATAACTGTATTGTGATTGTTTTTTATTTATTTGTGTGTCAATAAATGTTTATCTCTTTCTCTCTTTCTCAGATATATTAGATAAAGTGCTAAATGAAATGGTCTATTAATTGTGTTAAATATAGCGTGTAAGAGAAATTGCACAGACACAAAAAATATACCTATTTAGGTATTCGTACTGTTTAAAGGGCTTATGCTTGCCCTACATTGGTCCGCAGAAAAAATTTCAACTCGCGCACCTGCAGGCTATAATGCGGCTTGGAAGGCTGCAGGCGGACACACGGCTATATATTGGGTGCGTGAACGGTGCTGTTCTGCACTTGGTTGTTTTTAGAATTGAGAATCTGGTTTGGAACTGTATTGCGATTGTTTTTTCAATATTCGTTTGTCTATAAATGTTTGTCTCTTTTTCAGATATATTGGACGAAGTGTTAACCGAATGGTCCATGCATTATGTTGCTTGATTATGTGTGACAGAATTGCACAGACACAAATATATACCAAAAATAAAGATATTTATTACCAAAAATAAAGACTGCCGGTGAAACACATAGTAAGGGAGCGGTGCGGCTTTGCGTTTGATTTTATAGAATTTGATTGATTTTGCTTTAATGGGAATACAAATATTGGACGGAGTTGTAAACGATCTGGCCTTTGTATTGTTTCACTGTATAGTTGGTTGATGTTGCGTGTCACGAAATAGCATTGACAAAAAAGAAAGAGTAAAAAAAATAAGTATATTTTATTATTTTCAGCTAACAAGGAGTCGATTTTATAACGCCACTTTTCAAATAGGCGTGACAAATATTGTTAAACCTGCATTTAATTTAGAATGGTAACGTTTTCCTCTATTAATTAGAAAATTTGCATGCGTGTATACATTTGTATTATTTAGATAATATTTATGTTAGTAGAGATTCAATTATCAAACTTTCAGAGATTGTTTAACTGTATCATATCTACATCACACGTTTTAAATCGGTTCCAAACACAATTGACTACAAACATTGTAGATATATTTTACGAGACCTGTTCCAATTCAGCGTTAAACTTTAACACTCGCGCCGTTAAACGGCAGTTTAGAGTCGAACTCGGTTTTTGGGCAGTTGGCGCATTAGCCAACAATATGTTCAGTGGCAACGACGGTTTAATCCACTAAACTTGCCTGCAGTGTCACACCACAGGAGTAACTAGCATCGCCTAAGTGCTGGTAAATAATTCAAGCTTAGAAGATATCTTTGTTATACCAAAAAAAACTGCCTCGGTGGACTGACCGGTGACAAAGCGCTGGGCTCGATATCCGAAGGCCCTGATTTCAATTCCCAGGTCGGGCATTGTGTGTTTCGATTGTGGTTTGTGATCACCAACCTGCATTTGGCAAGCGTGGTGATTAAGCTATTACCCATCAATTGAAACGATGACTCGATTTCAATGATAGAGGATCGGCCCAACAGTAAGATATAAAAGACTATTTACTTTTATCCAAATTGAACGGTGTTCTTAAATGTCTACGAGAATGATTTGTAAAAATATTCCTTAATTTAAAATAAGGTATTTCCTTTAATTATACAACACTAACTCTGTACCAACTGGATTTCTGTATGATTTATAAAATTGTGTACAGTTTGACAGTCACAAAATATTTATTAATCCCTTAAGCTACAAAGTTGCAAAAACTTCGGATATTTTAATCTGGGCGTATCCCGAGTATCAAAACAAAATTAATTACATCAGGAAAGTCTTGTCTCACTATTTTGAACGATTCCCCATTTATATAGAATTATATCAAAGGAACCAATTTTGGCAAAGTCTCTGCTCAACCTTGGCAGCCAGGTAGGAATATCAATCGACCCACTAAGGCGATTAGCCTTGTGGAATTCCTTCAATGAATTTCTAAGAAGAAACTTTGTTCGTCGATAAACTTGGTAATTTGTATTAATGCTAGGCTTAGGGTTTGACCGCTTTTTCAGAAAAGGATATCATCGATATCACAAAAATATTGGAAATGGATTAGGTATGTTCTACGTTTCTGTTATTAGAAAATGCTTCGCGTTCGTATTTCTATTTCTAAGTAGCCCGTGACTTGTTACCTACCCTTTCTTATCCGAACCGGTGGTAGATTCATTATATTCACCATCATCATCATCATCATCAGCCTACACTAGTCCACTGCAGGATATAGGCCTCTCCAAGTGCACGCCACTGAGCACGATCCGCGTCTACTCTCATTAGTTTAACTAAACTATTGTTTATTATTATTATTTAGATTGATATACTCATGACGTCATAAATAAATGTTTGTGAAGACTTTTAATAATTTGACTTTAGATTTGACTTTTACTTTATCGGAGAGAGAGAAGTGGAGCTGGTCCGCGGTGATGATAAGTAAAGAAATGGAGCAGAAGCAGATTAGCGCCCGCGATTATAATAAGTAGATGTGGGACATAAGCAAATTGCAGACGCGGGGAGACCGCTGGCGTCTCTCGTCCACCTACGCGTCTTATCAGACGTATTATTAGACTAGTATTCTGGTCTGGCGAAAAGGGTGGACCAAAGCCCTCGTAGAATCTAATAGCGAACGTGGACACACTTGCGTGACTCGTTCACATGGCTAAAAAGTAAACGTCCTGAATGGGTAGTAGGTACAAAAAAATGTATGTACGATTCAAAAGCACTTTTCGTAAGTTTTTTGACTTGACGTGACTTTGAGGAACTCAAATTCTCGCTGCCCCCAAATAAGCTCAGTGACGCTGTAAAAGCCATCTAAGAGAAACAGCACACTCTCTCCCTAAAAAAACAGATATGATATATCACACTAATATTATAAATGCGAAAGTTTGTGTGTATGTATATTTGTTGCTTCTTCACGCTGCAACGTATGGATGGATTTGGATGAAATTCGGCATACAGATGGGATGGGCTTAACACATAGGATAGTTTTTATCCCGATATTCCCACGGGAATGAAACTCATACCTTTTCTCTATATTTGGTTCCACAATTTACTACTTAGGTCTTGGATTTGATGTTGGAAATAGAACCTATTTGGTAGTTTTTATACTTTTTTATTGAAATTTTGACAGTTTTTTGAAACTGTCAAAGCGGTACGAAGTCTGCCGGGTCCACTAGTTTTTTATAATACATCACACGGTCACTGTGCTATCCTAACTCAATCGCAACCAAACAAGCAGATTTGAAATCCAACAAAACACTCACAGGTCACGCAAACACAAAAACGAACGCTAACCTATTCAAATTGAATACCGTATAAAAGAATAGAAGAAAAAAAAAGCCTTCCCAATGCACGTTTGGATCGGCTAAGGCAAGGTAAAGTTCCAGCGCGCACGCCCGGGATTAAGCGAGTGCCTCCCGCGGGATGTGCTGACGTGGCCCGGTTACAAAAAGTTGCCAATAGTTCGCAATCACATCCCGACAGGATAATGTTACCGTTAGCCGTGATAATGTTATTATTGGTATACAGGGTGGGCAATCTAAACGGTGAAATCGGTATGGGGATGTCTGAATGCTATAGGAGATGGTCAAATGGAACCACGTACATAAGTATACTGCATTATAAGCCGCATCATCACTTACCATCACATCAAGTGAGATTGCTGTCAAATACTTCCCTATAATCTATACTAATATTATAAAGAGGAAACCTTTGTATTTTTGTATGTATGTGTGCAACGAATAAACTCAAAAACTACTGAACCGATTTAAAAAAATCTTTCATCGTTAGAATGCTACATTAGCGCTGAGTAACATAGGCAATATTCAAAACAAATGTCCACTAGTAGGGCCGCTAGTAATCAAATAAAAAAATCACTATAAAAGTAGTAAAGTAAGTAAAGTAAATAGCCTATATACTGTCCCACTGCTGGGCAGAGGCCTGCATCCTTGAAATCAATACATCACTACAATTGATGGGTATTGGCTTACTCACCACGCTTGTCAAGTGCGGGTTGGTGATCAAAATCCGAAACACACTTTGCCCGACCTGGGAGTTGAACCCGGGACCAACCTTCGGGTAATCAGGTCGAAGCGTTAAAATTAAAAACTATAAAAACTTAAATAATGTGTAAAACTGCATTTTTCTAATCGTAGTTCTCATACGAAACCGAAAATCAAATCCGGTGAAGCTAACTGTGAATCAGCATCAAATGAACATCCAACGCATGTCTTTATCCATAAAAGCACTTGTGGGCATATAAGAACGGGAACCACTTTTTTTTTGCGAAAACGTTCTGCTGTATTATTATTCTCCCTTTTTTGTATGCACCTACTGATAAAAAGCAATTTATTACAAGAAAGTTAATAAGGACCACAAATACTAAGCCCTGAACGGCGAAGCTTAGTTCGTCCCGGGCAAAGATAATCTGTCTGGGCATCCGCGACGGAATTAATCAAAGCTTAATATGGACGAGTATGCAAATAAGAATTCTTATATTAAACATAATGTAGACATCAATCAGCTTTTAAATTTCAACATTCCAATGCTAGCTAGGTCAGACCTAGAATTGAGACTGATAGATTGAGTTTTGAGACTGCTGATTTCACATTCAAACTAAATTATTTGTGAGAAAAAAAAAAAACAAAACAAACTCGATAAAAACATTGTTGACGACATCAAGTAACAAATAAGACAACGAAATAGAGACGATAGAACGATATTCATGTTTCACCATGACCATAAATCCTACGAAGGGTTAGAAACGTTAAGAAAAGTAAAAAAAAAACAAAATAAAGTAAAATAAATACACATAAAACAAAGTTCTATAACAATTCAAGTAATCTTAATAAAACAATACACTTTAGCCTCGTTCAAGAACTAACATAATATTCAAATAGAAGAAACAAAACACACATTCTCCACTGTAGCCCGATCTGCAGTGACCGTTCGCTGCCTCGTAAAAACTCATGCACTATGCAATGTCACATTATATTCGACTTTTATTCCGGTTACGAGGACGGGAACCACTCGAGAAAAGCCCGGGATGCCCGGGATGTCTCGGACAGGCTTCTCAAATTCCCGCTACAAGAATCGTTATAGTATCGAGTTCGCGGGTTTAAGAGGAAATACTAAGGTCGACTGATTATATGAAAAGTAGTCAAAGTCAACGTTTCGTAGTCCCATGATTCCTCCTCCAAAACTAGACCGATTTAATTATTTTTTTCATTTAAAATTAAAAGAAGGCTTTGGCTGTGCCTCTATGTTTTGCTTTTTTTCATAAATAAATTATTAAAAAAGATATGAACCTTTAAAACCTAAAAAATTGGCCAGATTTTCGATGTGTTCAGCAAATAAATTTAACGAGATAGCCTTTCTTAAATTTTTAATGAAAAAGTAATTAAATCGGTCCAGTTTTGGAGGAGGAATCAGGAGGGGACTACGAAACGTTGATTTTGACTACTTTTCATATAATCTCGACCTTAGTATTTCCTCTTAAGCCCGCGAACTCGATACTACAACGATTCTTGTAGCGGGAAGCGTACCTACGCTGAAAATAATATTTTATACGTAGTATTATAATGCATTCGATATCTTTTAAAGGTGGACCGACGATCTGGCCGCGGTCCGACCGCGAAATTTAGGTCGCGGGAAGCCGCTGGATGCAAGCAGCACAGAACCGGTCGTTGTCGAGGTCCTAGGGGGAGGCCTTTGTCCAGCAGTGGACGTCTTTTGGCTGAGGTGATGATGATGATGATTATGATGATATCTTTAAGAAGAGCGGTTGACCTTCATATCAGCTGATGATAGAAAAAGTGATGATGGAAGCGCACTGCCGCTGAAATTCTCATCTACAGGAGATATGGTTTTCAAATCTCTTACTGTTGGAACACAATTATGATACTAACGTTGTTGCTATGGCAACAGATAAAATGGCGGTAATTAGCGTAGCGGACTTAGAACAAGCACTACTGGCTTTACCACCAATTACTCAGAGTACATGTGCCTACCGCTTAAAAATCGACGCCTCCGCCATCATTGAAAATAAGTCATCGTCACTGTTAATAGCTTAAACTACCACGCTTGCTATATGCGGGTTTATGATAACAAGCTCGAGATATGCATCCAAAAAATCCAAAATACACTGCACTCGACTAGGGAATTAAACTCACCTCCACCGAATCTAAGAAGCGTTCCGCTAGGGTACGCGGCGTACGGCGCTACTTGACAAAATTGCTTTAATTTTATGCACAGATATAAGCAACCTTTCATTCAAATGAGGATAAAGTGACCGCAGTTTACTTTTCATCACCTTTCGGGGCGAGTGTTTTGACGGCCGCACGATATTAATACGACGTCTGCCGATCGGCACACGGTGCAAAGTTGGTAACTTTATTAATTTTCGCCGGCCACCCCTTATTATACCATGACACCCCTGCAATATTGAGATATGACTTTCATATGAACATAAATTAAAAGCTTGGAAAAAAACTAGGGAAGTGCGTTGAATTTTTTTGATTTATTCGTATTTGTGGGAGCTTGATTGGTAAGCGTCTAGTGAGTTTAGGCTACGACCTTGCATGTTAAATAACTTTCAAAATGCCGAGAGTATCCAAAAAAATCATTCTTGGGAATCAACTAATATAATGTCCACAGCAATCCAGTAGTTTTTTCAATTGAGATTTAATGCACATTTGGTGAGGATAAGTTCCAAAGTCACAGAAGAGGGGCGCGGAAAAAGCGCAGCGTGCCTTGCATTGCAATGGCAAGTAATCTGAATCCTCTCTATGATCTTACTGGCCACTCGGGCACACGTCATACCGCGTTCAATATCATTGTCGGGTCCAATTCGTATGTTGCGAAATACACCAGCTATATTTTATACAGCCCATTTGCCTTTTACTAGACAATTATCCCGACCGTCATTTGTTTGGGGCAGTATAACTACATCTGCTGCTAGCCACTCAGTGTATATCATATATATCCTTTGAACCAACCGAAGCGCGTCAATTCTGAATTATCATTTAGGTATTGTGAGTAGCCAGATGCTCTTTCTTTAGTTTTAGTTTAGTTTTAGTCTGGGCATTCTCGGCAGACCAGAGTCGAACGCTAAGACATATGCCGAGAAGATGTCCTTTCATAATCATATATTGGATGAAGATTTTATTTGCCTTATATGTTGTGATACTAAATATGTTTATTCTATTTCAATTTCAATTTCTATACTACGATTGCGGAGTCGCGTTCTCTACATCAGCTCACGAAAAACAAAAGACAAACGAAATCCTTACCCATAGAGTTATTAAAACTAATTAATTTAATTTTAATTTCCAAATATGTATTTAATTATAGTTTTAGTTTTTGATGTGTAACAATTTTCCGCTTACTTTCTATATAAGCAATTTGTGGGAGTGATTTTGTGAAATGGACGGAAGTATGTGTAACAGTGTAACAGGAAGTCGGGGAATCGCGCGAGCGCGCGCCATTTTTAAATTTAAAATCGATATTATGAACATGACATATTATTATTATATGTGACATTGTTTGGAATGAAGGGATTTGTTGATAGCCAAAATGATTTCTTTATTATTGGTTTTACAATGCTGCTTTATTTTAATATTAAAAAGAGTACAACAGAGAGGTGACAAGTGTGATGTAGCAGAATCGTGGTGATAAAGAGAAAGATGGGTGGGGGCGTCTACCTTTTATAGGGACTGCGAAGCATCCCGATGACAGCGCCCTCTACGGCTCGAGCTTTGAACTGCTTCGTTTGAGTCGATGCGTGAGGCACAGGCCCGTGCTTCACAGGCTGATGGCTGGTGTCGCGCGCGCCGCCGTTGCGTTTGCAGTTCCGTCCGTTGCTAGGTGACGTTATTAACAGACATATTGTGTCATTTGACTATCAAAGGTAATTTTGATATGTCAAATGTCTTCTAATGAGTATTTACTTTTTTTTCCATTTTTTTTCAGAATATAATGTTAAAATTGCTTATTACTAAGGTGAGATGTCAAATGTTACACATCATATGCGAGTACTGTAAGGCTCGCTGGTTTTTTTTTTGTTATAATTTTAACTAACTGAATTATATCAATTAATTCAATTGATTTTTATGAAATGTAATTGATGTCATATTGTAATTGTTGACTGTACTTCTAGGTGTTTTGGGTGAGACTGTAAATCCAGAGTAGTAAATATAAATAAATAAATTTTGGGGGAGTTCAGTATCCAGCATTGAATTCACCATAGTTGTTTCTACTACCAGTATCTTGTATCGTCGCGTCCAGCTTTGAACACAAAACCTGTACCAAGTTCCCGACCAAAGCTTTCAGTCAGATCTCGCGTCGCTCGACACAAGAGCAACAAACTTGGTCACATTCGGGGGTACAACGGCTCGCATTCGAGAGTGAGTTATGTTACCCCCTACTGTATCCATCACGCCGACGGTAACCGGATTAATCTGGCTGTTTCTGCTGAAATAGTTAATGCGGTCGTTGTAGTGGTAGGTACCAACGTTGCGTATACTAAATTACCAACTTTTTCTTGTTTAACTGTAGCGGGCAAAGAAGGCCCACATGAAGGATTGGGGGGAAAATACGTTGAAGAAATAACTTAAAAACATATACGAATCGACGAAATTGGCGGTCTTGGCTTTCGCTTTTGGATAAATGGAATTTAGACACTACATAATTGGAGGATATATACATAATATAGCTTCTTACAATACATATAAGCTTAACATTACCAAATTTCATCGCTAGATTCTGAGATTTAAATAATTTTGATCTACGGACAACTTTAAAATGGCAAAATGCAAAAAAGGGACCTTGTTTTGCTACAGAACCCTTGCTAAGAAAGATAGCGACTTATTGTATGTAACTTGCATCTAATTGTTTACAAACTTTTGTACACGCTTATTCAAAAAATTAACCAAAATAAAAACAATTACTTTAGTTTGTGACGCAAGGCCTTGCTTTCACTTTCAATTCCATTTAATATGGACATCGTCTCATGACTATTTCAATAAACAATCACGTTTTAATCCATTGTCACAGAAACATCAATCTTAAACAAAATACTTTATCTTATCATTAACAACACTCGAAAGTGTGGCATTTCAAATTCGCAAAGAATAACAAAAGACGACTACGTGGCGGGAAAGTGAAGAGCCAAGAATGCAGCTTTGTATTATTAAATCTTTTATCGAATATTAACTATTGTGAAATAATGGTGGATATTAACCCTTCACTGTTGGCAAATGAAACAAAACAGTGCCGCATCACTTTTAAAATTGTCTCAAGAAGACTGCGTAAGATATCAGTAGGTTAAGCCCAACATCTTTACTGATACTCAAAGGGTTTGGGAGATCAATCAATATCATCTATTATCAAAGATGTATCAGTACCATTCATTATCTATATAACTCGTAAACTTACTGAACCTAACCTACCCGAACTGTGACATTTCAAATTCGCAAAGAATAATAAAAGACGATGTACAATATTGTGTCCAGACAATGCAAAAGCTACCGGGGCGCGCGGCGTCGTCTGTTGCCGAAATAAGGCTTGTTCCACACGTACCACAACCACACCACAAACACAACACATGGGTGCCGAGCGGGCGCTAATTTGTATGAAAATTAAGTCCTCGCGCGCCATATGCACTACCGGTAGTGCATAAGGGGGCCCGCTAATTACCTATACCTACGGCGCGAGACGGGTTAATAGTTGAATTCACACGGGCCACATTTTGCTGTCATTGTTGACCGCGTCGGCAGCGTCTATTTTCAGTAGTACAGTCTCGCATACTCACATTCTTCGGACACGTCTCTCGACGCGACCATCAGACCATCGAACGTCTTGTCGTTCAAGGTAAAATGGAGGGCACAAGACCGCGTGGAAGGTCTCCCATGCGATGGACGGACCAAATTAAGTCAGCCGTGGGAGGTTCATTAAACGACTGTAGCAGGATGACCTCCAACAGAGAAAAGTGGCGCGCTGTCTTGAGGCGAATAACATCTGCCCAAACCGCTACTACATGACGACCACGACCGCTCTGTCAAGAGCGTAGCGGATTAGAAGAAGAAGTTGACCGCGTGTTTGATACCGACCACATCGCAGCCACGTCGCAACCACAACGCGACCACCAGCGACACCGCGACACTATTCACACGTAACCACAGCTTAACCACATTTTGTCGCAACGGTGTGACGTTGTTGTGGTACGTGCGAAACAAGCCTATAAGCTGGGTAGGCAGAGAGGGCAACAGTTTGCAACCGCGCGCGGCCCGAGAACGGCCGTAATTTATCGTTCTTTGAGCTTATTCATCAAACTTCCTAACGACGCTAACTGGATTAATCGAGTTGCGTTGTTTGTTGCAACTCCGGAATTGGCGGATATTATTAAGGGGGACAGGGGCGGCCAACAACGGTGCTGCAAAGCGCCGTAGATTTATAACGATTATCATGTAGTTGTATACATCTATACATTGATACGTGAAGCAAAAACTTTGTACCCGTTTTTACGAAACTTGCGCGGGACGGAGGAGTATGAAATTTCGCACACTTATAGTTTATATAGAGAAGGTTATCCGAATGTTAATATTTTTTTTAAATTATGCATAAAAAATACATTAAATCAACAAAAACAACACTACACACGCTACCATGAATTTGACACACACGCATATGTATTTGACACACACGTATTGTTTGTCTTTAATGCAGCCCACATCTGTCAATGCCAATCCAAACTCACATTCTATTTTTTTAAATTTTTCAACGCTTAGGTTACAATCCGTGCAGCCTTAATAAAATTACGGTCGAATTTCGACCACTGGGCGACCACTAGTAATATCAAATAGACAACGTGCAAATTTGCAACAGCAGAGTTAGTCAGCTTCACTGGCAAACTAGTTTAACTAATGAGATAATGTTGAATTTGTATAATCACACTGAATACTGAGCTTTTGTTAATACCATAACATTGCCCCCTTCTCTGAGATAAGAACGTACCTACTGGTTCTTGCAAGTTGCAGTCGCATATTGAGCCATGCAGGTTCAATATCATAGATAAGCAAAACTTTTTTAAGTAATATCAGTAAATGAAAAAGTATATGAATAAAATGTGGAAGAAATGGCTTTTTTCATGTAAATAATTATTGGGATGAAACAACTTGCGGATCTACTCGCGTTTATTTTATAATAATAAACTTTTATTACAGGTGCAGCCCATAGATGTGTTAGTAACAATAAAACTTATTATCTATGTATTTATAGTATTACAGTTTTTTGTTTTATACAATAGTTTTAATTAATATTTATCCTGACATTTTGAACCCTTTGCAGGGTCATGGTCACAGGGAGACTGTGATGTTGGTCGTCTCTTAATTAGTTAGTAAAAGCTATATATACCCATACATAAATTAAATCTAATGTATAAAACAAAAACATCATTTAAAACTAATGGATAAAATAAACGCCAGTAGCTCCGTTAAAGTTGTTTCATTTCAATGTGTAATGTTCGCGTAAACTTTAGAAAACAATAATTATTGGGATTTTCACTTTTTTTGCGGTGTTCATCACAAGTTCATGTTATATCCTCACTGCTGGGACACGAGCCTCTCCTATAGGTCCACGCGGGTCCAGTTCGGATTGGTTGAACTAACACATTAGTTATATGTAATTTTGTTCTTCTGCTGAAAGACGTCCTGAAAAGGTGATAGACAATATATTTTGACGATTCAAAAGCGCTTATCAAATACGTTTACTTGAATACAGATTAATTTTATTTCATTTAATTGTGGTCACAAGGCAAAATATACAATAAAGACGTCATATTTATGCATCGCGGGCTCAGTTCGGATTGGTTGAACTAACACATTACATTAGTTCTATGTAATTTTGTTTAATTTTATTTCATTTAATTGTGGTCACAAGTAAAAATATACAATAAAGACATCGTATTTTTGCATACTCACCTAAGTACCTATCTAAGTACGCAAACTAAACATTGATTTATTCTCAAAATACATTATACATACATTTAATATATATTCCATTTCTCAGCAACTGAAGAGTAATACATCGGGAAAGTTCGGCGTGCACATTAATCGACGTCACGCACGCTAAGTGTTGAAAAGATTTGATTTGGCAAACTTGCATTAGCAATGAAATATATAAGTTCGTGCCACGTCGCGGGCCGCTGGCAATTTATCGTGCGCCAAGCTTATTTATCATGAAACTTTTTAATGCCGTTTGCGGGATTAAGCTACTGGTTGTATTTGTTGCAAGTTGCCGAGTTGATGTTGAAAAGCTTTACAGCGATGCATTAACTGCGTGAAAAATAGTTAGTCTTAGCATAAAACGCTTACAAAAAACTTTTTTTTTTCAGAGATTCATTGATTCTGGATATATATACACAATGTTTTGTAATACTTTTGTAGGACACTAGTTTTTTTTAAATTATGCAATAATTAATAAATAAAGAGGTAACGTTAGTGACTTTGTTTGTTTGTTTGTATGTCAGGGCAAATCTCTGAAACTACTGGTCCAATTCCAAAAATTCTTTCACCGATAGAATACATATCTTGCGGGTAACAAAGGTTATATAACGTGTAACAGAATGGTGTGGTCAAAATGAAAAGATCCAAAGTGTATCCGATCTAGATCTTGTATGCAGAGTTACTAAGTCATGATTAATAACTTTAATTTGCCATGCAATTTTTATTTAATATTTTATTAGTAAAATCATATCAAAATAAACCTGTCCCCCATCACTAGTAGGTCAGTGAACTCTGTGTACTTACAATCAAGTGTAGTGATATAGTATAGTGATGAGAATAGAAATAGAAAAAGAAAAGCATTTATTCAGTATCACAAAATAGCACATTCATAATAATATGATACATGAAAAGGCATCTTCTCAGCATATGTCATTTCTATGACTTCCTAGGACTTTAGTAATGCCGCGAGGCTGGCCTTCTGAAGATGCCCAGTATTTTTGGTATGAGAATTGTCCGTTGATTTATTGGAAGGACAAATCAACAATCGTTTAAAGACGTCGAACAGAATGTTAGCTGTAAGGTAATAAAGGTAGACCTAATCGTACTTCCGAGCTGAATAATTTAATCCGTCACAATATTTCAACAAAAGCTTAATAAGTTTTCGTCTTTCAGTAGCAACGTCGACATAACAACGAAACTGCTTACTCTTAGTTGCCGCCACTTTATCCACATCGCGCATTTGTTTAAGCTTTATAAGTGGGCATTAAGGAACTTTGTGATGTGACAAGGTTCTTAAGTGTTAACACGCTTAATGTACGTGACTGTACTAAGCGATTGTCGCAGAGGTGCTCGGCGAAACATCACGTTAAAACAATGTATGAAAACAGCATTTTCAGCAAAGCCCAATACTAGTCACTTAGCCAGTTTAGTTTTGGAATTACATAACGTTTATATCTATAGTATGAATCGGAATTAATTTTGTATAGACTCATAAAAAATTAGAAGTACTGCTTACGATGTTTTTGTTTTTTTAACGCAAATTTTGTTGCGAAACAAATTACAAAAACACAAATCCTGTTCGTGGAAATTTTTTCAACATTTGTGTTTTTGTAACTGCTTACGATCTTCAGTTGCAAAAAGTGAAATGCAATCTGCAGCAGTCATTTGAAAGAATTATTTAAAAACACCTAAAAGCATAACAGAAGGTAGCCATGAAAACTTAATGATAAACTATTTTAAAGCATCGATTCCTGATTTGATTAACCTCACATCAGACAGAGTTATACCACAAAAAACTTTCTCGACAACAATTCTCATTGATTGACTCAAGTCAACCCTCCGCTCGCGCGCAATAAGAATATTACGAGAGCACCTCCACTCCGAAAGTCCGCTGATGATGGTGAAAGTCACAATTGACGCGGGCAATAACACCCAATCGTCGGGCGACAGTCGTTGGGACAAATTGTCGCCGGTCGCAGCGACGCTACACAGCGGCAACTTTGCCTATAACCATTATCACTGTGCCTGCCCTTTGGGCGGGGGCTGGCGCGATTGGGAAGCGCCCAGCGGGGTAAAGTTCAACTGACTTAGTGTTCCAATCCCAAGTCCCGGCTGCATTAGCAGTCGTTAACAACCACCAATCCGCACTGGGCCCGGGTGGTGGTTTATGGCCCGTTCTCCCTATCCATCCATAGAGAAGGCTCGTGCCCCAGCAGTGGGGACATAAATGAGCTGATGATGATGATGGTGATGATGATGAGTGTTCCAATCCGATCCTCCGACCTCTAAAAACTTCTGACGGTGTTTCGACAAAACCTTGAAGTTTCCGCCGCCCCCAAAAAAGTCCAGTGGCGCTGTAAATGCCGATACAGACGATCAGCAATCCAATAGAAGCAATCAACTCTCTCAAAAAAATGCCTACGTGTTGGTTTAAAGCCACAAACTGATACTGCGTTGCACAGTGTGGGATTTGGTATCATTTTCGGCCACCTTAGTTTTATGTTTTCATTTGATCCATTATTATCAATTTGAGGATTAGGTAAAACTCCCAGAATTTTATCTTACATAGTTTTGGAGATATTTGAGAACTCGAGAAAAATCCATAGAAACCTGAAAAACGTAATATCTCAGTTTATATATGTTTTTAAAAGTTTCCTAAATATACGTTTTATTGAGATAATCTTTAAGCACCATTATCATTCAATTAAAGTTGAAAATTACAGTCCTATACGACAATATAATAATTTTTCTCAAGTATTGGACCATATTTATTTCTCGATAATCACACAATATTAGCGATTAATTTTTATGAAAATCAATTGAGTATAATTAGAACTAACACCAAAAAAAAACTGTATTAAAATAACGCATGATTGCCGATATTTATTTATTTTAATATTATAGGTAGGGTTGTCATCTAGTCATTCAATAGTGTTAAGTAAGTACTGCATACGCTTTTAGTGGATGTTGTTCGACCAAATTCTGGGACCAGCAATGACGGCAATACTGTTCGGACAGCATTATCAGATGGCAATCGCCCAACTTTTGCAAACATTTTAGACATTGACGAATTGCTGGTGGACGATTTTCACACAATTTTGTTTGCTTTTTCGAGTGGTTTGCCGATAGATGTTGCAAAATTTCGAGTGTTTTGTGCTTCCGTGGCTGAAAAATATGTAGAAAAATACAACTGGTGCTATATGTCAGTCACTGTACACAAAATACTCTTACATGGATGGCAAATCATTAAAGCGAGTCCTTTACCGATAGGAATGCTGTCCGAGCAGGCAGGTGAATCCAGAAATAAATCTGGCGATATGACCGAGAGCATCACACAAGAAAATTAGACAGAAAAACCACAATCCTCGACCTCTTCCGCCGTGCTCTCGAGTCTTCGGACCCCTACCTAACGAGTTTATCCCTAGAAAACCGTGCAAGTAAAAAAAAAGCGATTACCTATTCCACATAAAGTTTTGTCACTTTTGAAAACAACAGAACCAACACCCAAGACCAGCGTCAGGTTTTCCTACAAACTAGGAGGCCTGACATCATACTGAGCGGGGGCACCTGTTAGTGCCACTTATTTTTAAAATTTTTGATGTAATGATGTGTGTTGTGTCACTAATAAATGTTTTCTATTCTATTCTATTCTATTCAACATTAGTCACTTATTAACGAAGACACGGATCTAATTCTTTGCACAGATGAATTCCTCATTAATTCTGATGATGAATGAAAATACTTATAATAACATTTAACTTCCGTTCACACAGCTCATTTAAAATATTTATTTATTATTTACTAGTTGTCGCCCGCGACTTCGTTCGCGAAGACTACACTATCCCACAGAAACCCGTTACCAGGATAAAAAGTCCTATATCCTAGTCTAGGTCATGGTCTATCTATGTGCAAAGTTTCACCCAAATCCGTTCAGCCATTTTCACGTGATGCGCGGTCAAATAAACAGACAAACAGATAAACAGACAAAAAATCTAAAAACTGTTGGAACGTTATCAATTCTAAGTACCCCCAGCCAATTTTTTTTCGAATATCTTCCATGTACAGACTTTCGACCCTCTTTAGCTTTATTATATGTATACATAGATTAATAAAACACTTGTACGGGTAAATTATGCGAGAAATTATTTGGGAAGTGTTAATTTGTCAATATTTTTTTTATAAAACAAGGGTAACCCCGAATTGTCAACCCTATTCCTATAGAAATCATAAAAAAACTTAGAAGTGCCATAAATGCTGAATCATACAAGATTAGTGTTTGAAAATTTAAATTAACATGGGTACTCTTATGCTTAATGCAATACAGATGTAATAGATCGCTAATAATGTAAAATAATCCAAAAAAATAAAAATAACTAAAAAAAAATAAAAAATACATAACTTTTTATGTAGTTAAGGTACAATGCTGAGTTTTTAATATATTATTAGAATTATTATTTAAAAGCCAAGAAAAAAAATTTACGGCTTTATCAATTTTACTTTAGGAGATATAAAAGTAAACACGATTACTAAAGGTTATTGACCTCACCTACAAAAAATTATAGCGTTCAAATTAAACATGATATTCATGTTTAAGTTTCATAGTAGGCTTTATTAAGATATAATGCAACATATAAAAACATAAAACGAAGGTGTCTAAAACTGATCAAAAATCCCACACTGTGCGTTGTTTTCAAGCTGCACTAGTTGTCTTTGCGTTTGGATTCCTTATCCACTTAACATCAGGTGGAGTGGAGTGGAGTTTGCCGTGCTAACTAAAAAAAACCTGGGCTGCGGACATCAGTATGAAACTGATCGCGCAGCCCGGCACCAAAATGGGCCGAAGGTATCTCGGTGCTTTAGTGGTTAGAACCTACCATAACATCAGTGGGAGGTTCGCATTTAACGCAGCGTGTACTTGTAAAAAAACTCAGAAGGCAAAAAATTAAGAGTTTGACGTCCTAGAAGTCCTATTCCTAGCAGAGTAAATATTAGGTGTTGTAGTACACTATCATCAAGCACCACCAAGAAAGGAAGGCTCTCGTAGCACTCAGTAAGAAGGCTTTATTTGTGACATTAGGCGTCGTTTTTTAAAAACAAGTAAAGAAGCGTGTAATCTCCTTTGATTTGAACCGTGCACTCTTTCTTCTCCATAGCTCCAGGCGAAGATTTTTATACGACGTCCCAGTCCGTTTATTGCTTAAAAAGTAATTCGAGAGGACGAATTTGCATAATGCGAGTCGAAAAAAAAAACAACTTGTTTTCTTTTTCTCTCTTCCCGAGGCCTGTTGTTGGCTCAAGTTTGTAATGTAAACAGTTGGCTTGGGAACGTAAAAATATACGAATATTACCTTTGATATTTACGGCACTTTATAAATATGTTAGCCGAATTTTTTTCGCTTTTTTTGTTCTAGAGAACTGAAGATGTTTTTTTTCTGTTACAGGATAAAGTATAATAAAAAATAAACAGATTCCTGTTGCCTCGTGTATCGCGCCTCGTCAAGTTGCTAATGTATATATTCAGTGTTTACATTATTTAACTGTACCTACATAAACATAAAGAAAAATATTCTGTATTTTCTTTCTCTTAATATACTAACTCACCTAACTACATCAAGAGCTGTATATTGTTTCTATTTACCAACCCACATCAAATTGAAAAACCACAAGCGTACTGAGCGACGAGACTTCTCATGAAATCATAGTCTACAAACTTGAAAATTACAATGTAGATTTAAATTAGGCTTATCTAATGTGTTCAAAAGGTTTTTGAATGAAACGCGGTCGGATAAATACCACTATATTTTCTTTATGTCCGAGCAAAAGTTATAAGTCCTAATTTATGAATGAGAGGCCTGGACACTTAACGAGACAAATAAGCTGCAGGTTACAAGTTACAAAGTAAAATTCTTTGTACAATCTTTGGATCAGTACAAAATGCTGATAAAATTTGTTTTTACCAAAGGAGTAAGTAGTAGTCGTTCTGTGTTCTTCAAAAAGCTCGACGGCGCAGTGGTTAACGCGCCCGGTCTGCGAGTGCTAAGGTGAAGCAACTTTCGCAAAGGCCGGTCATCGGATGGGTGATCAAAAATTTATCATATCGAGCTCCCCCGTGCTTCGGAAGGCACATAAAGCCGTTGGTCCCAGCTGCATTAGCAGTCGTTAACAACCACCAATCCGCACTGGGCCCGCGTGGTGGTTTATGGCCTGTTCTTTTTATCCATCCATAGGGAAAGCTCGTGCCCCAGCGGTGGGGACATGAAATGAGCTGATGATGATGATGATGATGATGATGATGATGATGATGATGATGATGATGATGATGATGATGATGATGATGATGATGATGATGATGATGATGATGATGCTAATGATGATGATGATGTTCATGATGATGATGATGATGATGAGGATGATGACGATGATCTGTGTTAACCCTATACTTGGCAGAGCTTTTTTTGTGGAATTATATTATTTTTTGTATAAAATGTGTTCTTAGGAATATACAGATTTTTTTTGTAAGTAAGGTTTCTCAAATAATCCACTATGCTAAGAATAGGGTTAAACCTGAGGTCCTTTCAAAACAACTAATTTCAATAGTAATTTCGTCTCGTACGTAATATAAAGTGGTCATTGGATTTATTTAAGAGCTGGTAACGGAGAACTATGGGATACGGAAAAGTATTTTATTTTATAATTTTAATAGTGTTTATACAATTTTTTTATATTAGTGTATTATTGTTATTTTTTAAATTTATTACTATTAAATTAAAATAATTAATTTTAATTATAATGTTACTCGTATTTTTGTATTTCGTGCATGCTGTCTTCAACTTTAATTAAAGTGACATTTGGCTTTTTTTAGACTAAGAATAATTTTAATTTAAGTGTAGGTAATGTTGTACACGATGTTGGTGATCAATTTAAATAAATAAATAAATAAAGTAATCCTTTAAGAAGAGCTCTAGCTGTTCATAATTATTTCGTCCTAAACATCTGAGTAGGTAGTTATGAATAGACGACGGAGGTCAAAGTAAATGAGTATTTAATTATTTCGCGCCTAGTAAAAATTGGTTGTGGTAGGGCTTGTTTGTCCGCCTGGCTAGCTACCATCATCTTATCTAAATATGTCGCCATAACATCAATGTTTGTATCACTGTTGTGTTCCGGCAGCTAGAGATAAGATAACCAGTGCCTCAATAGTTGTGGATTCTGGATGAAGTGCGCTTCATTCATCACTTAACATCAGGCGAGATCAAGGCTGGCTTACATGTAAAATATAAAACAATGTTGTGAATATTTTATCTTGCATTTATTTTGTATTATTATTTTGTCGTGATGTTTTGAGCCCTAAGCACTACCTATAGTTAGTCACAGAGTGACAACATTTTGTTTTAAAACTTTGGAAAACTATATGTTTACGGGTTGTATTTAATCGATCACTAAACTAACCAAACCTAACCCACAAAAATACTAAGTTAGCACCTAATACTACAAAGTTTAGCACCTAAACTGATTTAGATGCCAACTTAGCATTTTAGGTGCTAGCCTACTATTTTTTTGTGGATCAATTTATTATTTCTCTATGTTTATGTTTTCTAATCTAAACACCTTGTTCATATCAAAGAGCTATCTAATGAAGTTGATAAAGAATATGACTTTACTCGGTTGCAACTTTGTCTCAACTTTAAAGCCGACATCACGCTCGCTTGCATTTTATGAAGTCTTGTGTACGCTACAAACACCTTTTGATGGTTATGAAAAGATCGTACACTACTGAATGTGGAATAAAAAAATGTTTATTAAATAACTGAACGATGCAAATATGAGCTGATGCAGGTGTAAAACATTTACAATCTTTTGAATATTTAATCAACATTAATGTGTACTTTTTATAAAGGAATAGGTATTGGTATAAAAAGTTATAATCAGCTTCGTTTTATAATGTACTAGCTGACCGGGCGGCGGACTTCGTACCGCTTTGACAGTTTCCATGACAACAAAACAAACAAAACGTTGACAGTGTCCATGACAACGAAACAAACAAATCATTCGTCCGCTTAAGAACACCCGTATCCCATGATGGACCCCTATAGCAGCGCCATCTACCGGGTCCAATTGCAAATCTAAACCATTCTTGAATCCACTTGAACACACACAACAAATTTCATCCAAATGGGTCCAGCCGTTTAGAAGGAGAGGAAGGAGGAGAGGAGGAAGGAGATATTTAATGTAATGTTTTAATGTACCTATTTTATTCATCTATGTAATCTTCCGCTTTAAATACGGTCTGTCACAAAAAACTGCTGTAACCATGTAATTGGGTAATGTAATTTTGTTGATATTATAGCTTATTTAACCATTATCATCAGCTTATAAACATCCCACAGTTGGGCTTAGGTCTTCACGCGAACAATATCACTAGCACGTGGAAAGGTTGGACTTGACTAAATGCGGGTTGGTGGGTCTTAGCGACTGCCTTCTTACGACAACAGCCAGGACCACCCTTCTATACACATCCTTTAAGTTTATGCTGGCACCACCAACCGATTAGATTATACGAGAGCAAGTAAACCAATTCGCTCGGTCTATCTGCGTTAGGTCATAAACCCAGATTAGGATACGCCGAGGCGCATTCTTCATCCGGAACTAGTGTTTCAAGAAAGTTGCCTCGTGGAAACGTATAGTCCACTCCCTATTTTCTAGATAGATGACTTGAGCTGTCAAGAGCGCTCACTTCTCGTTATACGAAGAGCACAACTCGCGGTTTTCACAATTCGGATCGTCCGGCTCTAAAGTCTACTTGCACCTAAGATACCTAAGACCAACAATTAACGCTTAGTGAAGGCTTATAACAAACCTTCTGAAGTACAAAGGGGATAAACATAATTTTAAGTTTGTCACCCATTCGGTGACCCAGCCTAAAAAGTGAGTGGAAAGTGTTTTTAAACTAGTTTTGTATTTATGGTACACCTTATATCAACAAACCAACAGACATACCTCTGTAGTAGTGTAATTGGTCAAAAGCCTTTCATTTCGTTGTTCTTGTAATAAGCCTCGGAGTCCCTAACAATAGCTTGACTTTAATTACTAATTGCGTATCAAAGCGAACGGAACACAGACGTAACGGGGAAATGAAAAAGATGAGAGAAAAATTCCTGACATAAGTCAATAGTGAGGGACAAATGTAAATTCGTTTGAAATTTTATAAATTTTACTTATCACACCTACTTAATATATATAAGAATACAGCATCATACATATAAGTATACTGAAACATGTATGTATACAATAAATTAGAGTGGAGTGAACTTTTAATGTAGAAAAAAGATACATCCAGTCCATCATTACCAATTAAAACCAGCCCTGCCTTGCAATGCAGGTGGCTAGAAGCAGCAAATAAACGACCAAGGAGCCGGCCTTCAACACGCTTGTCAGTTTGACAATGACGTTTACATTGACATTGACAGGTCGCCTGAGCTAATAACTCAAACAAAAAATTTCGATGAAAGTTTAGCAAAATTGAGTTACAATGACTTAAGTAACAAAAGTAACAATAATGTACGTACGTATTGTTAAGTAATTTTAAAACTTGCTAAACATTAAAACGTGGTAATGCAATCAGGAACCTAAACAACAAAACTCTTAAGTGCCAATATTTTCAACAAGCTGAAATAAGTCAGCCGCTATATTACTGGCGTGTGTACACCCCGCATCATAGTTCACCAAGTCCTTAATTAATGCTACTTTCGAATTCCTCCCATTAGTCTCAGGAAAAAAGCTCCTCTGCATTTTTCGAGACAAGACGAGTCGAGTCGAGTCGGCTCGATTATGCAATCGATTAGCGCTCGAATAAAACAGATATCTTGTCTCATCCCTGGCTCAGCGAGGAGCGGACGGAGCATCCTTTACCCCTCGTTAATTAACGGCGCTCTAATAAAAATTCCATTCATTTGACCGGAAAAAAACTCGACGTAAGTCGTCTGCGTGGCTCCGGCGTCTTGTGCAGTCGCGTTCGTAAGTGCTTTTTCATAACGAGCTATGATTATTCTTAGCCTTTTCTCTGTGCAATTACAGTTGAGTTAGTGAACGATGTTCAATTAAACAAAATGCGGAGCTAAATTTAAAAATGTAAAAAAGGTTTTGTTAAAAATGTTGCTTGCATATTTTTATAGAGCCTTACAAATAAACACAGAATAAACTTTATTGCATGTTTTGTCTATTGTAATTTGAAGTTACATAACGGGAACAAAACTCGGAATATCTATTCGAAACTTATACTCTGTATATTTGTACGGAGGATAGAGTTTATGCCAAATGTAATTTTCCATCCAAAACATAATATACCTGTCGAAACATAGTCGCAGTCGATATTTGGCTAGAAGACATTATCGTAGAGATAAGTCCACCTTTGAGTATTTTTCGTAAAACTATATAACATTTAAACGTCAAACAGTGTAACGCTCATACTGAGCATTATTTTTTTGCAAATCTTTAATAAAATCAAAGTAGGATCAATGGGATCTTTATCACGGTCCCGCTCTCCCCCTTCACACTTAATGACCGCCTTTTCCTGTCAATACTCGAGTTATCTGATATAAACATAATTGTATCTGATTCGCTTGAAGTCAAAAGTGATAGACACTGAACGAGATTACCATCTCTTTGAAGTTGCAAACAACGGATAGAGCCTACATAGAGATTGTTATCAATGACAACAAAAATCTCCATGTTGATTAAACTCACTGACCTGCTAAGTGCCATTATAAATAGGTTGGTAATTTCGTTAATATAAGCGTATGAAAACAAGTTCAATAGTACGTACCAATGAGCGTAAAAGTGTGATTAAGATGGCGACTGTAGACTGCAGGGAGGAAACTGCTTTTTTTTTTTTAACTTCTGCCGACAGAATATAGTATAGCAACATACAGTAAGCTGCAACTGCAGACCGCATTTCTATGAATCTATAAGTGCAACCGCTGATGTGAGAAAATAGTACAGTAACATTTGGATGCTAAACTGTATGGGAACTTATGTTTTCCCTATTCTTTGGGCGGCCATAAACGGGCAGCTTGAAGCTGTCAGGATGCAGCTGCTTTAAGCTAAGACTGCATAGTGAACTACAGTCTTCTATTTACAAACATACATGGAACCGCTCAATCAGTTGCGACTACTCCGAGCGGTCAGCAGCTCGCTGAAATTGCAGCTTCACTACGACTACTCAAGCGGTGCGTGTATTTTGATCAGTGGCTAACTCGTGAGACAATATTCTCCAAGAAGCCTCATCGATCGCATCGTAAAAAGTGCTGCAAAAGAGTTTTTAATTTTTATATTAAAATTATGATTTCTCATTTAGCACCTAATCTTAATCACGTCATAACTGAGACTCGAAAAAGTAATTTGAAAAGCTCTATCAGTTTAATAATTCGTTCTTAGGACGACTTTGTTCAAGATTAAAAATTTATTACAGAAACTGCTGAATAGCACCCCCGGGATTTTTAATGAAATTTAATTTTGCTAACTCGCCTTTTTACACGATGATTACGAATTTAATCAGGCGATGCGAACGTGGCGTCAGATATTATTTTCTTTATTGTTTATTTTGTTTTTGTAAATGTTAGCTTCGAATTGTATGAAAACATAAGATATGCATGCATATCTTGTATATATTGGGCATATCTTGTAAGATTTAAGAAAAATATTAAGTAATTATAAAAATAAACATTTTCTTTGTTGAAATGAAACTACTTTTACGGATTCACGCTCGCGTTTATTTTACACATTTTTTAAATATATTTTACGGGCAAGCACAGTGCCTTGATCACACATGATGATAAGTGATGATAAGGCCAATGATGGAAGCGCACTTCACCCGGGAACCTCAACTAGTGAGGCACTGGCTATCTTATCTCTAGCTGCCAGAACACAACAATACTACAAACATTGATGTTATGACAACATATTTAGATAAGATGGTGGTAGCTAGCCAGGCGGACAAACAAGCCCTACTACCAACCAAACCGAGTACACAAACATGTACCCCCGCTGGGAATCGAACCCGGGACCTCTGGGTCTAAACCGTTGGTCTTAGCCACTAGACCACAGAGGTGGTTGAATAACACATTCATTTGATTGAATGTTAATCCTATCGTTTCGAGCCCTTTGCAGTGTCCGTGGTCGCAGGGAGACTGAGGGGTTGTTAGTCTCATAAGTAGTTGGTAGCTTCATCATCATCATCATCAGCTCATTTTATGTCCATACTGCAGGGGCCTTTCCTATGGATGGATAGGGAGAACGGGCCATAAACCACCCGACTGCTAATGCAGCCGGGACCAACGGCTTAACGTGCCTTCCAAAGCACGGAGAAGCTCGAGATGATAATTTTTTGGTAACCCATCCGATAACCGGCCTTTGCGAAAGTTGCTTAAACTCAGCACTCGCAGACCTGGCGCGTTAACCACTACGCCATCGAACTCCTCTACTTGTATACCCTTAATTTTTTTTTCGAGCGACCAACTGCGACCACGGAGATCCGTAAAAGTAGTTTCATTTCAACGTGTAGTGTTCGCGTAAACTTTAGAAAACATTCTCTTTGTGTTTTAAAGCACAAACAAAGCGAACAATTTTTTTTAACACTAGAACAATCTATACTAATATTATAAAGAGGAAAGCTTTGTATTTTTTGTATGTATGTTTGCAATGAATAAACTCAAAAACTACTGGACAGATTTAAAAAATTCTTTCACCATTAGAATGCTACATTAGCGCTGAGTAACATAGGCTATATTAAAAAAAAAAGAAAAAAAGAAATGCGGTACGAAGTCTGCCGGGTCAGTTAGTGATATATAAATGGGTATATTGTATGAGCTACTAACATCATTATTATTAAACCACAAAGCTGCATGCATGCATTTGGCTGACTTCTTGTCTGCTTAAATACTAATTTACAAGTACGCTTAACTGATACTGCTCTACGGCTAAGTATCTGGCTAAGACTTGTTCATATTAATGAAAAGCAAGAACGAGAGAGCTATAATGCCGCGCTAAAATCGCAATCGCCTTGTTATCCACAACGTACTACCTGTAAAACTACACCCAATTAGTGCTTGCGTCTATTTGGTATTTATCTAGAGTCGCTTATGTGAATCATTGCCACTAACAAGCACCTACACAGTGTTATACGAGTATAACCTATTCACATCACCGGTATGCAGAATGTTTGCAACTTTCAGGCTTCATAAAACAGGTGGCTCATTCTTGGGTAAATGTATAACTTTTTATAATAAACTTACACAAACTACTTACTACTTACATAAATTTAAAGCACATGTCAAAAAGACTGTACCTAATGAGTAAAGGTTATTATAAAGTGGAAGATTAAGTTAATGACAAAAATGTATGAATATAGTTGTACATACACAATAGTGCAAATTAATGTTATGAATGTAATATAATTATTGTTTTTTTTTAATAAACTTGTATTGTAACACTACAGGACAAAGAAACAGCCCTTGCCGAGTTTCTTGCGGCTTCTTCTCGGTACAAGGTTTCCACCGTAGGGTTTACGAAGTCATGGCTTTGAAATGACGTTCAAAAACAACCGTAAAAGTTCATTTGAAAAAAAAATTAAAAATTATTTTTTTAAATTTTATTTTTTTTGGCAGTCATTGGCGTAGTAGTAGTAGTAACCCCGCTCGGTTTGCTAAATTAAAGCAATTTTGCAAATTTTTGCAATGCAAGAGACCAAATAGGTATGTACATATATATACCTGCATCGTTTTGTCTGAGTGGTTGAGCCACGCCGCGTTGCAGCACGAAATGGGCCGGCTCGCCCGGCGTAATACGACCCTCTCACAGAATATCGGCGTGAAACAACGCACTCGTTGCTGTTGTGTTTCGTCCGGTGAGTGAAAGTACCGGAGGCTCATCTCTTACCTCTCCCCCCTCCCAAATCATACTTCCTCTTCAAGATCCAGCTCCTTCCTCAAGGCCGGCAACGCATCTGCGATTACTTTGGTTTTGCGGGTGTGTTCATGGGCGGGGCGCGGCGGTTATTACTTTCCATCAGGTGAGCCGCCTGCTCGTTTACCTTCTTTTAACAAAAAAAAAATTGTGCCTCGGAAGGCATGTTAAACCGTTGGTACCGGCAGCATTAGAAGTGTTTGCATCCATAGGGAAGGCTTGCGCCCAGCAGAAGGGACATGTGAAACTCTAAGCGCAACAGCGGGATGTTTATCGACCGATGTTGATGATAAAAAGCATCGCTATAAAGTAATCGTTGCAAACTTCCTTTCAGGTAAGCTTGACAACCCTATAAACGTCATGACTGTTAGTAAATCACGATAGAGCAGTTGCGATTGTCACTACCTCTCGATTGTTTCATCGAAATAATTCGTACTGTCGCAATCGTTACGAGCTTTCGTTTGTTATTGAAAGAATCTGAAGCGTGGAAACTTCGTCGAGGACAACTTATAAAGACGCCGAGTACCCCCGACTACGTGCGCCGTGTGTCGACGTCGATTCTCAAGACGTGTGTGCGCATTGCTTTTGTTATAATGCTTTGTTATTCTCTGAAACTCAAAACACAGAGAAGCTCGTTGGAGCAGCGAGCGTTACTACTGGAAATGGGTGGACCAAACGGTTGGCCCAATTGAAATGAAATAAATCTTTATTCAAGTTAACTAAATGAACCAGCACTTTTGTATCGTCATAAAATATTTTTATACCCAATCAGAGCGTTGCTTGTGGAGAAGAACAGGCGCAAGAAAGAGCAGAGATTTATAAAGAAACTAGCGGCCACCCGCAGTTTCACCCGCGTGGTTCCCGGTCCCGTGGGAATATTGGGATAAAAAGTATATATGTGTTAATCCAGGTTATAAACTATCTATATGTCGAATTTCATCCAAATCTATCCATCCGTTGCAGCGTGAAAAAGCAACAAATATATACACACACACTCATACTGTGTGCACTTTCACATTTATAATATTAATGTGATAATGACATTTACAAAATTATATGTCGTGACCTATGCAACATAAAATTTGGATAAACAACTATTTGGAAATATCTGCTGAAATAGTCTGAAAATTTCAAACCCAAGCTATTTTGTCTTTTGTGTAATCAGACACTTTATAATAAGCTTTTTGGGTGAGTCAAATGAGTGGCCCAGATTATTGTCATAAAAACATTGACCAAATGTGTGGCCTAAAACGGTGTGTCAAATACTGTGACAGACTGATGGCCTAAATTGGTGATTCAAATGGGTAGGGGCAAAATGGGTAGTCTAATTAAATTCTATCTCTCTTTGCGACCGCGGTACGTTATGGCCATTACGGTAAGTGCGCTACAAGGACTATATAGTTAGGAAGGCCTAGCAATGTGACGATGAGATAAAATTAATAAAATCTTGCTGATTTAATGAAAATTATAAAATATTGTAAAAAAATTAAATGCGTACCCAACCCAGCCAGGAATCAAACCTGGGTCTTCCGCCATTCGGGCGGTTGCACTGAATTTTTTTTCCCTATCTTTATATATAAAAATCTTCTGTGCGTGTGTCTGTTATGAGCTCAAGTGCGCGAATACCCAGATACAATAGAATTTTAATTGTTATCGGCCACCTGCTGGTCGATCGACGCTCAAGGGGTAATTGAACTCCTTCTAAACGGCTGGACCGATTTGGATGAAATTTTCTGTGTGTGAACACAGAGTAGATTCGAGAATGGTTTAGATTTTCAATTGGATCCGGTAGGTGGCGCTGCTATAAAGGTCCATCATGGGATACGAGTGTTCTTAAGCTTTGTTGTCATGGAAACTGTCAACGTTTTGTTTGTTTTATTGTTTTGGAAACTATCAAAGCGGTACGAAGTCCGCCGGGCAGCTAGTATTTATTTAATTCATATTTAGTGCAGCAATTAGCACTTAAAAATAAAAAATAAAATTATTTAATCATGCTGATGATTCTTAGAAACTTGTGCTTGCACACGCAAGATTTAATTAAATTGTGGTTATTTTTATTTACTACTTTTACTACCATTTAATCAAGTACAATCGCATTGTAAATTGTTTCATTCGCCAACGTGCGTCGCACGATCGCCGCCGATCCGGGCGATAAATCGCGCAACGCTCGTCGGCGCGGCGGCGGCGGCGGCAGACAAAACAGCGATTAATACCGCCGTTGAACTAACGACAGGCCATTTGTTACGCCGATATTACACCGGGAGTCGGTGCATGGTGTTGGGAGAGAACGCTCTAAGCCTGAGTAGGTACTGTTGCGAGACAAAATCTGTGTAGGTACTCAGTACTTGCTTAACATGAAATAATTTAAAAAGTTCTACAAAGTTACTCTAACTAGGCAAAGGTTTGTCACGTATTTATTAAATTCCTTTGATTAAGTATTTTATTAGGTTTGATTACATATAAATACAATTTTAAATATTGAATAAATAGGTATTGTCTATTCATAATTTAAACATTTGAAGTACCTACCGTGCCCGTTTTATACAATATTTTTAATGACAAGATTCAAATCTAAAAGTCTTTTTTTTCGATTCAAAATTAAAGCCTTTTTATTGACTTTATTTTTTATTATACTAAACAAAACTGTTTTAACTTGGAAACACAAGAATATCTTTTTATATATATAAATATTCTGTGCATGTGTATGTTATTGAACTCCTTCTAAACGGCTGGACCGATTTGGATGGAATTTTCTCTGTGTGTTCAAGTGGATTAAAAAATGGTTTAGATTTACAATCGGACTCGGTAGGTGGCGCTGCTATAGGGGTCCAACATGGGATACGGGTGTTCTTAAGCGGACGAATGATTTCTTTGTTTTGTTGTCAGTATTTCTATAATATTGTAACAATATATCAAATGGCATTTCCTCGCGTCTGTACTATCGCTGGCAGCGCCGGTGCCGCGTCGCTTGCTCAATGATTTACTGCGTCCGGCGTACGATCTTAATCTTCGTGTTCTTTTTCAATAAGCACCACACTTCATAGTGTATAGTTAATAAGATAACATTAAAGCAGAAAATTTATTGAAAAAAAATACTTTATACCTTATGCAGGGTCCGTGGTCACAGGGAGGGAGACTTCCAGTGTTTCATTTCAATGTAGTATTTGCGTATACTTTGAATTCAATATAAAATTCATATTAATTTAAGTGTAACATTTCATCTCAGTCTTGCCGGGTTCCCGAATTGCTTAAAAGTTTCCTTAATACTGTCCTCTACAACTTAGTTTTTATTTATGACCGAGATTTGCTCTGTATTTTTTTACGGATAAAACGATGTTTTCTAAAAATGAAACCTAGCTAGATCGATTTATCGCTCCCAAAACACCTTGCATACTAAATTTCATGAAAATCGTTGGCCCCGTTTCCGAGATTCAGACTATGTATACCTATACATATATACAAGAATTGCTCGTTTAAAGGTATTAGATATATAGTATGAGGAGCTCGATGGCGCAGTGGTTAACGCGCCTGGTCTACGAGTGCTGAGGTTAAGCAACTTTCGCAAAGGCCGGTCATCGGATGGGTGACCAAAAATTTGTCATCGAAAGATCCTCCGTGCTTTGGAAGACACGTAAAAGCCGTTGGTCCCGGCTGCATTAACAGTTGTTAACAACCACCAATCCGCACGGACCCGCGTGGTGGTTTATGGCCCGTTCTCCCTATCCATCCATAGGGAAGGCTCGTGCCCCAGCAGTGGGGACGTATATGATGATGATGATGATGATATAGATAGATAAAGCACATCCTTATAGTCTAGATATTAAAGTCATAATGTGTGCACACATTATTGGATTGTAGTTTAGTAAATTAATACTTTATATACGTTATTCATGTTTCAGATAAATCTGCGCTGTGTACTATAAATAAATAAAAAAATACCTATCTTGGACAATTAAACGTCTCGGTGCTGGCCTAATACCTGAAGATCCCTGGTTCAATTCCAAGCCCCCCGATTCTCGTAACAAAAACCGTAATGTAGCGGCTTATTCGTCGAAACAATTTTCATACTAACATCCGATTTTAAAGTCGTTCGAAGAAGTTCCAACTAACCGTATACGATAGGCCAGAATACGGTGGGTCGGACCTTTGTTCGAAGGACTTTGAAATCGGCTCGATTGACGGATGGGAATATGAAAATGGTTTCAACGAATACATAGGTCGCTACGAATTTTCATTAGGTAAAACTCTGTAATACGCCCCAGTTGACAAAATGCCCCACTAGCTTGACACCTTAAACCTTAGATTTGTCGATTGAATCGCGGTGGGGCGTTTTAAATATTGTATTTTACAATATACCCCGGTGCTTGGTATGTAAAACGCCCCATTATTTGAATAACGTAAATCTATACGTCCATATAGGCCTTTGTCCAGCATTGGACGTCTTTTGGCTGAGATGATGATGATGATGATGATACGTCCATATTATTTATTTAAATATTTTAAATGCGAAAGTAACTCTGCCTGTCTGTCTGTTCACGACAAAACCGCTGGACCGATTGTGATGAAATTTAATATGGGTATAGTTGAAAGCTTGGGGAAGGACATAGGGTAATTTTTATTGCGATAACAGGTTCCCGCGGGATCGCTTATTTACGCGGACGTAGTTGCGGGCACTAACTAGTGTTTCATAATAGTGTATTAATTTTTCAGACAATGTCTTAAAAGTATGAGCGAAATACACTGCAAGCTTCATGGTCGGCAGAAAACTTGGCTGAAGCTATGCAACAGGTGCGAAGAAAGACTATGGGTGTCAATGAAGCCTTGAGAAATTTCGGGATACTATTCAGAACAATCAGAAGACACCTTTTATCAGGAAAATCGAGTTCCTCTGTACCAGTACATTTTTTTAAATAGTAAAAGTTGATTATTTATTTTATAGGTCAAAATTTACGAATCTGTTAAGTTTAAACCTTGTCATCATTACCGTACTAATACGTTTGTGTTTGATTGTTATGTTTCCATAAAAAAATATTTTAATATTATCATATAAATATGATTTAAATAGTGGGGCATTTTAAAACATAGGTGAGGCATATTATGCAATGGTCACATGACAAAACGCCCCACTAAAGATTTATAAAAATGAAATGTTTACCAAGTTTTCTTACAATTAAGATGTTTGTAATAAATTCCATAACGTTCGCAAAGAACTAAATTATGTTTCTAAATAAAGATTTGATTATAATTTTGATTACTTTTATTTTAGTAAGTGTTTTAAAAAAAGTGGGGCGTATTACAGAGTTTTACCTACAGGAATCGGGGCACAGGTAGGGCAAAGTGTTTTGGATTTTTGCGATGCATAGCCCGCGTTTATGATCACCAACCCGCATCTCGCAAACGTGGTAATTAAGCCAATACCAAAAATAGTAGGTAATGACTTGATTTAAGTGATGCGAGGCCTTTGCCCGCAGTAGGACAGTTATATAGGCATATAAAATGTTACAAAACTATAAGTAAAAGTTCGTTCTATTGACACTTATCATCATCATCATCAGCTATTTTTTTGTCCCCACTGCTGGGGCACGAGCCTTCCCTATGGATGGATAGGGAGAACGAGCCATAAACCACCACGCGGGCCCAGTGCGGGTTGGTGGTTGTTAACGACTGCTAATGCAGCCGGGACCAACGACTTAACGTGCCTTCCGAAGCACGGAAAAGCACAAGATGATACATTTTTGGTCACCCATCCGATGACCGGCCTTTGCGAAAGTTGCTTAACCTCAGCACTCGCAGACAGGGCGCGTTAACCACTGCGCCATCGAGCTCCTCGACACTTATCGTCCACAATAATAAAACATGTTGTCATAGTCTAGACTCACCTTTAAATCTTCTTTGAGACGTAAACTACTTAATAGCAAAATCTCATTATGCTCAGCTCTGGCTATAGTTATATGGTTTTTGAAGAACAGATGTGACCAGCACAAGTACAACTCAATTAAACGGCACACTTAGCTAACCGATACACAATTTACAATCTGTCTGTATGTAAATCCACAAATCGCATTGATACGTTCCCGAGATGAACTTGTAGCACGCGAAACGAGATACACATGTGACAAAAAAAGGGATCAGAAAACGATTTTGCAACTCACTTTGACATTTAATACTTAGGGAATTTTGTTGGCAGTGCTTTGGTTATATTATTTGTGGGACTTGTACGTGTAAATATTATGATCGGATGTTAGTGACGGTAGTTGTTGACATTGAATGGGGCGCCTTTGGCTTTCAATGTAAAAAATGTTGAATAATTTCGGCGGGCTGGTTAGAACCAAGATAGCTCAATTGGAAAAGCACCTGACCTGGTATGTCAGAAGGGTGCAGGTTTAAATCCTGCTCGTGGAAATTTTTACAACATTTGTGTTTTTGTGGGACTTTTCTTTTGTGTAGCCTTGTGTAGCTTATACAACGTGTAACAGTATGGTGTGGTCAAAATGAAAAGATCCAAAGTGTATCCGATCTAGATCTTGTATGCAGAGTTACTAAGTCATGATTATTAACTTCAATGTGTTATGCAATTTTTAATTTAATATTTCTATTGTGACGTCACATCAAAATAAACAAGTCTCAGCTCTAGTGGTTTAGTAACCTCTGTGATGGATCACTGCTGCTTGCTTATGCGCGTCTGACGCGCATCACTTCACAAATATAAATATTTCATTAACCATTGCATGAAAAATTAAAGTTAATAATTATGTCTTAATAACACCACATACAAGTTTTAGGTGGGATACCCTCGCGCGCCATATGTACGCACGGTCGTACGTAAGGCGGCCCGCTAATTATACCTACAGCGCGGGACCTTTTTGTTACACGTTGTATATTATTATTATTATACTAGATAATTTCTTTAGAGAGTAGGTACTGGTTGTTACTATGCCTGTCATACAAAGTCATTTTTAGAATCATCTTTATTGTAGTAAACACAATAATATATTTTCCCCACAGTTGGGCACACGCCTTTCTTCATACACACTAACTTGAACGCGATAATTGTTGATGGCCTCCGAAAGCCTATAACAATGCTACAATGCTACTCAGTACAAGGTCTCCCACCCTGTCTGTGTAGACTTACAAACCGATGGCAAACTGACATTCATAAGAGCTAATTTGTAGCCTAAACTAAATAAAAGACATTGAATTTTGATTTTTAAATTTTACCTAGTATATTATTTTATTCTATTTAAACGCTGATTTACTATTTAATATTTAATTTCTAAGACTAAACTTAAGGAAGTAAATTGATAGATTAACAAATTATGTATGTAATACCTACGTTATTTATAATCTTTAGTGCCCGAGCACTTGAAACAGTGCGTAGGTGAATGGCAAACGATTCTTAGTCTATTAATAGAATATATTTGTAGTAAACGCAAAATGCCACTATAACCTTCATAAATTCTCCAGGATGCTCAGACCGTATCGGACATCTACCGGTAATAGGAAGCGAGGGTGTTTCCTAATTAAAGGAAGAACTTTCACCAGCTATATATAGATGATAGTTGGTAGTATTACAAGTATATTTATAGAGCTAAGTAGAAACTTTGTTAGGGCGAGTTGTGTCACTATGGTAGCTCGCTTTTTTTTGGAGAGAGATGCTGATTGCCTTGGACGGCATTTTTAGCTTTACCGGGCTCTTTTTGAAGCAGCGAGAAACTTAAAGGGTTTCTCAAGCCGTGTGAAACAAATCACCTTCGAAGGTTTCCTAGAGGGAATGGCATCGCGCACTAGTGCGTGTCCCCGCGCCCTACTAGATTCTTCGAAAGATTTGGATCGGATAGAACCTTATATAACATTAGTCATATAACATGTTACTTAATGTGGACTAACTTTTATACGTATTAGTTACAGCTAGCCAGCCGAATTCAATTTGAAAAGGTGGGGAATTAGTATCGCGTGAACACACGCCAAGTAGCCAGCGCCGCGCCGCCGCCTTCGGTCGGCCGGTCACTCGACAGGTGGTTGGTTAATCACTGTATTTACCCGTTACGTTCGGCCTTCTTTTAATGAGGTTTAACGCACGCGAACGTAAGCCGACGACGTAAGACAACTTAAACACGCTTAAGTTAAGCCACTGAGTCTCGGCTGCACGGTAAACATTTTAGTGAAGGAATGAGCTGCTATTTTTGTATTAGCTATTTTAGCTAGGAGTTAGACTCGCGAAGACGTTAATCATTTTTACGGCCGATTACACTAAACACCTTTGTTTTTAACGTATTTCACTTCACTTGATGCTTTAACTGTCGTTTTTAGGTTATGAAATCGCTCGTTAAAAAATAGTTATATAGCTATCTAGCTATCTGGTGTTTTGGTTATCAATTGAATAAAAAAAAATGTATGTGTTATCTGTCACCGTATTTACTTTTTAGTATAAAGGTCAAAGTGATAAAACTTTGAATTTTGTAAATACAACTATTCCCGAGAAATATATTTATTAACAAGGCAAAATACAAATTTGACACGTGTGCGTGAGCGCAATACCAAAGTGCCTAGTGCGAGTTTCGTTTGGCATTCAGTAACGTTAACGGAAATGAGAATTTATATGGCATTGAAGCAGCGTCTCCTGGCGACAATCGAGATTAGTTAAATAAATGTCATATAAAAAAATATTCGTTTTCGTGATAAAACGTTTAATAAAACTAACAGTATAGGTACTCCACACTACTCTATATTGGGCATCAACATCAAACAACCGCGAACCGTCCTGTTTACAAGTCGCATCACGATCGGCAAACTCGCCACATTTGACACTGACGTTAGATTTTACATTTGCAGTGATTCGGACGGGCGGCATAACTGACCGCTTCGGGGTGTGAGCAAACAGGCGCGGTTCGTGCGCGCGCCTTCATTAGACGAGGCGTATGGACGCGTAGACACGTATGGACGCGTAGACACGTATGGACGCTGCACCGATGAATCATTAAAAATTATTTAAATTATTTAATTATTAGGAAATTCCACAGCGTTTTTTACAAACGCTTATTTACTTATTTTAAGATACATAAGCCAGAATTTCAAAATTTACACTAATTTATTAACTAGGTACATATTAAGAATAACAAAAGGCACTTGACAACATAATATGCTCGTGTTCAATAATCAGTATACAATCAAATACATATAATATACATATAATTTACGAAAATAAATCACACTAATATTATAAATGCGAAAGTTTGTGTATGAGTGTATATTTGTTGCTTCTTCACGCTGCAACGGATGGATGGATTTGGATGAAATTCGGCATACAGATAGTTTATAACCTGGATTAACACATATGATGGTTCATCATCTCAGCCAAAAGACGTCCACTGCTGGACAAAGGCCTCCCCCATGGATCTCCACAACGACCGGTTTTGTGCTGCTCGCATCCAGCGGCTCCCCGCGACCTTCACCAGATCGTCGGTCCACCTTGTTGGAGGCCTGCCCACACTGCGCTTTCCGGTACGCGGTCGCCACTCGAGGACTGCTCCGCCCCAGCGACGATCAGTCCTGCGAGCAATGTGCCCTGCCCACTGCCACTTGAGCTTAGCAATTCTTCGGGCTATGTCGGTTACCTTTGTTCTTCTGCGGATCTCCTCATTTCTGATTCGATCTCGCAGAGAAACCCCGAGCATAGCCCTCTCCTTTGCTCTTTGAGTGACCTTGAGCTTTCGGATAAGGCCCATAGTGAGCGACCACGTCTCAGTCCCGTATGTCATCACTGGCAACACACACTGGTCAAAGACTTTCGTCTTGAGACACTGCGGTATATCGGACGAAAAGATATTTCGTAGCTTACCGAACGCTGCCCAGCCTAATTGGATTCGACGATTGACCTCTTTACTGAAGTTGGACCTACCTAGCTGGACCGTTTGTCCCAGGTAAACATAATCGTCTTCAACTTCAAGGGCAGAGTCCCCAACCTTCAGAGGAGTGGGTACGACACGTGAGTTTGACATAACTTTCGTCTTCTCCATGTTCATTTTAAGACCCACTTGTTGAGAGACTCTGTTGAGGTCACCGAGCATTGTGCCGAGGTCTTCCAGGGTCTCAGCCATGACCACTATATCGTCAGCAAATCGAAAGTGAGTGATGTATACGCCGTTGACGTTGATGCCGAGTCCTTTCCAGTCCAGAAGCTTGAAAGCATCTTCCAGTGCAGCAGTGAACAGTTTCGGAGATATCACATCTCCCTGTCTCACTCCTCGCTGCAACTGAATAGGTTTCGAGCTCTGGTTCTGAAGACGGACTGACATTGTGGCGTTTTCATACAAACACTTCAACACTTCGATGTACCAGTAGTCAATTTGGCACCGCTGGAGAGACTGTAGCACGGCCCATGTTTCAATCGAATCGAAGGCTTTTTCATAGTCCACAAACGCTAAGCAAAGAGGCTGGTTATACTCTTCGGTTTTCTGTATAACCTGCCGCAGCGTATGTATGTGGTCTATGGTGCTGAAGCCTTTTCGGAAACCGGCTTGTTCGATAGGCTGGAAGTCATCAAACCTGCGTGCGAGACGATTCGTTATGACTCTCGAAAACAGCTTGTAGACGTGGCTTAGAAGTGAGATGGGCCTGTAGTTCTTCAGCAGGGTTTTGTCGCCCTTTTTGAAGAACAGTACCACCATACCTTCGTGCCACGTTTCTGGCGTTCTGCCCCCTAGTACGACGGAATTAAATAGCTTCTGAAGAGCTACGAGTACCGGTCTTCCGCCTGCTTTCAGAAGCTCGGCCGTAATTCCGTCAGCACCTGGTGCCCTGCCGTTCTTGAGCTGTTTGAGAGCCATACTAATCTCGTACAGGCTGATGACCGGGATGTCTTCGGTATAGTGTCGGGTTAACTTAGCTCTAGGGTCTTTAGCTAAGCTTTGTACAGGTGGCCGTGTGGATGTGTAAAGCTGTCCATAGAACTTCTCGACCTCTCCCATAACATCGGACCTGGTCGTGACAGTTCTGCCGTCATCGGTTTTCAGCGTCGTCAGTTGGCACTGCCCAATACCCAGATCTCTTGCGAACACTTTTGAGCCTTTGTTCCGCTCAATGGCCTCTTTAATACGGTCAGTATTAAATCGGCGCGTGTCGCGAGTCATAGACTTCGAGATCTGCCTATTTAGCCGCCGAAACTGAGACGCATCACCTGAGGAAAGCAGAACCATTGCGCGCCGCTCTTCCATTAGTTTTTGGGTATGGTCTGAGAACTTTTTGGTTCCTTTTGCACGGTGGGTTTTAAAAAACTTGGACCCAACCGTTTGGACAGTTTCCACGAACCTGTTGCTGTATTCGTCCACATTTTCGCAATCATTTAGGCACTCGAAGCGATTCTGCAATTCGAGCTGAAAGCTTTCGGGGTTTTGGATTTGGATGGGTGCAGGACGGAGCGTAGACCTTATTAATCGACGTCTTTCCAGCTTAACGTTGATATTCAATGTGCCTCTTACCAACCGGTGATCGCTGCCAGTTTTAAACGCATTGATCACAGTGGCATCATTGAATATTTGCTTCCTCGTCGACATAATAAAGTCAATCTCGTTTTTTGTTGCACCATCGGGACTCATCCAGGTCCACTTGCGGTGTTCAGCCTTCCTGAAAAAGGAATTCATCATAAAGAGTCCCTCCTTTTCCAGAAAGTCCGCCAGCAGTTGGCCCCGGGAGTTCCGATTACCAACACCAAATCGTCCCACTCTCATCTCATCGCCGCTTCGTTTGCCCAGCTTTGCGTTAAAATCTCCCATGACAACGGTGTAATGAGTTTTGGAGGCTTGTATGGCTCTAGAGATGTCCTCATACGTAGCCTCCACCTCATTGTCAGGGTGTGTCGTAGTAGGAGCATATACCTGTATGACCTTCAGCGAATACCGTTTGGTTATTCTGAGTATAAGGTACGCTACCCTAGGCGACACACTCCCGGTTTCGACAACGTTGTTCACGAGGGACTTGTGGACGATGAACCCGACACCACCTTGGGACAGTTGTTCGCCCTCCCGGAAATAGAGCAAGTTACCAGACTTGAGGATTATCGAGTCCTCCCCCTCTCTTCGGACTTCAGATAATCTAACTATGTCCCACCGTATCTTGCTCAATTCTTCCTCCAGTTCGTAAATCTTCTCGTCAGTCCGCAGTGTGCGCGTGTTAAATGTTGCCAGGGCCAAAGTTCGTTGTTGGCGGTAGCCAGGTCTCTGCCGGAGATTCTTAGCACCCCCTGCCCCGTCGCTGCCTTGGCCGCTACCGTAGCTAGGGCGAGCGGGACTGCCGGGGACTAGGGGCCGGTTTTTGCTGGTGTGCATTTCATTGGGGGGGTATATTTGCCGTAATCGCCACGCTTGGCAGGCGGGTTGGCGATCGCAGTAGGTTAAGGGTAACCTCAGAGAGATGCTGCTGCCCATCCTCTGGAATGGTCCCTTAGTCGGCTTTTACGACACCCACGGGAAGAGATAGGGGTGGTGCTATTCTTTATCCCCGGCACCACACAGGGTTATGATGGTTAATCCAGGCTTATTATGACTTTTTATCCCGATATTCTCACAGAAACAGGAACCACCCGGGTGAAACTGCGGGCGGCCGCTAGTAGCTTATATTTGTCCCATTAAAATAAAACCATCGCTTGCCAAATGCAGGTTGGTTATCACAAACCCGAGCTATTGCATTACTTTGCTTGATCTTGCACTGAACCCAGGAACGGCACTGTGAATGTTGCTTGACTTGCAAGTCCTTCTCTTCATTCCTCTCCTTGTAACAATACAATATCGTTTCTCAACGTAACTGTAATTGTGGGCGGCGCTAGCTCTATCTGACAAGGATGCACAGGTACTAGAACACTAAGCTGCTACCGACCTGCACTACTTATCGAGGTATCAGAAGGTCCATTAAGTAAAACTTCAATAGTCACTGTAGATGTATATTGCACTGTATAGCTGTACATATATCAAAGTTATTATAACTTAAGGTTAACTAACGCGACGCGTGACGGGAGACGACTGGCTACTGGACTACGCTGGCGTTCGGTGTGCGCATTTCGCAATTCAGCGCAACTCACAATGTATAATAATAATGTAATAATAACATAATGTCCCTACATAACCAACGACCTCATGCTATTTTATTCCTCATATTACAGTAGGTATACTAACACTTGCTGGCATAACGGGTAAGGATCGAGAGGTGTGATCGCCGCCCGGCGGCGCCGGTGCTCACCCCTACAACGCACTGTTCCCGTAATAATTCGCAGCAGACACGATTTATCTGCGATCGGCCCGCGCCCCGTAATCGATTTAAAGATCCCCACCTCCCCGGGGTTTTACACACCGAGAGGTAATTTTTCATGGGGCCAGAGCTAAGGCCTCACCTATACGTTATTCCCGCAACTTTATCGTTGTAATAAAATCGATCTTTAACGGAGTTTATGGGAGCGGTAATGGCGAAACGCTTTCGTACGTTCGCTTTAATTGAATAAGTGCTAATTTGGTAAGTTGATTTTGCTACAAAGTTTTTTTTTTTAATTTAATAAATTAGGATAAAGCGTTTCTGTGTTGCCAAATAAAAAAAATAAAGCGTTAAAATTCTATTTGCGTTTGTAACAATATTTCTTTATCAATGTTAATAGGTACCAATATTACAACAGTTTTAATAATATTAGTAAATAAAATGTTTAATTCAGATAAACAAAAGAAAGAGCAAGATATTTAATCCATGAAGTTTATCTGCATCTTATCTGGGAATTTGCAAAGTTGCTTTCACAAAATAAATAGTAATTTACATAAATACGCATATTTTATGCAGAATTGCGCATCTCATTTTCCTACTTAATAGAAAGATTGCAATTGCATTGGATTTACTCGGAATATTTCTTTACTGAATATAAAATGAAACCATCACAGTTTTTTTACATATCTAAATAAAAAATATTGGTACATTTTTGAAAGAAAGAAAGAAAGAAAGAAAGAAAGAAAAAACATTTATTGACTCTCACAAAAAACAAAAATAACTAAAAAAAAAAATAACAAATAAAAACAAAACACAATAGTGTGAGGAGCCAATCAGGACCCTACCTCAGCATACATTTTTCTTTCTTTTACAAAAACTAAAAGGCAGAAATTAAGACACGAATATCGATGCAACGCAAGTCGATGCCCCAAAACTTCTTTACACTTTATTATAATTATACTGTAAAAACCTATGCATTGATTTTATTATTAAGTCATTAATTCAGTACGCTAAGCTGAAAACACTATCACAGTCTGGCAGCAGCGTCATCAATCAAGCAATTGCAACCTCGTAAAATCACAATTATGATTGCATTGCGACGCATAAACAACTGTAAAGCCGGTTCGCATGAGTTATCCACGAACGAATCATGGAAGTCGGATTGCGTTGCGTATGTGTAAAATAAACAAGAGTAGATCCCGGGAAAGCGAGCACCGGGACGTCCGCGACGCAATAGGCTGGAAAACAAAACATTTATAACAATAAAAAAAAAACAATAAAAGCTATATGGGGTCGCAGAAAATTTTGTATACTGATCTCCAAACTTCAGTATGGTTATGATTAGTGCCATCTCTAAATGATGATGATGATGATCCGTGATTTTTTTATTGAAATGTGTATTGTTCGCGTAAACTTTACAAAGCAATTATATATGTATATTTAAACATTTTTAATTTGTTAGTTAAGTATGTACCATTGAAATGTATTGTGTGTCAACTCAAAACAGTCAAAAGTGATTTCTAATTCGAGGAAGCACTTTTAATTGACATCGTTGTATGAGAATTATTTTCACCAGGTCGAAAATGATATGAAACCCCTTGTGTACAATATAATATATATATATATCTGTCTTTTATATAAAGTACTATAATGTATACAAGTGCAAACCTACGTCAAAGTAATCTATAAAAAAAAAACTTAAATTAAAATAGTCTACATAAAACTTTTGTAACTGTTTCACTATCTTGGATTAGACTATCTGACACTATAAGAAGGATGTATTTAACTTAAGAAAGAAACTTCAAGAGTCGCAATTGTTGAAAAAGATCTCAAACAGTACGCCCTTCTCGAGAAAGGAGGATAATTCAGAAACAAAAAAGCGCATTTCCCCTAGATCTCGGCCATCAATCAGGCGATTACGTAAAATCACAATTATCACGCCGCGCAGCGAAACGGTTAAGTCGCTTAATTATTCATTTAACGTGCACTCGGAGCGTTATTTACGGCCGCCATAGTGTAGGTACATTGGGACAGTAAGACAAGTCAAAGGCAGTAGGGAAATTGCTAATTAGATTTGTAATCGTAATAAATGGTAAGTTTAACTGTTTTCTATTTAAACACTATCACTTATTTCAAAAAGTAAACACATAGGGTCTGAATAATTAAAAGTTATTTGGTAATTTAAATTTACTTACTATTATAGTAATTCCATTAGGATTTATTAGTTACTTTGTCAAACAGTTTCCATATCCCTACAATTACTTCAAGTAAATCTTAAATATGGTGAAGTTCATAAATTAATTAAAAAAGTGATAAAGTTCTACAACCGCGAAGAAAAGTAGATGAAGAATTGTTAACAATTACACATCAAAACAATCTACAGTAATAACATAACTGTGGCGTGTTTATCACGATCGGCTGCTTACGGACTACGAAACACGAGTTATGGTGCTACGATGCTACGATACTACGCCGTAGCCGTCCGCTAGGGTGACAAAATGGATCGAGCTTATTGTATGTATCTTTGTCGTGCTACATGAAGAGCGGCAAACCAATACTGATGGAAAAAATGTGCTAATTGATTTACATTTCAATTCAGTTGGTCATGCAGCTGAATGTTAGTCAAGAAAATCATTCATTCTATTAATAATATGGCAGTTTAAAATAACTTAATCTTAATATTGCAATACGAAATTATTGAAATAAATCTAAAAATTTTTTAAATGATTACAGCTCTGATAGTAGTAAATATGTAAGGCAAGAACGGGCGGGACTCATAAAAAAATATTGACAAGCCCAAATCAAGACAATCTACTGCATCGACATTAACTGTTGTGTGCTTTTCACGGTCGACCGCTTACGGACTACGAGCTACGCGCTACGGTGCGGTGCTGCGATGCTACGGCGATAAACTGGATCAGGGGCGTTGTATTTTAGTCGTGCCACGAGAGTAGCTGCAGAACACTATTCTTTACATGCTCTTATTCTGCACTATTCTATCAGGGCTATATATAATGTAACACCTGATAAATTTACCTACGATTATCGTTAATATTAAGGCAGTATATGAAAACCAAGAGAAACGATTACAAATTATATGATCTTACAAAAATTCTGTAATAAAAGTAACAATCTAAGGGTTGGTAAATAAGCAAACTAGATGTAAATACTAGGGCCATGTGAATTTGTCTAGAAGCAAAAGTCAAGACAACCTACTGCATCAACATTAACTGTGGCGTGTTTTTCATGGTCGACCGCTTACGGACTACGATGCTACGCCGTAGCCCGTCCACTACGGTGATAAACTGGATCGAGATTGTTGTATTTTTGTCGTGCTACGAGAGGAGCGGCAGAACACTACAGTTACTGTCGGGCAGAATTGTGCTTTTATTTCGATTTGCAGCTGATTTATTTATTTCGTTTCAGCTAGCCGTACTCACAGTTGAACTTTGTGGTAAACGGAATCGCATATTTTATAAATAAGTACGACAGTAGGAAAAAACAAGTAATAGATTAGCATTTTTTCTTTATTACCTAAATTATTACTTATCATTATAATTATAGATATTAGTAAGCCGTACAAAAAAATCACGATTAATAGGTTTGTGATCCATCAATCAATTAATTAAACCGAATCAAATGATAAACAAAGGTCAACCAGCCTCATGAAATTCAAAATACAACTTAAAAAAACGAAAAAAGTTGTCATACCAAAACAAACACTAGTAAGAATAACAACCTCATAAAGGCGTAACATACGCATATAGTTACGCCTTTCATCATCATGATGATGATGATGAAAGGCGTAACTGATTTACCTACGATAATTTTGTAATTAAAAAGTGTCAAATGTCAACGATCTCTTCTACGTTTTGTGAACGAGTCGCGTGGCATGAATACGAGCACTGTACCAGGTCAATTGGCGCGCGTCAGAACACGTGAATGGAGACTAATGAAAAGATTGTACAGACGCGGCTAACGTGACGGCTGGGGCGCGGTAATCATGTCGTGTACAGTCAGCAAAAGAAACGTTGGGACACACATTTGTTGCACCGAGTCGTAATTGTTTTAAAAATGTCGAATAAATGTTTTTTTTCATAGAGTCGTTACTTTTAAGCTGTGCAGTGTCTTGCACCCATTCTTCTCCACAGCTAAAAATAGACGTCCTGAATCGGAATGGGAAGTAGGTAAAAATGTGTTTTGACAATTCAAAGGCAAAAAAAATGAATTTGATCTTTGACTTTGACTATAATCAGACAAACTACTTATAACGTCCCTAAATAACTAACTATCATGTTATGGCGTAGTGACATTCATAATAGATTAATTACGACACTTTTTTTACTTTCCCAGGGGTCCTGGGTTCGATTTTCAGTTAGGTTGGTGGTAGGGCTTGTTTGTCTGTCACCACCATTTTATATAAATACTATTCGCGGCTTTACTCACGTGGGCAAATTCTCTTCCCCTTTTTACTCTTATAATTGAAAATAAACAAAATTCCTGAGACATGTCATTCTTTATTTCTTTTCAAAACGCCAAATATCAATTTTTATGTATTTTACTTCAAAACTGACAGACTTTAACCCCCTGTTTGACCCCCTTAGGGGATGATTACCGTAAAATCCTTTCTTAGTGGCTGGTTACGTCACTCAATTAACCTACATTCCAAATTTCACCTTATTTGCTTCAGTAGTTTTGGCTCGGCGATGATGAATCAGCCAGGATAAGTCATTATATGTATATAGATGTCGTCACAACATCAATGTTCATAGCATTATGGTTTCGGCAGCTATATATAAGATAACCGCAGTAGTTGAGGATTCCGGGTGAAGTGGGCTTATCTTTGGTCTTATCATTACGTCTTAACGTCAGGTGAGATGAAAGCCTTGTGCTTACCGGTAGGAAATTAAAAAAAACCTTAACCAATTATTATTTTTGAATTCTAATTCGGTTCTAACTTGACAAATACTAATACAAATACAAATACAAACACAGTCAGTTTATCTAATAATGTAAACATATTGGACATATTATGTTCATGATAATCCTTAATCCTCTATAAACAACGGAATGAGCTTGTCCTTCATCTCAACAGATGAAGATCTTTGTAGTTAAGGTGATATTTTCATTTTTACATATTACCATAGCTCTTTTGAAATCGCTTCATTTTACCATCTACTATGATACGTTCAATTTGTTGTAATAGACTTATGTGTCACGCGTCCATGCAGTTGCAAGGCTTCTTATTGGATGGACAAACGGGTAATGATTGTGGGAAGCCATTTTTGTTTAATAAAAAGAAGCCAAGAAGCTAAGGACGGCTATAATTAAGAAAGTAATCATCATCAGCTCATTTTATGTCCCCACTGCTGAGGTACGAGCATTCCCTATAGATTGATAGGGAGAACGGGCCATAAACCACCACGCGGGCCTAGTGCGGATTGGTGGTTGTTAACGACTGCTAATGCATCCGGGACCAACAGCTTTACGTGCCTTCCGAAGCACGGAGGAGCTCGTGATGATACATTTTTGGTCACCCATCTGAAGACCGGCTTTTGCGAAAGTTGCTTAACCTCAGCACTCGCAGACCGGGCACGTTAACCACTGCGCCATCGAGCTCCTCATTAAGAAAGTAATAACGGACTAATTTCTATTTTTACGCTGACTGATATGTGACCAAGGAAGAGCTCAGTAATGAGACGCTTATAGCACAATGCCAAAGTTGAAAAATTAAAAGGTAAATCAAACAAACGCTTTCACGCTCGCTCAGCCCAGACATTCGTAACCGACAGACAAAGTTTTAATCCTCCAAACCTGCATGAATCATAAAATTGATTCCATTCTAAAAGTTAACCAACAAAGACCATTCAGTTAATAAGATACCAACTGTTACAAAATGGAGCTTTGATCCTAAACGAGTGGGGTGTAAAGTCGAAAATAGTTTAAAAGGCGGGCGGCGCGCCATTCCGCCGTTCAGTGTACGTCGACTAATTGACAGATCGAGTGAAAAGGCACTCCGGGTGTACGATATGGCGAATCGAACGCATCGGTGCCGGTAAAGTAGGATTTCATTTATGCCCATTGACGTATGCCGGCAACGGCAATGGCCGTTCCGTGTAAACAACTACCGTCGCTAATAATAAATGACAATTAAATGTTTGAGGGTGATTGAACTGCTTAATTAACTATCGGCGGGCGCGTAATTAATGCACTTTTTGATGCCACACTGTTTGCAAAATTATGTCATATAGTTTTGCTCACGTGGAATTGTGATTGTTTGTAAGAAAAGCCAAAACCCGTCAAAATCTATAGGGATAGTCCTGAAACTCTTCATAATTTCTTTAAAAGTAACACTTTTCCGTACAAACTTTCCACCCCTATTTCACCTCTCTAGGGGAGGTTTTTCGAAAAATGCTAAAACACGTCATTCTTTATTTTAATAGAAAAATCTATAGATCGATAAAATTATTCATTTTTTTAGTTATTACTTCAAAAATAACGTATTCCCCAAAAAAACATCTTCCCTTTTTTACTTCTTTAAAGAAAAATAAACAAACATCCTGAGACACGTCATTCTTTATTTCTTTTCAAAAAGCCAAATACCACTACACCACTGTATTTTACTTCAAAATGACGTACTTTCATGCAAACTTTCACCCCCTATTTAAACCCCTTAGGTTATGATCTCCGTAAAATCCTTTCTTAGTGGCAGGTTACGTTACTCAATAACCTACAGTCTAAATTTCATCTAATTAGCTTCAGCGGTTTAGGCTCGGCGATGATGAATCAGTCAGGACAAGTAATTATATGTATATAGATAAACGATAAGTTAATGCGACTTTGGGTCATTAATGATGGTCATATAGATATTAAGTTAACGTATATAAAACTACTATAAAACATTTAAATTACTGAAAGTTGGATTATTTTGCTAGTTGGGTTGATATTCGAGGTATTATTTATTGCTCATAAAACTCAATGTTGAAATGAGACGTAAGCTAGTTACCTTTTAATATATGTATAAAGTTGTATCATCAAGTCTCTAAATAAAGTAATAGAAGGAATTATTGGCGCAGCGTTTAGTGCATTCGTATGGTGTAACCAAATATAGACTTACTGCCTTACTCAGAGACGTCAATTGTCTAATGACAATTAGGTCTCTTGCTGTCACTTTCTTATGTATAGTGCTAAATAGAAAAGGAAAGACATTTAATTGTCATTAAAACTTAATTGACGTCTATGAGTACGGCAGTTAGAGACAGATTTATTCCATGCTTCCACCTATTACAGAACTGCCAACTAGGAGCGTTAAAAGTTTTTAGTTTCTTTTTGATTATTTCATTTCCAAGAAGCGCTTGTCATGCATCTCTCCCGAATGTTAGTTTACCCGGAACCCTACACCGTAGAGCAGGGTAAGGTTTTGATTCAAGTGCTAAATTGAAAACAGCTATAGATCCGTAAGTGGTTCCTAAAAATGGCGTTGCGAGCGTTCTACTTCCCAAGTTAAATTACCCAATTACCTGCGAAATCATACCGATAGTTTATATGTAGAAGATAACTTCAACGATCAGGGGATGCAATCAATGTGACATTTTATTCAATAACTCACCTCAGAACAGAGCGATCGAAAAATTGAATGTCAAAGTCAGTATATTTGCTGTACCCATTCACACCTCTAATAGGGATGTTGTGCTAATTTACGAAATTGAGTAACCATTGTAGTGACTATAGTACAACACTACATAACTACAATAGTGTCCACAACTATCAATATTACCACAATGGCCTTTACCTATACGCAGTTCATATATCAATAACTCCAGCGCACACGAACGTATATCACCCGTGATATGAATACGAAGTCGATAATTTACTATAATTAAGACTTAGACTTACAAAATTCTTGCTTTTTAATAGGAAAGTTTATATACAACTACGTAACAATAACACTGTCACAGACCATTGGTCATTCATTGCGCAATATTACCACAAACGTCTTCCACGGACGCACATATCATTTAGGCACAAAAGAAAACGTCGTCTCACACACATTCGCGACCTTTACGCAGTTCATATATCCATAACTCCGGCGCACACGAACGTATATCACTAATATTATTATACGAAGTCAATCATCAACGATAATTAGGACTCGTAGTACAACATTCTCGCTTTTTAATAAGGATGTGTACTCGTATATAGATACTGTGGTGAACTACAACTACGAAATAATAACACTGTCACAGAACATTAGTCGTTCATCGTGCAATATTACCAGGGACGAACATTTCATTTGGGCACAAAAGAAAACGGCGTCCCACACTCATTCGCGACCTTTACGCAGTTCATATATCCATAACTCCGGCGCACACGAACGTATATCACCCGTGATATGATATACGAGGTCGATCATGAACGATAATTGGGACAGTGGTATCGCAATGTGGAGAGGGACGTAAAACACAATCGCTCCTATTATGCTGGCGACGATATATTCCAAAGTGGAAGGCTGGGAAGGGGGGGGGGGGAGGGCGAGTTTATTTTCAATTCCGACAACAATGCGGTGTTTTTCTCACAAACTACCCACTTAAATATAATGCGGGTGATACCGCGCAAGCGATAGCATGTTTTTATACCTTTCGGGGTGGTGTTTGCGATGAGCGGTCGCGTTTTTTTGAATAATATTATAACTGTGTCGAAGATGGCTGGAGATGGAAAATTTGTAGAATTGCCATATAATTTAATATGACTATTTTACACTACCAGCGTCTCGGTATTGCTATTTTTCAAAAAAGACACATATTCGTATCTCGTGACCAGATTTTGATATGATCATTTAAGATATAAGACAATAAGGCGCAATATATAAAAATAAGCCTATTAGCTGATTAAACCTGACTGAATAATTAATTTAAATAGTCATAATTTTATAATTCCTTTAAATATTCGCTCTCATCTCTTACGACCTACTTGGCCACAAACCATATTATCGTGGCTACTCGTAAACTGTGATCAGTAAGTAACCATTTAACAATAAGCTCTATTACAATTAATATAGTACGCATATTAATCCACTCGTTCACCTAATGAAGTTGCTACCCTCTCGTAGCTTGTTCGCGAGTTTACTTCAAGTCTCTCTTGGTTGTATTTTATTTAGAAATATTGTTTCGGGACTCACGTGAGACTCCGATCTATAGACATTTACTGTCACACGGTCGGAACAAGTATTGAGTTAAACAGGAAAAAGGGCAATTTAAATATCTTTTTGATGTTTTCAAACGAGCAATTCCAAATAGGTTTTTTCTCTCCCCAAAACAAAATTACCTTTTTGGTGTAGCGCAGACGACATACTAACTGTGATGCACTTATTAGTCTGTGAAACTAGAACCTATTTAAAGTGTCGTCTGCGCTGCACCTTTTCTTATTGTATTGTTTTTTGATTTTGAGTCTACCTACTAACGGTGTGGTGTGACAGTTAGATGAAATTAAGTTTTCAGTTTTAAATTATTATATTTTAAACAGACTTTGATTGACAGGCCTCTATTGCGTAACGACATTTAAACTCGATTTAGATATAAATTATATTGAATACTCAGAAATCGACCAATTCATCGTTGTACTGTAGAATATCGGCCTTGAACTAATAACAAGTAAATATTACGATTAGTAACTAGAAACATGTTTATAGTTAAAAAGAATAATCAAAAATTACTTAATTATTTGTGATATACATAAAGAGCATCACATCTTTAATATTAAAGCACATTGTAATACTGCTAAGTTAAAAATTTACGTAATATTTTTTGTAACGTAATTTTTTACAATATATTAGAAATATAATAGAGGCATATGTAAGACTATTAGGCAATACTAATTTATAGCCTTTATTGATGGCCCCATCGACACCATCCGAACAAAGTAGCGGGCTTAAGTGATCATCTGTAAAACTTTATCAGTCTGAAAACGTAAAGATTACAAAGTTATAAATGGCTCTAACAGACGGCGAAGTGAAAGAACAACCTAACCGCCAACCATTGCCTTTTAGCGGCTGTCCACAGATATGATGAGGCCGAGTTACGACTCTATTTATGCACTTTTAATTTGATATTCCGAGCGGATCCAGACGTTTTATCTTTCGTGCAAAAGGCAACAGTTTCAACTTTTTTATTGCGGCGCGCCATTTACGTGACAGCGGCATTTAATAAGTTCAGCTTCTTTTATCTATATACTAGTGGTCGCCCAGTGGTCGAAATTCGACCGTAATTTTATTAAGGCTGCACGGATTCTATCCTTAGCAATGAAGAATTAAAAAAAATAGAATGTGAGTTTGGATTGGCATTGACAGATGTCGGCCGCATTAAAGACAAACAATACGTATGTGCCAAATACATGGTAATGTGTGTAATGTTGTTTTTGTTGATTTATTGTATTTTTTATGCATATTAATAAAAAAAATTAACGTTCGGATAAGCTTCTCTATATAAACTATAAGTGTGCGAAATTCCATACTCCTCCGTCCGCGCAATTTTCGTAAAAAAGGGTACAAAGTTTTTGCTTCACGTATTAATATATAGATATATATATAAATCAATTGATGTTTGTTTGAGTCGCTAAAACTCGAGAATGGCTAGACCGATTTGGCTAATTTTGATTTTGAAATATTTGTGGAAGTTCAGGGAAGGTTTAAACGGTGAAAAACATAAATAATAAGTAACGGAAAATACTAAAAACGACAATTTAATTTTTCAATACAAAACTATTTGTTTGTTTTGTTGTCATGGAAACTGTCAAAGCGGTACGAAGTCCGCCGGGTCAGCTAGTGAAAAATAAAAAACGGATGGAATATAACGTACCCTTAGTGCAAAAACCGATTATCAGCACTTTTTCCAAACTGAACTTTTTTTATACCAATCGACTTGTCTCGTTAAGCCGCATCTACAGGTGCAGGCATCTAAAAGTGCTGATAATCGGTTTTTGCACTAAGGGTACGTACCCTATATATATAGACAGAGAGAGAGAGAGACAGGCTGGCGTTTTAAAAGCAAATACCTATTTTATTTGTTTGTGATACTGGTGACATCTTATGTTATTGTTTACTTTAGATATCTATAATTTAAGTTTTAAATTGAGGTACCTGATGTAATTTTTGCAAACTTAATATTTTTTTTTTGTATTTTTGGGTGTTGTGATTGTCCTTTTTTTGTGTTTGTTTGTAATGGAAAGTGTCCTTTTATGATAGGGCATTTTCCAATATTTTTGACGCTGTAAGGGAGAAAAGAGCTTGACACTTGTTGAGTTTCTTGCCGGTTCTTCCCAGTACAAGGTCTCCCGCCCAAAGTAGACTTACGAACCGATGGCATAATGACATTCATAAGAGCTATTTGTAGCCTAAACTGAATGAATGATTTTGAATTTTGAATTTTGAAAAATTTTGATTTCTTTTTATGGTAGAGTTTTCTAATGACTCCTCTCTACCTGATGTTAAAAAGACGCAGAGTCCAGATGCGAGGACAGCTAGAAGTATAGAAGAAAATAGAATAGACTGCATCTATTTTTGAAGTGTAAGTTAGTTGCTCATTGATATATTTACATGTCATTAATGGAGCAGGATTGTATGATTGTGTAGGCTCAACCAATTCAATCAAACTAATACTACTTCGACGAAATAAACTATACAAACGTAGGTAATGAAGATAAAGTTTGAGTTAATAAAAATTAAGCCACCATTATCCGCCTACAGACTTCCCACTGCTAAGCCATCCAACAATGGATGAATCCCATGAAGAGATTTACCCATATATAAAGGGAAAAATACACTTAATTAAAAAGCTCTATCAATAATTACATTTTAAAAAGCCCTTTAACGTAAATATGAACCACTCATTGGTAACTACCACGCTAGACACGGTAACAAAGTAACTTAACAAAAGCTTTCCCAAATAATGTTACAACAAAGTGTTTCGCCCCATTCATCCTGCATCATCATTTAATAGTGTTTTATTTAAAAGCTTTCAAACTCATAATACGGTTTGGCTGGTATTACAATAGCTCGCCTCATTATCGCTACGGAACCGCATGTTTGCGAGCTTTGCGAGAAGAACCTTCGCAATCATATAATATACACTCTGCCGGGTGGTTTCCAGTTTCTAGACGCACTGAGAGCTGTATTATTTTGTGTGATAATTGAATGAAGTAATGGCGTAATGAACGGGAAGATTTAAGCGCTCCGTGCGTTAGTTTTGAGCTGTTGACACAGAAAACTTATAAAGATGGTTTAAATTGTCAGGCGAGGGTTATATAAAAATATGTTTGTTTGTTTGTTTGTTTGTTTGTCCTCCTTTTACGTTTTATAGACGAGATTTTTTCAATAGACAGCGTTGAGTGTTTCTAAAGCTTCGTTTTATCCTTCTCAGGGGCGCACGACATACAGACAGTCGTAACAGAACGAGACCATACGGACTGGACGCGCGCTACTAACTAAAATGTAACATCAAGATTCTGTGTCTTTTTATACATATCTATCTTCTTCGTGCTGCATTTTAAGCTTGCGTGCTTCCCTTTAAAAACACATAATTTTGTTTAAATTTGGTATCTAAAACACGAATCTACTCGCGATTATTATGCAACATATATTTAAATATCCTGACGCTTCGAAAAAAGTTTATTGCCCAGTGTAAACCCAGCCTGCAATACACGTTGGTTTAATGATGTAAGAAAATATGAGAGCCAACCAACAATACCGTCTTGCGTCGCTCGGGGCCCGCCCGGCCTTAATGATACATCCGGGGATGGAATTACACGGCCCTCAGGAGGCCGCGATTACGCGACGCATCGGAGCTGATACAATATCGGATATACTTTTTTTTAAAATCTATAATGCGAAAAGGCGACCAGGTAGACCGAGACGAAGATGGCGGGACGACCTTGATAGGTTCAAGAATGACATGATGTTGCAGGCGACCGGAAGGTGTGGAAAAAGTGTGGCCTTTGCCCAGGAGTGGGACAGTTATGACTGATATAATTTTAATAATAACCTCTAACTGTCCCACTGTTGGGAATGGCCTCCATTATTGAAGTTAAGTCATCACTAAAATTAATGGGTATAAAGGCTTATTCACTACATTTGAACCCGGGCTATGCCCCGAACACACTTTGCCTTACCTGGCAATTAAACCCAGGACCTTCGTTTGCCACTTGGCTACCGAGGCATTACTTAGTAAAAAGCAGGTAAGTAGGTAAAATAAAACTTTAAATTAAGCATTTTGGAAACGTTACTTTTTTCGATAACTAAAAATATAATGATATATATGCACCTGTATAACTTTCAGATTTTTGTGACACTGCCCCCATCATTGACGTCAAGTCATCACTATAATTATTGATGGGTAAAGGTTTCTATTTAGCACGATTGCCAAAAGCGGGTTGGGTATCGCAAACCCGGGCTATGCATCGAAAAATCCGAAACACACTTTACACAACCTGGGAATTGAACCCGAGCTTTACCAATCGGCCACCGAGGCGTTACTTAGTCTAAGGAAAAAAAGGTAAGTAAGTAAAAAAAAAACTTTTAACCAATCATTTTAAAAACATTACCGTCATTGATAACGAAAAATACAATGTTGTGTGCACCGTGCATTAAACCGTCTGTTTGAGAACCTGCCCTTAGAATCTGTCCTTTTTTGAATTTGTCCTCAGCGGTCCAAGGTAAGCCTCGACATAGAAAAATATGTGGTGGCTACTATTATGCTATTTCTTGTTACATCAAACTTTTTGGATAAACCTTTTTTCTCACTATATTATAAACTAAAGCAGCCTTCATTTCTAGTCAAACAGACATGATTATTATTTCTTTTTCAAAAGTTTACGCGAACACGACATATTCAAATGGAACCCTAATATGCGCAGGACAGACTATAACAGACAGACAGACAGACAGACAATAATTTTATTTACCACTATAACACACAACAATATTACACATTTTAATGTACCAAATAAAATAAAACATAACTAATAAAACAACTACCTATACATACGAGCACAACAATAATAATAAAAAACACAGACCGTTGTGCGCTACAGCAGCAAATAGGACTCGACTCAGCATTATACCTCTCTGCCAAAGAGCAGTTAGGCGCTGATTATTCTGCCGAGACCTTCCCACAGTCGCAAAATTCTCCGACAATCAAGTCCACTATGCAATAGTTGTTATCCGCTTTTGATTTTTAATACGCACTAAATAGATTACCCATATACATAATAGAAATATATTATTATAATATTGTATTATACATATACACATACATATACACATACATACTATAGGTACATGCTATACATACTTAAATAAAGTAAAAAATAAAAACAAAAACATTTACACTTTTAGGAAATTGAAGAAGGAATAAATGTATTTGTACCAGACAATCCAGTTTTTTGCTGATCTAAGATAAAATGCTTATATTGATTTTTAAAAGCAAATTTTGATTTCAATTTACGAAGAGGTGGTGGTATGTTATTCCAGCACTTGGTTGCCTGGTACCGAAAGCGGTAATATTCATACTATATAAAAACTATATATAGTATGAATATTTATTATTATTATAAAAACTATATAAAATACTATATAAAAACAAACGCAAGTACATCCATCAAAGATGTTTCATTTCCACACGACGTATTATTAAATGATTGAGACTTCTAACTACATATAATAATGCAAAGGATATGAAAAAGCCAGACTGCAACGCTGGGGTAACAATAATGTAAGGAAACATGAGAGGCATCCGTACATGCCGGGTTGCGTGGGGGCTCGATGCAACGATGGCCCCCTTGTTACACGACCGAGGGATAATATTTCACGGCCCTTCCACGACTTTGATTGCATGTTGCGTTTAGATATTTTTTCGAAACAATATTAAAACTGGATAATGTACAAAAAAGTACGAAACATCACGCTTATAATTGACTGAAATGTGTAAATATAAGCGACATCATCTACTCGTAAATTACAAGACCAAGTGTTACCTAATTTTTAAGTATAAAAAGCAAGCAACATGCCCTAGAGAGGCCCAGCCATTACATCATATTTGATAAACCACAAATACTCGCTAGAAAACAACGATTCATCCTTAGGATGATATGCGAGGCTATTGAAATTAAAAAAACATCCTAATTTCAATAGAGAAGATGGCTGGAATCTACCGCCAGCCTGGGATCCCATCATACAAAATATTAAATCCCAGCCCCAACACCATACTGCCAGACCAAAAGATACTGTAAGCTCTTTCTGCGTAAAACGGAATGCACCTGATTAAATTTAAATGAGGGTATATAAGCTACTAACTAATTATGAGACGACCAACACCTCAGTCTCCCTGTGACCAATGCAGGATGCAAAGGGTTCGAAACGTCAAGAGTAGATCCGTAAAAGTTGTTTCATTTCAATGTGTAGTGTTCGCGTAAACTTTAGAAAACTATAAGCAAGATTAGCTTAGCTTCTCAATGTTATGTATTTGGAAATCACCTATTGGTCCGTTCTCCCATCCATGGGGAAGGCTCGTGCCCCAACAGCGAGTACATAAAATGAACTGATGATGATGATGTTAATGATGATGATGATGATGTTAATGATGATGATGAACCGCTATTAATACTCCTAAAAAGTTTAAACGTACAAAAAACTATTATTTTCAGTAAACTACAATTACCACAAGTAGCTCTTTACAATTTCCCATCACTAAACAGGCTTTCAAAAAAACCAACCATTACAATGACTAGGTACCTACGTACGGAAAAGCAGAAATTGCGTCGCAACAAGGCCGCACGCCCTCATAATTGCTCAACTATTATAATATTAAAAAGTGAAACCCAACACCTAATCTGCCCCTCGGCTAGCCTCAAACGAATTATTGTAATTATGTCGGCGAGTCTGTCGGGTGCAATTTGCTAGGGCCGCGATTGCCCTGAAACGCTACACCGTCTGGTGGGGAAGCCGCATCTCTGTATTACACCTCATAAACGTTATTGCAGTATCGCTGATTCGTTTCATAGCGAGTGAATATACTTTTTATATAATTTTATTTTTGGTTGAATTTTTTATGTTAGTTTTTTTGTGGCGCACCAGTTATGGCAAAAACAAAATGAAATAGCAGTTAAATTTAAAAAGTTAAGATCGGAATATGTAAAAATATTAAGATCGGATGTTGAAGACGACATTGAATAGGGCGGGCTACTTTGGCTTACAGAGTAAGAGTAGATAGTGTTGATTAATTTCGGGGAGTTGGAACGAGCTTTTACGATAGCATAGTTGGCAGTCCACATGGCCCGGCATGTCATGGGGTGCGTGTTGGAATCCCGCTCGTGGAATGTTTTCAACACTTTGTCTTTTTTCAATTTTAAAAAGTAAAAGCCAATATACCTACTATCCCACTGGTGGGCAAAGGCCTTTGTTATTGACATCTATTCCTTGGCATCGCTACTATGGCTAGGTACCTATTACGAGTTATAAGCCCGGAAATGCATAGAAAAATCTGTAACACACTTTTCCCAACTCGGGAATTGAACTCAGGCGAGGGAAATGTGGAGCGACATAAGATATGATTATTCATGTTTTTTGAGAAATATATAATAAAATGTAGCTAAAAATATGTAATGTTCCAGAGATTATCGATCTACGAGGTCCTCGTAATTAATCTTGTTAATCTAAATGCGAGAGTATCAAAAACGATTTTAAGTTCATAATGCATAAACGTACCTATGTATAAAGTGCAGTTTAATTTGCTATTGTCGAAATAGTTAAGTTTAGTATAAGGTAGGAGGTTAATTTGTAATAACGACAAATATTATAGGACTGACGTACTTATTATAGTAACAGTAACCGGGACTTAGTACTGAATTTGACATCCACCTGAAACAAAAGAAAAATATATGTTAGTTACACATCACTTAGTAAAAAAACTATATGTATATTATTATAACTATGACTTTCCCTACTTATTAAGTACTAGTACTTTTAAGCATCTGTCAAAACGTCATTTTAGAAATTAGACAATGGCGTTACTAACGTGTTATAAGTGATTTATTAATAAATCTGTATAACATAAAAACGATTTATGTAAACAAATGCAGATATCGTCATCATTATCAATCAGCCTATATACTGCTGAGCCCAGGACAGCAATCCCGCGCAAATTAGCACAAAAAGACAACTGGTCATGTCCTACTTAAATTTTACATTAAACTTTGGTCACTAATTTGGGATCCCGGTATAAACAAATGCAGATTATTGTTTTCATTATCAGTCTATAAACGTCCTATACTGCCGAGCCCAGGACAGCACTCCCGCGCAAATCAGCATTAAGAGACAACTGGTCATTATCCTACTTAAATTTTACACTTAACTTTGGTCACTTATTTGGTATCCCGGTATAAACAAATGCAGACTATGGTTTTCATTATCAGCCTATAAGCGTCCTATACTGCTGAGCCCAGGACAGCACTACCGCGCAAATCAGCACAAAGAGACAACTGGTAATTATCCTACTTAAATTTTACATTTAACTTTGGTCACTTATTTGGTATCCCGGTATAAACAAATGCAGATTATGGTTTTCATTATAAGCCTATAAACGTCCTATACTGCTGAGCCCAGGACAGCACTCCCGCGCAAATCAGCATTAAGAGACAACTGGTCATTATCCTACTTAAATTTTACACTTAACTTTGGTCACTTATTTGGGATCCCGGTATAAACAAATGCAGACTATGGTTTTCATTATCAGCCTATAAGCGTCCTATACTGCTGAGCCCAGGACAGCACTACCGCGCAAATCAGCACAAAGAGACAACTGGTAATTATCCTACTTAAATTTTACATTTAACTTTGGTCACTTATTTGGTATCCCGGTATAAACAAATGAAGATTATGGTTTTCATTATAAGCCTATAAACGTCCTATACTGCTGAGCCCAGGACAGCACTACCGCGCAAATCAGCACAAAGAGACAACTGGTCATTATCCTACTTAAATTTTACATTTAACTTTGGTCACTTATTTGGTATCCCGGTATAAACAAATGCAGATTATGGTTTTCATTATCAGCCTATAAACGTCCTCTACCGCTGAGCCCAGGTCAGCACTCACGCACAAATTAACAAAAAGAGAAATCTGGACATTTTTTACTTTGCTCACTTATTTTTGATCCCGGTATTACGAAAGTTGCTCACGTTCGACATGTAGCCATTATTTTGTTCCATAAAGCAAATTTCTTAACCAACGAACGATTAATTCATTATCAATCCATAGATGTTTTGCATGCTCGTCGTTCTATTCCAAGCGCAATCATTAAATCATTACAACGCAAAGTAATGAATAATTAATGATAAGTCGCCTTGTTGCATCCGATGTTTCGTTTAATTTTCATTTGATTGTATCTCCCATCATTTAGATATACACACAACTCGAAAATCCCTTTAACTGGTCATGCGGAAATGAGTTTTATGTGAATGCCGTTAAAGTTCATTGTGCTGATACTAATATGCGCCTAATAGAAGAGAGATTGGTGATATATTCGCAATTAGCTGCCCCGTTTGTTCGCTCATCAATATAATTCGAAATTAATGATGGGATACTACACAAATGTGGTATGTAGAAAGACAAGATTATTTTTTTCAACATTACAAACATTATAATAATATTGAGCATAATATATAATAATATACTAGGCCGAATTAATTGTCAACAACGACAGGAACGCGACACTAAGACCCGAGACAATAAGAAAAAAATAATATGTAAGAAATTAAACTTTCATTCATTAAAATAATTGTATTTTTTTCCGTCCGGCGCTGGAGGTAAAATTAGCGGGCCACCTTACGTACGACCGTGCGTACATATGGCGCCTTGAACTCACCTGATGTTAAGTGATAATAAAGCCCATGATGGAAGCGCACTTAACCCGGGATCCTCAACTGAGACACTGGCTATCTTATCTCTGATTGCAGGAACACAGCAATGCTACAAACATTGATGTTATGGCGACATATTTAGATAAGAAATTTTTTTCAACACTTATTCAAATTGTTATTTGTTCGCAACACACCAAGTTTGCGTAAAATGATATTATAACCTTCATATAACCTTCATCATAAACATGTTTGTTACTGAGGAAATCCTTTATTTCACAAAACATAACAAAGGAACATAAATACTTGTCTAGGCAATACGCATCGATAAAAAAGAGATACATTACATATCCCGAACAAGCGTTTCAACAAGCACCTGTAAAGCATACACCAATTACGTATTCCTGTAAAGGAAACATCTCCAGTTTATATGTACATAAAAAACCACTCCTCCCAATACTCTTAGGTCGCTTTTATAGCCGACGATAAGGGTCAACAACAAACAACTTCGGAATTAAACAACAAAAAGGGTAACAATAAAACCGTCTAACTTCGACCGTTAGGCCATCGAAGACCGCAGGGGCCGGCGATCGATTCCCGGCTCAAATAACGACATAACTCAGCGCGCGCCCCCACCTTCACCTGTGGGCTTATTACGTGGATACAAGTATTACTTTTTTTAAAGATAAGATAAGTTTAAGATAGATAAAAATATTTTATTGCTACAAAATTACAATATCAGTTAGAAAATATACAAACAAGTTTCTTTAGAAAACTTAACTTAAATAGGTAGTATTATAATTCATTAGAGTAATTATTAACGGAATTCTTATCATGTTTATTATATGCGAGTATCCCGTTTAAATAGTTATATTATAATTCATATGACAAACGAGCAAAAACGAGCTTAGCCACATCTTATGTTAGCCTATTTTGCCCCACTGCACTGCTGAGCAAAGACCTCCCCCAAACCCTTCCACGCATCCTCCATCCTTGGCGATTTTCCACCAGTCTCCCACAAAGGCATCGAGATCGTCTCGCCCACATTATGACATAAATGCTTAAATAATAAAGTGAAAGAAAACTTTCATATTATTATTATTATTATTTATTTTATACATAAATATAATATAATTTTGTCGTTAAAAACTAATGGGAGTAAATATAAGCCTCTGCTGTGTCGTTAGTAGGAGGTACCGACGACGACATTCATAAGTGATATAATAACAAAGAAAACAATATTGTTTTCCAAAGTTTACGCGAACGCTACACATCCTAAATGCGAAAATGAGTTTGTTTGTTTGTATGTTTGTTATATGTTACGCTTTCGCGCGTAAACTATTCAACCGATCATCATGACATTTTGTACACATATTCTCAAGAGTATATTCAATGACATAGGATACTTATTATTAAAAACAAAAGTGAGTTTGTTTGTTTGTTTGTTTGATACGTTTTCACGCGTACGTAAACTATTTATTTTTGTTTGTTTTATTGTCATAGAAACAGCTAGTTTAAAATAAACGCGAGTAGATCCGAGTTTTTTTATTAAATACTAGCTGATCCGGCAGACTTCGTACCGCTTTGACAGTTTCCATCATTGAGCTAAATATATATCAATGGTTTCCATGACAACAAAATAAACAAATATATACTACTCTGTGTAAAAAGTACCGGGAATTCATAAATTACAGAACGCGCGGTAATCATATCGACCTATTTTTTTCCCTATAATTTGGTAGCACTGTACTGAGTTACCGCGCGAAATTTGAGCGCTATATGTCACTCAGTGTAATTACAGCTGCCGTTTTGTATTTCATTGATTTCAGTGTTCTGCGATTTTACTATGGAAGCATTTGTTAAACAAAGAGTTTGTCTTAAGTTAAAAATGTTGCAGAAGACTTACGGTGATTCGTGTATCTCAAAAATACGGGCATATGAATGGTATAAAGTATTTAAAGAAGGTCGACAAATGGTAGTTGATTTGCCTTGTTCTGGTCGACCCCCAACCGCTGCGAATGATGAAAACATCAATCTAATCAAGATTGTGGTACTTGATTATCGTAGTATGAGTCTTAGAAAGTTAGCTCTAGAGGTAAACGTTTAGGGGGTTAATAATGCTCGCATCCGTAGGAGTGTACCCTCGTGACCCTACATGTGACCCCTGGGTGGTGCTAATTGAGCATTTGGTGGTAGAGCCCAGCTCGCCCGGTTTTCGACCACCGTGCGGCAGTGTACGCCCGCCAAGTGATCTGTGCTCGTCGCAGGTCGCGTTCCGGGAACAGCGCTGCACTACCGGAGCCAGAGGAGCGGCTAATGTTGCAAACAGTGGACCAGAGAGTACTGCTGTGGAACCATTGAGCGGGAAACGGGACTCGACATGCCGGCCAGGGAGACCCATAGAAACGGTGGTGCCGCTGGCCGCCCGCGGCATAGTACAGGGGCCCGACCGGGGCTAACCACCTCGGGAGGCTGCCTCACCAGGTCGCGCATAATCTCGGAGTGGAACGTCGTGCCGGTTGGTGACCGGAAATGGTGGGACCCGGCGACCATTTTCGGGAGGGTATGGGGGCCCTTCCGTCCGGCGTGTCGGCTGTGGTTGTAACGCTCTTCCAATGCTGAAGCGGTAGACTCTCGCTTTGTTCATTTCTTTGCGGCAGTAGTGGTTCCTTGTTCACGTCCCTTCCTTTCCCTTTTCCAATGACAGTGCCTAAAAATAATGCAGGTAATACAGCGGCTTCCTCCTCTCCCACCACCAATTCGCTGTTTGAGGTGGAGTTCACTAACATCCGTGGGCTCCATTCTAACCTCAACGCCGTCCACCAACACCTCGAGACGGCGCGGCCTGCATTGCTTTTTCTGACGGAGACTCAAATTCGTCGCCCTGCTGACACGTCCTACTTAAGGTACCCCGGCTATCAGCTTGAGAAGCAATTCCTCGCGAAAGCCGGAGTGTGTCTGTACGTGAGGGCTGACATTTGTTGTCGTCGTCTGCACTGCTTGGAAGACCCCTCCTTTCCCATCCTTTGGGTGCGCACTGAATTCGGCTCCCGTTGCCGTGTCTATGCGTGCCTATATAGGTCCCACACGGGAGATGCTTACACAAGCAGCCTTTTTGACCACCTTGGCCGAGTGACTGATGTCGCGCAGGAGCGATTCCCAAACGACGAGGTGGTGGTTTTGGGGGACTTCAACGCCCACCATGAAACATGGTTGGGCTCCTCCAAAACTGATCACGCTGGTAGAGTCGCTCATGCCTTTGCTCTGACACAAGACCTTAAACAACTGGTAGACCAGCCCACCAGGATACCCGATATCTTAGGTCACGCGCCCTCTTTGTTGGACTTAATGTTGACGAGTTGCCCTGCAGGGTATAGAGTGTCGGTGCTTGCACCTCTAGGCTCATCAGACCACTGCTTGGTCATTGCCACAGCACCGCATTGCGTTGGTCCACCGAAAACAATGGAGACCAAACGTCATCTGTGGCACTACTCGTCGGCAGATTGGGACGGATTGCGCGATTACTTTGCATCTGTCTCATGGGGCCAGAGCTGCTTTCTTGGAAAGGACCCGTCGGAGTGCGCTTCCGCCATCGCTGATGAGATCTTGTTGGGTATGGAATATTATATTCCATTCACGGATCTTGCCAGCGTTGGTAGACAGCGGCCTTGGTTCAATCGCGAATGCGCCAAAGCTGCTGAATGCAAGCAAGCGGCATATCGTGCTTGGACGAGAGCTTGCGCATTGAATGACCCTAGTGCCGGCTCCCTGAAGGCGGCTTACAACAAGGCCTCTAAGTCAAACAAGAGGGCTCTCGCAAGAGCAGATGCACAGAGAGTGGCGAGAGTAGGGCAGGAGTTGATCTCGCACCCTACGGGTAGCCGTAGCTATTGGCGGCTCGCTAAGGCCGTGCAGGTCAACTTCTGCTCTCCCTCGTTGCCCCCGTTGAAACATCCAGATGGCTCGTTAGCTTACCAGCCGCTAGAGAAGGCGAACTTGTTGGCAGAACTTTTCGCGGCTAATTCGCGCGTTGACGATTGTGGCGCCGCTCCACCTATTATAGCACATTGTGGGGCCACCATGCCTGATATTCGTATCAGGCAGTGTGATGTACGTGCCGTGCTGCGGTCGCTCGACGTGCGGAAGGCTAGCGGGCCGGATGGTGTTCCGGCAATTGTGCTGCTCAGATGCGCGGCTGAGTTGTCTCCTGTGTTGACACGATTGTTTAGGGAGTCTTATGATGCCGGTATTGTGCCGGTGTCTTGGAAGGAAGCGAACATACAACCCATCCCTAAAAAAGGGGATCGCTCGGATCCAGCCAACTATCGACCCATCGCTGTAACTTCTGTGCTGTGCAAGGTGTTTGAGCGGATAATTAACTCTCAGCTCATTCACTACCTAGAAGATCACTCGCTGCTCCATGATCGCCAGTACGGGTTCAGACCCAAGCGATCAACGGGTGACCTTCTAGCGTACGTAACTCACGCATGGGGTGAAGCGATGGACAAGCATGGCGAATCTCTGGCAGTTAGCCTTGATATAGCCAAAGCTTTCGATAGAGTGTGGCATCGTTCCCTTCTTTCCAAGTTGCCGGCCTTCGGTGTGCCGCCCCGTTTGTGCGCCTGGGTTGCAGACTTTCTAGAAGAGCGGAAGATTCGTGTCCTTTGTGAGGGTAGTTCCTCCGCGTTCTTTAAAGTCAATGCCGGAGTGCCGCAGGGTTCTGTGCTCTCACCTACTCTATTTCTTCTGCATATCAATGACATGCTGTCCTTGGGCAATATTCATTGTTATGCGGATGACAGTACGGTGCATGAGCGGTACTTGGGACATCCTGCGGCAAAGCAAGCCGATATCGTGGTGAATAGGCAAGAACTGGTTGCCAAACTGAACCTGGCTCTCGATCGTGTCTTTAGGTGGGGATCTGAAAACCTGGTCGAGTTTAATGCCAGCAAAACTCAGGTCTGTGCATTTTCGTCCAAGCTAACTCCCTTCCTTACTCCTCCCTCTCTTCAGAACTCTCCGTTATCCATTTCGATGGACCTTAGCATTCTTGGCATGGACATCGGCCAGGAACTGAACCCAAAATGCTACATCGAGAGTGTTATTTTAACTGCCTCCCGTAAGTTGGGTATTCTCAATAAGGTGAAGCGGTTTTTCACTCCCGAGCAGCGCTGTTTGCTTTACAAGACTCAGGTGCGATCGAGTATGGAGTATTGTTCCCATCTATGGGACGGCTCCGCTAAATACCTCCTCGATGCACTTGACAGACTGCAAAGGCGAGCGGTACGCATTATTGGAGATGCTGAGGTTACAGCCTCTCTAGAGGACCTCCAGCTGCGAAGAGACATTGCTTCTCTCAGTGTCTTCTACCGAAATTACTACGGTGAGTGTTCTGAAGAACTGTTTGATCTAATCCCGCCTTCTCCTTTCCTCTCCCGGACTACACGTGCTGGTCTTAGGAACCACCATCATACTGTACAGACAATCAGTACTCGTACCAAAAAATTTGGCAAGTCGTTCCTCTGTAAGACCATTCGGCTTTGGAATTCTTTGCCGGCGCATGTGTTTCCCAGCTCCTATAGTCCCGGGTCTTTTAAGCGGGGCGTGAAACGGCATTTATGCAGGCCGTCATGAGTGGGTGCGCTTGTCACCGTGCTTGTTCCACGGTGAGGAGCGCTCTCATTATTTTGGACTGCATCGGCTGCTTACCATCAGGCAGGATGTGGTCACTATGACGTGTCAATATAAAAAAAAAAAAAAAAACGTATCTTTGAAATCCGTTCATAATATTCTGACTGACATTTTGGGCATGAAACGCGTCGCCGCACGATTAGTTCCGAAAGAGCTCAATTTTTTCCAAAAAGAGCATCGAAAGCAGGTTGTTGCAAACATGATTTCCCGAGCTTCTACGGATTCCACCTTTACAAACCGCATAATAACTGGCGACGAGACATGGGTTTATGAGTACGATATGCGAACAAGTCAACAATCTTCAGAATGGCGGCTCGAAAACGAGTCGAAACCCAAAAAACCGCGTCAAAGCCGCTCGAAAATCAAAGTAATGCTGATAGTTTTCTTCGATTGCCGCGGTGTAGTGCACTACGAATTTCTTCCAGAGGGACAAACGGTGAATAAAGAATATTATTTAGGTGTCATGAGGCGTTTGCGAGTGAATATCCACTGAAAACGGCCAGATTTATGGAACGACAATTCATGGATTTTACACCATGATAATGCACCATCGAACAAAGCCATCATTGTGCAAGAGTTTTTAGTCAAAAACTCGACGAATGTCATCGACCAAGCGCCGTACTCTCCTGATATGGCTTCGTCTGACTTTTTCCTGTTCCCGAGGCTAAAATTACCACTTCGAGGAAGGCGTTTCGATTCGATTGAATCTATAAAAGAAAATTCGCTGAAAGGGTTGAAGACCATACCTCAATCAGCTTACAAAAAAATTTTGGAGGACTGGGTCAAGCGCTGGCGTAGCTGTATTGTAAGCGAAGGGGCCTCCTTTGAAGGCGACAAAATAAATTTTGACGAATAAATTACTTTTTTAGTTTTATTGAACAATTCCCGGTAGTTATTACACAGAAGGTATATTTTAATATAGCATATGTTACTCAGCGCTAAAGTAGCATTCTAATGATGAAAGATTTTTTAAAATCGGTCGTAGAGTATAACGAAAGCACGCAACGCTTTTCGAGACATATGTTTCCATAATAGGCCGCCTACACCCGCTGGAATAGAGAACTATCCAGAAACCTTCGCCGTAATTCACCATCAGAGAGATTTGTGACCACATTATAGGGCGGCTCCTATAAATTCGAATTTATTTTTAAAATACGTCTTTTAAAGTCTTTCGCTTAACCTACGGCGTAGGTATATGTTACGCTCGCTAACCGACACGTTATGGTTTGTTTGCATAATATATAATACTTATTCGAAACTGTTGAATATTCTGTTTATTATGGACGCAGGCGGCTATCATAGCAAATTTTATTTATTACTACCTATTTACATTATCGAATAAAGCAATAAAACTACTTACGGTTATTTTAAGATATTTGACCAAGCTTGTAAGTGCATGCATGCATTTAAAATGAGAGTCCAGTTATATTTATACTAGCGGCCGCCCGCAGTTTCACCCGTTTGGTTCCCGTTCCCGTGGGAATCGGGATAAAAAGTATCCTATGTGTTAATCCAGGTTATTAACTATCTGTATGCCGAATTTCCTCCAAATCCATCCATCCGTTGCAGCGTGAAGAAGCAACAAATATACACACATACACACAAACTTTCGCATTTATAATATTAGTGATTAAAATTAATATCGTGTTTACTAAAACAAAATATCCATCTTTCATAGTTCCGGCTTCGCTATACAGATCCATTAGATATATATATGTGCGAAAAACAGCAGATATAATCTCGTTTAATTATAAAGAACCGTTTAATGATAACTAGGCAATATTTTATCAATATTAATTAACAAAATGGTTGTCATTAAGCCTGTCAAAGCCTCAGATCACATAAATCAATCTCTATGAGGAGCTCTCGACTGGCCAGTGTCCGTAGGTAATTGATGATGTATACCGATGACGTCACGCTCAGGTGGCTTCAAGTATAATAAACACAGTGACTGCTTATATGCGTAGAAGCAAATATATGTGTAATGTTTAATATATATGTTTATACTTCCTTGCATTATAGAAAAAAAAGTGTTGTAGTAATCTATATAAGTAAAAATATATTAGTGTTCGTTAGTCTTGCTAAAACTCAAAAATGGCAAGACCGATTTGAATAAAGTTTATTTTGTTTTGTTCGCTCTAATACAAGGATGGTTAAGATAAAAAAAAACAACTGAGATACCGAAAAATAAAAATTGTAATCGTCACTTTGGAGTACGTGGCACATATATATATATATATATATATATATATATATATATATATATATATATATATGTAACACTTAGACAAGACAACGTTTGTCGGATCAGCTCATTGCGTTATTTCTATAACCGTTGACTATGACTGCCGTTGTATAGCGCGCAATGAACTAGAAATAAGTTTGCCGCGCTGAAGTCGCTTGTGTTCGTGGCAGAGGCCCTACGTACCTCCCGCCCCGCGTACCTACCGCAGGCGAGGACTCAGTTAAGCGGTCTAGCTATAGTTTTAGCCTATAGTTATTATTTATATACCACAATACCTACACTTTTAAATTTGTGCTCTTTGTGTAACTTGCGTATAATAAATAAAATCTTGACCTGGTTATCGAAGCCAGTTTTTTGGTTACAAAATTAGTGCACTACATAATATTAAAACACAGTATTACAGGCGAGCTAACTAGACAACCAAGCGCAATGAGGTTATCTTTTTTCTTTTTCATAATTGTAACTAGTAGATGATTATCGAAAAAAGGTTTTGATCATAACGTTTTTGATTTGAGTCGAACAAACTATTGAAGTAGCTCTTAAGTCAAGGCTATTAGTACTTCATTACATTGTACTTACATCTTCTCATTGAGATAATCCTCTGCCTACTTAATAATAGTAACGTAGAGACGATCATCAAAAATGTTTAAGATTTCATCCTCAAACTAGTGAAGTGGCTCTTTTTATTAAGGGCCAGAGGTACTTTATTACATTATACTTACCAATTATCGACCTCGTCGACTTCTAGTTCCGAAAACAACCGGAGCCCTTGTCGATAATTCAATTAAACCCCGGAACGAAAATAAAAGTCACGTTTACATTGTACGTTTACGATGGCGGAAACCAGTGAACCTTTTCTGATTAACGTCTCAGGACCGTGGAAGGGTTATATAGCGGTAAAACTGACCTCATACGAGAATGTATTTTTATCATCCTCTATTGCACACACGCCTGAACATTAGACTATTCAAAATAAATAATATATAACAAAGACTTTACTAACCTTTTACTAATTCATCATCATCATCATCATCATCAGCTCATTTTTGTACCCACTGCTGGGGCACGAGCCTTCCCTAAGTATGGATTGGGAGAACAGGCCATAAACCACCACGCGGGCCCAGTGCGGATTGGTGGTTGTTAACGACTGCTAATGCAGCCGGGATCAATGCCTTTACGTGCCTTCTGAAGCTCGGAGGAGCTCGAGATGATACATTTTTGGTCACTCATCCGATGACCTTTAGTTTAGCGGATGAAGTTTAAATATATAGAGAGATGACAGATGGAGTGGTAGAGTTTTTTTTCGCTTGGAGATTTTTTGGAATTGGATTGGGATTTTGAAGAATTGTTTTCTTTTTTATCGACGGTCGAATTCCCTTTTACTTCTCCATCATCCTTACTCTACTACTTACCCTCGGCGGTGGGAGTATTCTGTTTTCTTATTTACGAAACATGTATTCTGCGCTTGGAATACGCATGGTGTGCGGTGAAGTGATGCTCATGTTCCACGGGCTGGAGCCAGCGTTCACTATTCTCTTCATTTAGCAGTTGTGTAAAAACCAAAAGTTTAAATTGATTTAGTTCAAAAGTACGTGAACGGAAATATTATAAATTCAAGTTTTTTGGACTATTTGATTGTTCAGTGTTGTAAACTATTTTCTATTTCACTTGGAGTGTAGATGAAACTTTTGTGAATACTAATAAGTGGTTAATAATAAGTTTTATATTATTACTAGTTTGTTTGCATGTTTCGCAGGTTTTAATGAGGCCTGTGTACATAGCAGTTTATGTTAATTTTACTGCTTCTAATTAAAGTCTGATAAAATATTTTGTCTTGTTGTCATGGAAACCATTGATATATATTTAACTCAATAATGGAGACTGTCAAAGCGGTACGAAGTCCGCCGCCGGGTCAGCTAGTTTAGTAATAAAGTCAAAGGTATTTATTGCAATTCATGTGGTAAAAATAGGTGTAGGTACATTTAATATTTCTCACGCACCAAAACATGAGCCCGGGTTGGGCACTGCAACATTTTTTTCTACTATACTTCATGCATTATTATATTAAATAATTTAAAAAAAATTATAAGCCAACCAAATTATAAATCAAATTCAAAATACCCAATTTACACATTTACATTCACAATAGTCATTAACGAATTAAAACAAAAACAAAAATAATAAAAACAATCACAGAATAATAGCAGATATGTTACAATTTGATTTAAAATCAAATGCGTGTAATTATTTACATCAGAAATCACAATAAATTGTAATAAAATAAAATAAAAACAAATAAAGCAAAAATCATTGCAATATTAACTAGAACAAAACAACAACTTAGTGCCAAATATAAAAAGTAAAACTGAGACTTCATATTACTATTACATATTGTTCACGTATGTTTTTTTACATAACACCACTTGCCATGTCCATATTTCTAAGTAAATCGTTTTCTATATTCATTATATTGAGGTCATTTAAACGTTCTTGAACCATTGTGTTCCTTAAAACATTTTTGATTCGTTTTAACCTGTCGTTTGCTGTTAATACAGATACAATAGAATTGTAATTGTTTGTGGGACGGATGCGGCAAGGCAGCAACGAAAGGTTTACGGTGAAACAGAATGTTCTTCGCTGCAGTTTGTTATCATTAAACTCAAGTAAATATGTAACACTATTTAAATATTTGGAAAACACGATTCCAATGAATTTTGTGTTAAAAGTTCACAATAAGGAAGGTATGGCTTTCTTTTTGTTGTCAATACCAGCAGCTACATCTGTTTTCAGCAGTTCAGCAAAATGCACCAGTACATTGCCCAAACCATCTTCTACGTCATCTGGGTAAGCGCTGACGATAGTTAGACTTCTTTCCAAAATCTCTTCCGCTATTAAAAACTTAAATTCTAGCATCATTATTTTACGAAGTGACAGTTGGACTTTTTTAGTACTTGCTAACCTATTCAATTACAGTATGGCCACCTGAGAATACAAAGCTACTAAAAATCCTTCCACTATGCCACACACACCTGTGTGTGGCATATAGGAAGGATTTTTTTATTTTTTTTCATAGAAGGTGCGGGGCCCTTAGCATTTGCTGCCTCTTGCTTCAGAGCTAATCCAGCACTGCACTCTTGTATTTTCAAAGAGTTGCTTCGGTAGAACTTTAAAATGCTTTCGAGTCAAGAAACTATCGTAGTGCAGAATTCAGATGGGTGACCAATTTCAAATAGCTCTAGCTTTTCCGTGCTGCGGTTGCCGCCACTGCATTTGCTATTAGTTAAAGTGACGATTCTCTTTGCAGTAGTTAGTCAGGCATAATGTTTAAATGTAGAAATATCTCTACCAATTTTGAGTGCGCGCCAGTTAAGGCGAAGGGTAAGGCACACTAGCGCCACCTATTGATATTTTGACAAATACTAACGGACCGGGTCTTTTTTTAAACATTGCGTACCGTCCGACAACAGGAAAGCATCCATAGTATTTATTTAATGATTGTGCACTACTTTTTGTTGCGTGGTTTATTCACAAAAATGGCCACTTTTGGTGTTAGCGAATGAATACAAAAACAAACCCCAAAAGTAGTGCACAATTATTAAATAATAAATGTTTGCCTAGTGTCGTAAGTCCACAATGTTTGAAAAATCCAGTTTAGCAGTTATTATTATTATTATATGATTATATAAGCCATAGCTGTCCCACTCCTGGGCAAAGGCCTCCCCACACTTTTTCCACACCTTCCGGTCCCATTAGCGGCGCTAGTGTGCCTTACCCTTCGCCTTAAACAAGAACAATAAAGAAACCGGTACCGGTGACGACCGCAATACGCCTCCGTATGTATCCATTATAACATAAGGAGTAACGGGCCCGCAGAAATATCACTACCCCTTGTGAGTGCGTGCCCGTACTCATATTTTTATATCCGACATAAAACTATATACGAGCGAAATGAGGAGCGTAAAAGTAAGGATTTGAAACTGTCGAAATTATTCCCGACTTCGCAGGTAAATAAAACTTGGAGAAAGAGTGTTTCATAATAATATAAAACTGTGGTGGCGTTATAAAATTGGGCAAATAATATTTAATAGGTTTTTGACCGTAAAAAGCAATATAATAAGACTCAAGTTTTAATGTGATGAGCGAAATTGTTTGTGGTGTTACGGTTAGGAACCTGTGAATTGAATCGCTATTCCTCCCCTTATAGCATGGCTTTTGCTGCAAAGCCAGCATTCATAAAATTAAACACTTACGAAAAATCATGAAAACGAGTGGCGGCGTTTAGTTGATATCTTATAGTTTATCAAAATTATTATACCTCTAATTATGTCTAATCATCAATGTCTTAACTACAAATCATCCGTCTCACATTTTCGATTCATCGAGCGGTTTTTAAATTATTATTTGTTAAATTACTCATACAAAATTAGTATGGCCGCGCGGCATCAAATAAATATGGACGAAGACATTTCAAATAAAATATTATGACACTTGTCACTTACGGACGGGTACCCCTAAGGCATACGAAAAAGGTATTACCAACTTCGTCCGCCAGTGTCAACTTTCTGCAATTTCTTATAATAAAAGTGCAACCTTCTTACCACCAAACTTTGCGGTCGAATCTTAAAGTCCCTCCACTTTTTATTTGTACAGACTTTTTATTATAACAACCCCCCCGCCCCGTACGCCCGCGTCTCTCTCGCCCTTACTTAAAGTCTTAGAGGTGTAGTAAAAACAACTTTTCCGCGAGGAAACTTGTGACATAATTTCGGGTGAGTTAGCGAACTTCCCCGAAACGGGGGAGAACTCACATTTTATAAAGAGAAGAAAGGCGATGGAATCGATAGATCATAATAAATTTCGCTCAGGGCTCTGCCCTCTGAGCACTTATCCACCTGGAGTGCTGTCATAAATAATGGACCGAGTTTTTTTTTAATGGTGGGAAATAACGAGAATGGCCGCTGCGGCTTTGAGGACTTCAAAGCGATACACATCAAGGACATTACGGCAGAGAATTTAACCTTTTTAATGATGATACTCTCAAAAGGAGTGGCTATTGAGTGGGAAAATATCATTTTTTATTACGCATGCACCATATTTTCGTTGAACGTTGTTTCGAGTAAATTTTCATTTGCATTGATTAAATACTAGCTGTGCCCTGCGGTTTCACCCGCGTTAATTAGCGACTGTTCCACTCCTATTAGTCATAGCGTGATGTAATATAGCCTATAGCCTTCCTCAATAAATGTACTATTCAACACAAAAAGAATTTTTCAATTCGAACCAGTAGTTCCTGAGATTAGCGCGTTCAAACAAACAAACAAACAAACAAACAAACTCTTCAGCTTTATAATATTATAGTATAGATTTGTAAAGTGAGTTTTTAGTCCGTATAATCAGCCCGTACCAGGTCCACTGGTTAACATAGGCCTTCCACTGAACCCAATTGTCTAGCTACTCTACGTAAGGCGTCGCTCCACCTGGCCGGAGTGCGTCGAACACACAACGTCTATCAATAGCAGCTAAGTAATGCCTATTAATTGCAGACCAATTATTTAATATCACATACAGTGACGAGCATAATTACGTACACACTGTTGATTCTTATTCCATTTTATTAAGAGCTACATTGATATTGACCGTACCAGTTAAAACTAAACATTCCCATGAACATAGCACGTACCGCATACAGGTAGCACGTAACCCGCTCAGCGTTTTAGAATATTTTTCATAACTCGCCTCGTAGCGCGGCGGTATTAAAATACTTCCAACACTACTAGGTACGTATATAGCATTAAAAAGGATTGCAACAAAAATTTCAATATAAAATAACAATATAAACTGCGGCCGGCAGCCTCGCCGCGGCCCGGGGAAGTTGAACCGATAAATAATAATAAAGGAATGCTACTACGGGCGGAATTTAATTATTTCCAACAAGTTGGCGGCAAAGCTCCTGGATTGAGCAAAATAAATTTCACAAAGTCCCCTCACTAAACACTGTAATTTACTGGGTGGGCCGTCGAACAATGGACGACTAATAACGGCGGTTCCCAGCAGCCGACCGCGCTCGGCACCCACCGAATGGGATAGACAGTAAGTCGGGCTATCATGGACGCTCATCTGGACGCTTACCAGTGCAAGGCAACCAGCTTTTGTGGTCCACTAAACCACCGTTAAGATCACCGGTCACAGATCCAGAGGTCAATGTCCTGATTCTCGTAACAAAAACAGTAATTATATCGTAGCGACTTGTAGCCGTTGAAACCGTTTTTTATTATTTATTTTTTTTATTTAATTTTATTAGACATAACAGATTTACAGTAATAGCCGTTCATTTTTACATGGATTTAGTTAAATGTGTAGACTGCAACTCCACAGATACTTATGTGTAAACAACATGCTTAAACTTTAAATCGAATCATTAAAAAAAACATGCAAAATTAAATTAAATTGTTAAAACTATACATTATTATGTTGATTAATAAATTGAATTAATAAATTAATAAAATACATTAATATTACATTATGGAAATCAATACAAATAAAAAACTACAAAATAAAAAATAAATAAAATGAAAATGGTTACGGTTTTAAAATTACATGGCATCATGTCAGTCTATTGAAACAAGCCTATGCAGCGACGACTTCCACTTGAAGAGCGTTGAAGCGTGGATATCAGGCACACCGTCTAATTTGTCTAGTAAAGTGTTGTAGTCGCGGCACATTCTGACGATGGGGTTGTGGAAATAGACATTATTATCACAAAATGGAATCGAAAGAGGACTTTTGTATTCCCATCCGTCAATCTAGCCGATTTCAAACTCTTTAGAACAAAGTTAAAACCAACCAACCGTATTTAGATCTATCGTATACGGTTAGTTGGAAGATCAAGTTCACCCGTGAGAAATTAAAAAAAAAATACAATTCTCTCTCGTTAAAAAAACAATACGATTTCGCATGGCATAGAAGCAGCAAAACGAGGAGAGTAAATTTTTTTACATACTTGTTTTTGGCTTCAAAAGTAAAAACATTGCACTAGGCATCCTATTGTCTCGTCACCTATAGACTATGCAGTTTGCAAAAATTGTTTGGATTTAAAGAATGACGTAATTGTCAAAATTGTCGTTTCTTATGTTTATGGCAATTTTTTTTTTCATTTTTATTTTTTTTGTCATTTTAAACAAGGGACCTCTTGTGGTAGCTAGTTCTTTTCTAAAGTATTGGGAGTGAAGATAAGGTACTGTTCTATCGTAGCGATTGTTGATGGCGATCATTTAAAAACCTCACGATCAATCAAGTTAATAAAAGAGCCGATTTTTCTCTCGTTTAAAATGTACAGTTGGGATCGTAAAACAGTGTACAAAAAGGTTTTTTCATCTATCTGTCATGCGGCCGATGTGGTACATATATGTCAGCATTTAGACCTAGAAGCGCTTGCTTAAATTTTAAGCGAGAGTACGTTGAACTTTTGATTGTCATGTGCTTTCGCAGTTAATCATAAAACGTTACTAGTCCTTTCGAGAAATAGTCAATAGTACTTTAGCGAATTACTTTTATTTTATTTTAAAGTCTAATTGACAAATTCATTATTAAAAGTAATAAAAAATCATTATAAATATAAAATTATTATTGCTATGCACAGCATTAAAAAAGAAACAGAAAATTTATAATAATAAATAAAAATTTACCAACACTTTTTCAACAATTCAATTCATGCAAGAAAAAATAAAAAAACTAAAAATATATATAAAATTATTTAAATAGTGATGAAATAACAATTAAATATTAAATCAAAATTAATAGATTAAATTATTGTATTAATAATTAAACACCAGCGGCTGCAGTCTACGTTAGTAGACTAACGGATCTATAGGGGTTGAACAATAGTAGCAATAGCTGCCGACGATAGACGTTTCAATGTATGACGAACACAGTTCTCGTAATTTGAAAAACAACAACTCGGTATCTTATGCTACTACATCTTTGTAGCTCAACCGGAGACTAAAGATAACGACCCAATGAAGCCTTAATGGTAAAGACCTTTTTATAAATCTCCAAAGTATATTAAACATTATATAGGTGGTGGAAAATTTGTGTTATGTCGCATTTTAATGTGAAATAATGGTGGATTATTAACCGTTAAGTGTTCGTGGGAGTGCATGAGTGTTAGCAAATGAAACAAAACAGTGCAACGTCACTTTTCAAATTCTCTGAAGAAGTCCGCCCGAGGACTTAGTAAAGCCCCACATCTCACTTCTCATTTCTATTATCATTCATCATCATCATACAGGAAAGAAATATTGTTTATTTATGTTTTACTTGTAAGAAAAATTACTTTGACATTGGCTAAATGTGCTAATCGCACGAAGCCATCAACTAAATTAAAAAAAACAACATCATATAGATCTGAACGGCGGCGGCGCAACCTCACCGTAACATAATGCCACGTACATACTGATGAAGTGTATCATTTAATTTGAAAAAAAAAAAAAAAAGTGTTGAAAAAATCATGTATCATGTAATGCATTATGCAATGAAATAATTTTCCGTCCACATTTATACAATGTAAACATGTAAGGTTCTCTAATAGCCCCTACTATATTCCTACGAGCGCGAACCGTGCATTTCACGCGCCCGCTACGAGCATTACAAGTCGCGCGCGGAACGATCCGTGATTTGTCAGTTTTAGGCAGTTGTTCCACCGCGACCTATCGACTATTTCCTCGCACAAGAAAAGTACAAAAGATGTAAATCCCGTGTCAATTATAGACATAAATTATAATACTAGCTGATCGGCGGACTTCGTACCGCTTTGAGAGTTTCACGTTAACAGTTTCCATGACAACAAAACAAACAAATCATTCGTCCGCTTAAGAACACTCGTATCCCATGATGGACACCTATAGCAGCGCCACCTACCGTGTCCAATTGTAAATCTAAACCATTCTCGAATCCACTTGGACACACACAGAAAATTTTATCCAAATCGGTCCAGCCGTTTAGAAGGAGTTCAATAACATACACACGCACAGAAGATTTTTATATATAATAAGATTAATTATAAAAGATTTCCGGAGAGATCCGGAAATAAGAACAGACAACGATCAACGCTTCACTAGCTTGTCACAGCGACAAGAGCTATCTATACATATAATAAAGTTAAAGAGGGTCGAAAGTCTGTACATGGAAGATATTCGAAAAAAGTTGGCTTGGGATACTTAGAATCGATGACAGAACACGTTCCAACAGTTTTTAGAATTTCTGTCCCTTTATCTGTTTGTCTGTTTATTTGACCGCGCATCACGTGAAAATGGCTGAACGGATTTGGATGAAACTTTGCACATAGACATACCGTGACCCGGACTGGCATATAGGATACTTTTTATCCCGGTAACAGGTTCCTGTAAGATAGTGTAGTCTTCACGAACGAAGTCGCGGGCGACAACTAGTCAAAGATAAAACTCACTGAGCGATGCTCGCTTGGCGGTCAGGGTTCTAGTGTGAGTGCAAGTTAATTTGTCGTTAACGAAAATGAGAATTTCTGTGGCCAATTTTTAACTCTCCTCGTTTTTCTTTAGGCGGCGCTTGTTGTCATACAAACTTTCATTTTGTTACATCAAATGACCAGCTTATTATGTCTCCACTTCTGGGGCACGAGCCTTCTCTGTGGATAGATAAAGAGAACGGGCCATTAACCATAAACCACCACGCGGGCCCAGTGCGGATTGCTGGTTGTTGACGTCTGTTAATGCAGCTGGGACCAACAAAATTACGTGCCTTCCGAAGCACGGAGGAGCTCGAGATGATAAATTTTTGGTCAACCATCCGATGATCGGCCTTTGCAATAATTGCTTAACGTCAGCAATCGCAGACCGGGAACGTTAATCACAGCGTCATCGAGCTCCTCCCTTTGTTAATGTAATAAAAAGTGTACTAGGCACCCAGATTACTCGCTGAGAGACTCTCGCTTGGTACACACGCATACCAAGCGATAAAAGTATCGGAATCACACTCTCTCTTCTCATTGTTCGCCAACTCGTTTCTAGCTTCACTCGCTTCTCGTTCATCGCTGGCGGTGGGACAAATGCCGTATGCTGTACATTAGGGGCGCGCAGTGTGCGCGGAACAGCAGCGTCCAGACTGATAGAATGCGTTTCGCCAGTCTGTACGCGGCCTAACAAAAGAATCTATTACAACAAGATATTTTGTAATTCGCTTTACATCACTCGGTTTGCGCGGCGGGGGGCGTCTCAATTCATGCAATATGCATCAAGTTAATTTAATAAAGCGTATTCATCCGCGACCTTATAATGGGGGGTTTGTGTTTGTAATTATTACCGCGGGAAACGTTAACTTTCACGAATATGTTAATGCGTTGTGTTAACTTTAAGTTGGCGTGGAAGTTCGCCAATCGATTAACATAACGATTGTGTTGTTATTGTCCCAGGAATTGGAGTATGTAAACGTCGGTAAAGTACCTATAGCCCATCGGATAGACGCTCGACTCGGGAAATTGTGGTTCAATCCGTGTTTAGGCAAACGCAGTGTAGGACGCCCTGCTGCATGGTGAACCGATGACTTTAAAAAGATGGCGGGTGGTGGATGTATGCGGACAGCGCAGGACCAGGATGGTTGGCGCTCTTTAGGAGAGGCTTACGTATAGCAGTGGACGGCAATAGGCTAAAGAGAGGTGGTTTTATCCCCATAGCTTCGTTAAGACTACTGACGTGAATCCTTACCTAACCCAAGCTTATTATATTTTGAAAAAAGACGAAGTGTTGAAAAAATTCCACGAGCGGGATTCGAACCCGCACCCCATGCATGCCGAGTCAGGTACCAACTATGACCACCACGATAGCATAGTTGGTAATGCACCTGACCCGGGAAATTGTAATTTGTTCGCAACAATATTTGCGTAAATTATATGTAAATAACCAAGCTTATTAGTTTTCCGGACGGTTAAGAAGTTAAGAAGTTTGAAAAAATCTCAGCGTCGCTGTTTTGTTGTTAAACGTACTTTACGACCAATTCTTAACTTAAACGACCAACACCTTAGTCTCCCTGTGACCATGAACCCAGTAAAGGGTACGAGTGGCGACATCGTAGTGGATTGGATCACATAGGTTAAATTAATTTGCATTTATTTAAGTATGTTGTGTATTTTTTTCTTTTTAATTTTATATTGTGTTGGAATTTGCATGCCTACAAAATTAAGGCAGAATATTGTGAAAATAAATGTTTGACTTTGACTTTGACTTTGACTTAGGTGCAGTCGCGAGCAAAAATGTGTAAACAATTGTCACTCTTAATACAATGGAGTAAGAGTTAAAATGGATATAATATATTTCTGCACATGACGGTACCGCAATGTTTGGTCTGCTCATGACCAACCTTTTTTGACAATCGAATTATTTGAGAAAAGCGCGTGGAGTGTGAAATGTTGGTTCACAAACAAAACAATAAAATAAAGTGAAGTAAGCTTACACATGACGACGGAATCCGAACAGAGTTGAACACGAAAATATTAAAAACCTAAAATTACGACTGTAGTTGTTAATAACTAGTGTGTGCCAATAAATGTATTGCTTTATTTCTTTCTTGTTTTTATTACTAGCTCCTATGCCACCATTGCGGCAGCACGAGCCCTCCCTATGTATTGAAACACTTATAGACTAATATAGTCGTAGTTTATTATATTGCAAAACAGTTCTGTCCTCGATTTCAATCACGTGAACTTTAATTTATTTACTTAAAATGTTTTTGTTTTGTTTATATAATTTTAACGCAAATTTTGTTGCCAAACAGCTTATTACTTATTTATTTAAGGGGGTGCAGCGCGGAATTTGAAAATTTACGTGTTTTTAAGTCACTGGTGCTAGGCGCTGAATAGGTCTTATACATTAAAAGGCCTAGTGTAGGTTAGCTTGATCCTTTCACAAGGTCATAGTTGTCTTGGAATTTGAAACAAATACCCAGAAACTGCATAAACAATACGTTAAATAATGATATCTAAAAACTTATTTTTTTAGAAACTTTGTAAATATAGCACAAATGAAACAATGATCCGACATCAAAATGTTTGTATTGATATTCCGCAGGGCACTGTTGTCTTATTTTTCAATTAAAAAACATGAATATGAAAATATTAAGACTTTTATTATTTTTTACCCAAACGCCTATGATTTTACGAAAGTAAACATTGCTCTAATTAAATCACCAGCCTACTCTGTACAGATATTAGTGTGCGTGCGTATTCGTAGTCGTGCGCCGTTGTCACACCACTGCCACGCGCCGCTCGCTCGCTATCATAAAGAAACTTGAAACTCGCAGTTTTGCGTCCGCGCTGCACCCCCTTAAGCTTTCGACCAACCGCCGCATTTAGATACGTCAATTACAATTAATGCAATTATGCAGTCTAAACCTATCCTAAAGTGCTTTTGTGCAGGTATTCTATAAATATAAAACATTTTAGTTTACACATCATATACATGTTACATACATATACATGTTGAATACTTAGTATTATTTTATATTATGTATTTGTGGAGATATGCAGAATAAACAAAAGAAATATTAACCTTAACTCATAAAATAATATTATCTATTAAAATAAAAAGATTTGATAAAAAAATTTAGTTGCGGAATTTTAACTACCATTACGGATCATTACTAAAATCATCAGTAGAATGACAGCAGAATTCAGTAGATCAGATAGACCGGCAGCATAATGGACAGACGATGAAGACACTGCAAAAGGGTAGATAGGGTCTGATGATGATGATTAAGATGAAAGAACACTTTGTTGGAGACACATTTAATGTTTCTTTACATATGGGAAAATCAATCAATCATGCATTTCCAAAATACTATATTAAATTAAAACATCAACCCTAATAACAATGAATGAGCAAAACCAAAAGCCATCAGTACTAATTTAAACTCAATCTATTGTAAATCATGCCCAATTCAAATACACAGCGCTGCGCGGCACCATTATAAAATCAAACGAAATTCCATTACTCCTATCTGGCTGGCCGACTAATTAAAACAGAACTTTAATTTAGAACCGTGCAACGTACAATTTCCATTCAGGACAAAAGCGGTTAGTATTTCAAATGCGTCGCGAAATTAAGACGGACACCTAGAGAATGTAAACAAAGCGCGGCTGTCATAAAACTCGACACCTGTACCTTTCTCTCTGGCGCATGGAAAAAAATGACAGAGAGAAAAAAATAATAAAAAACGACAGCATTAGCCAAACAAAAGGGAGCCCAGAGGGTCATAACTCGAGGCGCATTTTCCTTTGTCACGGTGACATTGCTAAATCCGCCACTGACGTATATTATTTACGGATGCGAAATCGTCCACTGTACCTGTGACGGTGGCCGTAGTGGACTGACACCCGGTATGTCACTCCCTATTTGTTTCTTGTTATTTATTCAGTGATTGATAGTGATACAAAATTGCTGTTTGCAAAAGTTACGCATTTTGTTTCATTTTAGCATTGCGTGAACTAAACTAACTAAGACCGCGTATCGGCAAAGTAGTGTTGAACACCCTCATAATAGGTGGAGTGACGATATCCGCAAGGTGGCAAGAGCTGGATGACAGTAGCCGCGGATCGTGCTCGGTGGCGTGCACTTGGAGAGGCCTATGTTTAGCAGTGAACTAGTATACCTAGGTAATGATGATGATAAAGCTTGAACTATTATCGAAAACGTTAGCTACATAAACTTTAAGGGCGTTTTCAAATCAGGCGTTTTGTGTCGGACCGCTGACGTGCGTTTGCACTGCGTTCCATATTAAAACAAGCGTGCGGCTGTCGTGCGTTTAATATAAAAACGCACGGCAGCAGCGGTCCGACACGAAACGTCTAAATTGAAAGCGCCCTAGGTCGTAATA